>BLSH010075558.1:59298-69325 GCA_018402905.1 Glandirana rugosa | reverse complement strand
ACAGGTTCCTGGCGGTGCTGTGAGGGACAGATTATTGTTCTAAAATCATCTCATACTGCAGTAGGGACAGGTTCCTGTCGGTGCTGTGAGGATCAGATTATTGTTCTAAAATCATCTCATACTGCAGTAGGGACAGGTTCCTGTCGGTGCTGTGAGGGACAGATTAGCGTTCTAAAATCATCTCATACTGGAGGAGGTAGAGGTTCCTGTCGGTGCTGTGAGGGACAGACTATAGTTCTAAAATCATCTCATACTGCAGTATGGACAAGTTCCTGTCGGTCCTGTGAGGGACAGATTATCATTCTAAAATCATCTCATACTGCAGTAGGGACCGATTCCTGTTGGTGCTGTGAGGGATAGATTATCGTTCTAAAATCATCTCATACTGCAGTAGAGACAGGTTCCTGGTGGTGCTGTGAGGGACAGATTATCGTTCTAAAATCATCTCATAGTGGAGTAGGAAGAGGTTCCCGTCGGTGCTGTGAGGGACAGATTATTGTTCTAAAATCATCTCATACTGCAGTAGGGACATGTTCCTGTCGGTGCTGTGAGGATCAGATTATTGTTCTAAAATCATCTCATACTGCAGTAGGGACAGGTTCCTGTCGGTGCTGTGAGGGACAGATTAGCGTTCTAAAATCATCTCATACTGGAGGAGGTAGAGGTTCCTGTCGGTGCTGTGAGGGACAGACTATAGTTCTAAAATCATCTCATACTGCAGTATGGACAAGTTCCTGTCGGTCCTGTGAGGGACAGATTATCATTCTAAAATCATCTCATACTGCAGTAGGGACCGGTTCCTGTTGGTGCTGTGAGGGATAGATTATCGTTCTAAAATCATCTCATACTGCAGTAGAGACAGGTTCCTGGTGGTGCTGTGAGGGACAGATTATCGTTCTAAAATCATCTCATAGTGGAGTAGGAAGAGGTTCCCGTCGGTGCTGTGAGGGACAGATTATCGTTCTAAAATCATCTCATACTGCAGTAGGGACAGGTTCCTGTTGGTGCTGTGAGGGACAAATTATCGTTCTAAAATCATCTCATACTGCAGTAGGGACAGGTTCCTGTCGGGGTTGTGAGGGACAGATTAGCGTTCTAAAATCATCTCATACTGGTGTAGGGAGAGGTTCCTGCTGCTGATGTGAGCGGTGCATTTCTTGCACACAAAAAAAAAGTGCGTCTACATTGCTGTTTAAAAAAAAAAAGAATAATAATTTATTATTCTTTTTTTTTTTTTTTTACTATTAATAAATAGTGCTACATAGTACATTTACACCTTGCTGTGCATTTCTTGCGCAAAAATAAAAAGTGCGCCTACATTGCTGGTTTAAAAAAAATATATATTCTAAATACTACATTTGCGGCCAGCGGTGCATTTCTTGCACAAAAATAAAAAGCGCATCTACATTGCTGGTTTAAAAAAAAAAAATAATAATTTATTATTATTAATAAATAGTGCTACATAGTACATTTTTGTCCAGAATGAGGAGAACGTCAAATAAGGGACGTGGTCGTGGTCGTTGTGCTGCTGGTGTTGGTGGTGTTGGTGAAGCTCCTGTTCCAAGTAGAGGACGTGGTCGATCTGTGCCAGCTACACGCATAAGTGAAACACCTTCCTCGGGTGCAAGTAGCCGACAGAACCTTTAACGTTATATGGTAGGCCCGAATGCCGCTCAATGAATGGTGAGGCCAGAACAAGTGCAGGCGATAGTAGATTATGTGGCTGACAATGCCTCCAGTTCCTTAACATTGTCTCCCACCTGGTCCCTTGATGAAAGCTTAGAGTTGGCACCTGAACCCCATGGCCATCTGTCTTTCACCTCAGCCCCTTGTAAATCAACCAAGCAGTCTGAGTCCCAAGTCATGCAGCAGTCTCTTCTGCTTTTTGATGACTCTGCTGGTGTGCTTTCTGTGGGCCATCCACATAGTCCTGCCCCAGAAGTGGAAGACATTGAGTGCACCGATGCCCAACCACTTCTGTTTCAGGATGAAAACAAGGAAACACCAGCGCAGCACGTCTCTGATGATGACAAAACACAGGTGCCAACTGCTGTGGCTTTCTACAATGTGCAGACTGAGAAAGAGGGCATTGGTGAAGGGTGGATGGAAACTGATGTGGAGGATGATGAGGTCCTAGACCCAAATGGAATGAAGGTCATGCGAGTGACGTGTGCAGTTTGGAGGAAGAGGTGGTGAAAGCACGGAGGCACCAGCACAGCAAAAGAGGAAGCAGGTTGCAAAAGCGGAGCGACCGTCCCTTAGACAGTGTGCCTGCTACTGCCCACCGCACCCAGGGACCTATCACACCAAAGGCAGCTCAAAGGAGTTCACTGACGTGGCAGTTCTTCAGACAATGTGCTGATGACAAGACACGAGTGGTTTGCACTCTGTGCAATCAGAGCCTGGAGCGAGGCATAAATGTTCTAAACCTGAGCACTGCATGACCAGGCATCTACATGCAAAGCACAAGCTGCAGTGGAATAAGCACCTCCAAGAAAGGTATCGGCCTCCTCCTGCTTCCTCTTCTGCTGCTGCCTCGGCCTCTTCCTCCACATCTACAGTGCCAGTGTCACATGCCACCCAGCAAACAGATAATGTGACAGCAACGCCACCATGTCCGCCACCATCCCCAAGCATTTCCACGCGGTCCCATCGAAGCTTACAGCTCTCCATCTCCCAAACACTGGAGAGAAAGAGGAAGTACCCCCCTACCCACCCGCGATGCCAGCATTTCAAAATTCATGGCCTTTGAAATGCTGTCATTTTGTCTGGTGGACATGGACAGTTTTAAAAACCTGATGGCGGTGTCTGTCCCATAGTACGTGGTTCCCAGCCGACACTACTTTTCCAGTCGAGCCATCCCTTCCCTGCACAAACAAGTTGGGGACAAGATCAAGTGTGCACTGCGCAATGCCATCTGTGGCAAGGTCCACATAACCACTGATACGTGGACCAGTAAGCACGGGCAGGGACGCTATATCTCGCTAACTGCACACTGGGCAAATGTAGTGGCGGATGGGCCTGAGGCGGCTAGCCGTTTGGCGCATGTCCTTCTGCCACCGAGGATTGCAGGGCATTTCTCTTTGTCTCCTGTTGCCTCCTCCTCCTACTCCGCTTCCTCCTTCTCTACCACCTCCTCATCTGGTCAGCGTAACACCTTCACCACCAACTTCAGCACATCCAAGGGGAAATGAAAGCAGGCTGTTTTAAAACTAATATGTTTGGGGGATAAACCCCTCACTGCGCTGCAGCTGTGGATGGGTATTGAACAACAGACTGATGAGTGGTTGTTGCCTCTGAGCCTCAAGCCCGGCCTGGTGGTGTGCGATAATGGGCGAAATCTCATAGCAGCTCTGGGCCTAGCCGGTTTGACGCACATCCCTTGCTTGGCACATGTGCTGAATTTGGTGGTGCAGAAATTTCTAAAAAACTACCTGGATATGTCAGAGCTGCTGCAGAAAGTGCGGGCCGTCTGTGCACGCTTTCGGCGTTCACACCCTGCTGCTGCTCGCCTGTCTGTGCTGTAGTGGAACTTCGGCCTTCCCGCTCACCGCCTCCTATGCAACGTGCCCACAAGGTGGAACTCCACCTTGCACATGCTGGAGAGACTGTGCGAACAGCAGCAGGCAATAGTGGAGTTTCAGCTGCAGAATGCATGGGTCAGCTGCTCTGCGGAACGGCACCACTACACCACCAACGAAAGGGCCTCCATGCGAGACCTATGTACCATATTGCGGTGTTTCGAGTACTCCACCAACATGTCCAGTGCCGATGACGCTGTTCTCAGCGTTACTATCCCACTTCTATGTCTCCTTGAAAAAACACTTTGGACGATGATGGAAGAGGATGTGGCACAGGAGGAGGAGGAAGAGGGGTCATTTCCCCGGTTATCATGCCAGTCATTCACAAGTGGCTTAGAGGGTGGGTTCCTGCACCAGCATAGGCCAGGTAAAAAATTTTCAAGCCAGGGCACAGTTCTGGAGGATGAGGATGATGATGAGGAGGAGGAGGAGGAACCGTGTTCACAGCAGGGTGTCACCCAATGCAGCTTGTGGGCATCACTGGAGCGTGGCTGGGGGGATACGGAGGACACAGATGATACACCTCCCACAGAGGACAGCTTGTCTTTGCCTCTGGGCAGCCTGGCATACATGAGCGACTACATGCTGCAGTGCCTGCTCAACGACAGCCAAGTTGCCCACATTGTAACTTGGGCTGATTACTGGGTAGCCACCCTGCTGGTTCCCCATTACAAGGACAATGTGCCGTGCTTAATTCCCTCACTGGAGCGTGATGGGAAGATGCGCGACTACTAGAGCACGTTGGTAGACGCGCTGCTGAGGGCATTCCCAAATTACACTGGGGGCTCAGTGGAAGCACAAGACGAAGGCAGAGGAGGAGGAAGAGGTTGCCAATGCAGCTGTGGCACTGTCAGCACCTCAGAAGGCAGGGTTAGCATGGCGGAAATGTGGAAAAGCTTTGTCAGCAGCGCGCCACAACAAACAGTACCACCAGCTAATAGCCAACGTCTTAGCAGGAGGCAGAATTTCAGCAACATAGTTCACCAGTATGTGTGCACACACCTACAGGTACTGACTGATGGGTCTGCCCCATTCAACTTCTGGGTCTCCAAATTGGGCACATGGCCTGAGCTTGCCCTTTATGCCTTGGAGGTGCAGGCCTGCCTTGCAGCCAGTGTATTGTCTGAATGTGTGTTTAGCATGGCATGGGGCGTTATCACAGACAAGCGCAGCTGCCTGTCCACATCCAACGTGGGCAAGCTAACGTTTATTAAAATGAACCAGGCATGAATAGACATTTAGACCGGCATCACACATCTATTGGTATACTTTTTTTTTGAATATGTCGGCTACCTCTTCCTCCTCCACCGCCACTTCCACCTACACTGCCGCGGTCACCGCCTCCTCAACCTCTAGGCTCCTACTCCACATTCACCTCCTCCTCCAATTTTTATTTTTTTTATGTGATTTTAAGTTATTCTCCTATCCACATTTGTTTGCAGGGCACTTGTCCTACTCTTACCCCTACTCTTACCCCTATTTTGCTTGCTTTTGCAGCCCTTTCCAGGACTTTTTTAGAGCCATTTTTGTGCCCAAAAGTTTGGGTCACCATTGACTTCAATGGGGTTCCTGGGTCCGGGGTAAAGTTCGGGTCAAGTTTGGTGCTGAACTCAAACTTTTTCGCGAAGTTTGGCCGAACCCGACGAACCTGAACATCTAGGTGTCTGCTCAACTCTACCCATGTGTTTAAGTAGGCCTCATTTAAGCCACACATTGAGTACAAAGTGATAGAACTAAAAATATGACGGTCCACTCAAGTAATTATTAAATATGGAGAGTAGCTTGCCCAAAACTCACCTTCCTCACCCCCTCACTGGAGCCTCTAAAAATTTTCTACAAATGCTCTATATCTACCTAAATCTTCAGTCTTCAGACTGGTCAAGTTATAGCACAAATCCTCAATTTCTTATTGCATTTTTTCTAATAAAAATGAAAAGTGAAACTTGATTAGTTGCTATTCGCAGAATTAATGGGTGGTTCTTGGACTCGTGGATGAGCCTCCCCCTCTCGCTCTCGGGAAGATGCTGCTTATTCAAAATGATTAGCTTTGCTAAGTTATTATACCCAATGCAAACAATTCCAATCCTCATCAAACATAAAGATCTCCAAAAGTTAGACAGGGGCTTGACAGCCTTCCTCTGGCAGCGCAAAAAACCTAGAATTGCCCTTTCCAAGCTGCATCTCCTGAGGAGCGAGGGGGGCCTAGGCCTCCCACATGTGAGACTGTACAACATATCTTGTGTTCTAAGATGTGGCCTTGACTGGATTACTAGACAGTCCAGATACACCAACTTCAACATCGAGTCAGCTGTAGCATAACCATACGAGCTTGGATCAATCCTTCACAGCAACCTAAACTGCCTTCCATCCCCTCTCAAATGTAACCTCCTGGTGAGAGACACTATTATAGCCTGGAGAAACATAAGGAGGGCTCAGCACTTACATACTAATATTTCAGGATTTTTAACCAATGGGGGGCAACCCAATGTTCATCCCCTCCACCCAACACAAGGCCTTCAGTGACTGGGAACATCTCAACCTCAAGAAACTATCTGACCTCTTTGAACCTCAAACCGGACAAGCCTTGCCACTACAGACAATACAGGAAAGGTACAATCTGCCAGACCACCATAGTTTCCACTTACACCAAATCATCACCTTCATAAACAAGACTTGCCCGGACCCACTTCTTAGATTCCGGCCCTCAGCCATAGATACTTTGATTCATAATCAAACCTTTCCCGTCTCTCGTATTTACAAGAACCTCTTACCCTTCTACACGCAGTCACTGGACACTTCCTCCATTAAGGCCTGGACAAAAGAACTGCAACTGGATCATCTTAAAGATTCAATCCTTGCGGGGCATAACAAAACTCTGAAATTGATCACCAACGAAGCCTGGAGAGAAATGCAACTAAAGATACTACATCGAGCATACATCCCTTATTACATCTCCGCCTCCTCCCTCGGTATCAGTGGTTGCCCCTGGTGTGGTACGGCCAACCCGACTCTTACTCACAGATTCTGGCAATGCCCATCCGTTATAGCATTCTGGACCCAAGTACGGGCTCTTGCAGCCAAGGTGCTAAGGCAAGAAATCCCCGACCACCCGGCCCTCATGATATTTGGGGATAGCTCCACTATCTCTTCCGGAACCTCCCATATAGGAGTGCTAACAGAACCTTGGATACACCTCTGCATGCTGGCAGCACGCAAAACCATTATGACCCACTGGACGCAAACTAGTCCTCCTACCATCTTAGAGGTTCAACGACAACTAAATACCCTCCTATTCAGGGAACTACTAAACTTCTGGGCCAATAACCAAGGCTCGCAATCGCGCCTCCACAGGCGATGGAATTCCTATATAACAGCTACATTCTCCAAGAAAGACCAGGAAGGTCTCACCCCCCCTCATCTCTACGACATGAGGTACAATCTGAAAGACTTACCAGACAGTTAGGGGGTCACAAATCTACAAACTCTCTCCCATGCGACCCTACACCTGGGCTGCAGCCCCTATCCTACCATCTGCGTTCAAGTAGCAGCACCCCTGACCAATGGTCAGCCTCGTTCACTCTCTCAGCAATTTGAAATTGATAGATTAGACATTTTTCACCACTTATAGCCTATGTCAGACCGTTAGGTCTAAAAATTCTCTTTATTTGTTTTTACTTATTTGCACATGTAGTTGTTTGCTTTTAACTCCGCACAGAGTAATCTTGCAATCCTTCACGCCAAGTGACTTCTGAAATTTTTCTTCCCCCACCTGATATCAAATTTACTTACCTTACTAACCCCTGGACGCAGACCATTCGCCTGCGGTCTATTTCTCCCATCCCGGACTCTGGGGGGGGAGGGAGCCGGAGGGATAAACTAGGTCTCCCTTTTCTATCCAGGCATTTTAATTGTACATCTCGTGATTATCAGGAATTTCCCAAAATAATATAAGTGACTTGGCCTGCAGGAAACTCTACGGGGGCCCCCTTGTCTTCCTCCCCTACCCCCCAAGTCTCAAAATCCCTCCCGCATATCTGTTCTCCTCCTCCCCTCCCTATCGTCCCCACCCCCCCCCCCCCGACTCTCTCAGGAAAATGTACTAGTAAACTATGTCATGTTTTCTCCCTGTTATGTCTCTACCCAATAAAAAATTTGAAAAAAAAAAAAAAGAGTGGTTCTTTCCTCTTTATTTACCAGTGGGAAAGTAATGATCTGTAAGTGCTTCTCAGACCAGGAGTGCTGTGCACCCACGCTGCAGGTTTCTGTCCCCTCAAGAAGCGGGTCTATGACTTCCATGGCTCCCAAGAAGTGACCTAAAGGGATACTAAAGTCTAATTTTTATTTTCTTAAAAATAACAAACATGTTATACTTACCTGCTCTGTGCAGTGGTTTTGCACAGAGCAGCCCAGATCCCCCTCTTCTCGGGTCCCTCTTTGGCTCTCCTGGTCCCTCCCTCCTGCCGAGTGCCCCCACAGCAAGGAGCTTGCTATGGGGGCACCCAAGCTGCAGCTCCATGTGTCCATTCAGACGCTGAACCCTGGCTGGGCCCCGCCCCTCACTCCTCATTGGCTCACTGACTTTGATTGACAGCAGCAGGAGCCAATGGCTCTCTGCTGCTGTCTCAGCCAAAAAGGAGGAGAGTCTCGGGCAGCTGAGTATCGTGCAACATCACTGGATAGCGATGGACTCAGGTAAGTATTACAAAGCTGAGGGGGGCTGATGCACACAGAAGGCTTTTTATCTTAAAGTGGATGTAAACCCAATTCTTGCAATTTGAGCTGGGCACATGGATCGGCAGTGTTTTGTTATCTCTCTTCAAAGCACTAAGTCCCGTAGCTGTCCCTTGCTCCGTAGCTCTGTTATCAGCCTGATAATTTCTCACATGTTCTCCGAGACGGGAGATAGAAAAGTGTGTTGGGTGAGGTTGCTATAAATAGATTAGCAGTCAAATTGCCGTCTAAGAGCAGAGCTATGCACATTGCTTTCTTCCTTTGCCTATGAGGAGAGGGGGTGTGTGCCTTTCCTCCAATCAGCTGTCTTGGTTGTATTCCAGAGAAGGTCAGGGCTCAGCAGCCATGATACACCATGATCAGCTTACATGGAGGAGAGCATAGCCAGGCAGGATCAGCCAGGTTTTTAGGTTATACAGGGGGCCAAATTATACAGCACAAACACTGTGCTGTATAACATGCTTTAAGGGAACAGGAACAACATTTTTTTTTTAGGTTAACAAACACTTTAATGCATGGAATGCATTAAGACAGTGGTTCTCAACTCCTGTCCTCAGGACCCACCAACAGGCCAGATTTTAAGTATTACCTTGGGGAGATGCAGACTAGAATACTGCAATCACTGAGCAGCAAATGATATCACCTGTGATGTATTTCAGTTATCCTGCAAACCTGGCCTCTTAGTGGGTCCCGAGGACTGGAGTTGAGAACCACTGCATTAAGATAAAAAAACCTTCTGCCTTTACAATCCCTTTAAATTATGCTGTCATTCAATCCAGAGAACTGGGGACATCTAATGGCAAAGAAGAAGCACTGCAGGGAACACTCTAGTTGGAAAGTGATTATTACAGCAAAAAAAGTGATTTTTTTTTGTATTTTTAAATATTTGAAGCAGCATTTAAAAATGTACAGTGTGCTGTTTTATTTTACAAATTAATCTTTTCAATAGTTATTTACTTAGGTGTAGTATTGGACTGGTCAATAATTCATCTATGACTGATAACTTCTCCATGGCAGGGCTCCCGCTGTCTGCCTGCTGTTTGTTATGACAGTTCATTTATATGGAAGGGCGGGACCATCCGGCAACATAAGTGAGCGACCCCGCCCCTTCCGACATCATGTGACATCGGGGGGGGTTATGCGCGTACATCACTGAGTGGCCCCGCCCTGCCATATAAATAAAGTGTCACAACAAAGAGGGCTCAGTTGGCAGGAGCACTCCCATGGAGGAGGAGCTGTTGCACGGGTCCATCCCTTGGCATGATTGATAATTGATTACAACAGGGACACTTATTTTTAGTTTTTAATAAAGGACTTGTCCTTAATTGTCGCCTGTGTTTTTTCTTTTTTTGACACTTTTGGTGAATTAGTGGGGGTACGATGTACCCGATACTAATTCACATAGGGGGGCTGGGATCTAGGGGCCCCCTTATTTAAGGGGGCTTCCAGATTCCGATAAGCTCCCATCCGCAAACCCCCACAACCACAGCCCAGGGTTGTGGGGAAGAGGCCCTTGTTCCCTTCAACATGGGGATACGGTGCTTTGGGGTGGAGGGGTGCAGAGCCCCCCCTGCCCCAAAGCACCCATACACCCCATGTTGAGGGCATGTAGCCTGGTACAGTTCGGGGGGGGGCGCTCGCTCGTCCCCTCCCTATCCATGCCGGCCAAGTTGCATGCTCGGATAAGGGTCTGGTGCTCGCTCGCGGGGGGGGGC
>BLSH010075558.1:35757-50056 GCA_018402905.1 Glandirana rugosa | reverse complement strand
ATGACCAGCGGCCTGTACTCAACCGGTCACCTCAGGAAAGCCACGGCCAGCCCGGGACGTGACTCGACTCCGGAAGGGTGGGTAGACAACTAGCGGGCACTTCCCTTTGCAATGTCTCCGGGCTTGGGCAAGGATCGGCCAGCGGGGGGAGGATCCCGCAACGACATGGCCATACGAGGTATATTCAGGGTTGATAATGTCAGCAGTTTGGGGAGGGCCAAAAAAAAAAAAAGGGGGTCCGGAGAGATAGAGGCCCCAAGAGAACATAACACCAAAGAAAAAATAGAAAAAATTTAAGTATGTAGAAGGTTAGTCGGATCCGTATAGAGGGGTGAGCAGAGGTGGGGACAAAACCTCACTGTTCAGATGTCCCTGTTCAGCTGTCACTGTTCAGATGTGGAGGGCCTTTCCCTGGGAGCCTGAGGGGAACCGGAGCGTTGCCTGCGTCTTCTGTTCCTCTGCGGTCTCGGGGAGGATACTCCAGTTGCCATCTGGCCAGTGAAGGCAGGGAAGGTCAGCCAATCTGGGACAGGGATCACGGGTTGTTCCAAAAAAGCAAAGAGGCCCGGGAGCTGATCCGGCCATCGTAGGATAAAAGTCCCGTTACCTCTCTGGACGATGACATGGAACGGATGCCCCCATTGGTAAGTAGCTCCTGAGGCTCTAATCCTCTCCAGTAATGGTCGCAATGTGCCCCGCATTCTTAGGGTCTGCTTAGACAAGTCCGGGAATAGCCGCACGGTGGCTCCATCAAAGTCAATTGGGCCATTAGCCCAGGCTCTGCGCATAATGTCTTCCCGAACATTGAAGAAGTGGACCCTGGCCAGGACATCCCTTGGGAGGGACGCGTCGTCAGATCTAGGTCCCTGTACTCTATGCACCCGGTCCAGCTCCAGCGCCTCCGTGGGGGGCTTATTCAAAAGGCCATTAAAGGTGGCAGTAACAGTCGCCCGCAGATCCGCCCCAGCCGTGGCCTCTGGCAGGCCGCGGATCCTGATGTTATTGCGTTTGTTCCGATTTTCTCCATCATCCACGGCTAACTGCATCAGAATTATCTGCCTGTTGTGGCCGGCCTGGGCCTCCTCCAGCGCCCCTACTCTGTTTAGCAGGTCTGCTGCGGTGGTTTCCACTTCAGTAACTCGAATGTCAACCTGGTCCACTTGATGCTTTATATCCTGGATTTCCCTAGACAGGGTGTTGACAATGGTGGCTGCCATCGCGGACATGTCCTGCTTAGAGGGCAGTCTGTTGAGTAGGTCCTGCCAGGGCGCCGCCGAAGGCGGCCCCACTACTGAGGGCAGGGATGGCTGTTCTGAGTCTGAGGCTGAGGAAGCAGTACAGTCCTCTGGTGGTATCACCGGGGAAAGAATAGGGGAGTCGACATCCCAGGCACAGCAGTTGTTGTCTGTAAAGCCTTCTTCTCAATCTTCCTCTGAGCGCCATTCCCCCCAGCGCCGGAGCGGGCCGGCGCCATCTTGGACGCCGAGGCCAGGGTCTGTGTTGCTGCCACCGTGTTTCTGAGGAAATATGTGGAGATGTCCGAGCCTCTCAGCGCGGCCAGGGTACTCAGGGCACCTTCAGGTGTGGACATAAGTGCAGCTAGGGGGTATCAGTCGTCAACGGTCGGTCTTTTCTCTCCAGCACCGCACGGAGCTCCCATGAAAAGTGTCCTTACATCGTCATGGTCAAGCCACGCCCCTCCCACGTGTGGGATTTAAAAAAAAAAAAAAAAACACCAGGTGGGTGTTCAGGGCAACCAGGGATGTGAGCGGGGGGGAGTGAGCCAGCGGAGAGCAGGGAAGGAGTTCCAGGACCACCTGTTATGGTAGGTAAACTAGTAGCAAATTCTTTCTGGGAAGTGGTCTGTTGCTTAGGCAGAGTTCCAGTGAGAATTGATGGATAAAGGTAGGCCTTGGGTGAAGCAATATGGCCGCCAATTACTGGGAAAGCAAAGATTAATCTAGCCTGTCCTTCTGGAAGGGGTCACTGAGAAGAACCACAAGTATAAGCAGGAGTCCCAAATTGTAAGGCCTTTGCTGGCTTGTCAAGAGGGGAGCTGGGTAGCCTGTAAACTGCAGCTGCTGTGTCACTGGGTGCAGCAAGATGGCCGCCGTTCCGGAGGCCCAGGCCGATGCTCCCTGCTAGCCTGCAGGGTCAGGCAGGTATGGGTCTCACCTCTCCTCGGCGACTCCACTGCTGTGGTCTTTGTGGAAGTGGGTGATCTGTTTCCCCCGGCAGGCTCTCCGTGTCCGCCGCGGGCCGCAGAACGGGACGGACCGGGTCCCAAATCGAGTGGCCGGCTTGCGGCCTATGCAGGCGGCCGTCCTCGGGCACTTATGTCTGGCTGCTACGGCCCTGGGCAGTGAAGTGATTAGCCCGGAAGATAGCAGGGGAGCCCGGGATGGGCTATTGAAGCCCAGCAGAGGTGGATGGCTTTAAGGGAGCGCGGATGGCCATCGATGGAGGAAGGGGATCTAGGAGCTCTCCATAACCGCGTCCTTCACCCTGCACGTCCGGACACATATTGATTGGTTTGTGCAAGAGTTATAGTGTCTACAAACTATGGGATAGATTTAGGGACTTTTTAAAAATATTTTTAACTAGTAATGGCGGCGATCAGTGATTTTTAGTGGGACTGCGACATTGCGTCAGACAAATCTGACACTAAGTGACAATTTTTGGGGTCCAATGACACCAATACCCCAATACAGCAATCATTGCTAAAAAAATTCACTGTCACTGTATAAATGACACTGGCAGAGAAAGGGGTTAACATCAGGGACAATCAAAGGGTTAAATGTATTCCCTATGAGTGCTTTCTATCTGTGGGAGATGTGCTTTCACAAAAGGAAAACAGAGATCCATGTTTTTGCTTAGCAAAAACCTTAGCTGTGAGGACACGTGTACTGTGACTACCCGGGGCTGTTAGGGCACGTGTACTGTGAGTGCCTGGGGGCTGTGAGGGCACATGTACTGTTGGTGACTGGGGGGGGCTGTGAGGGCACAAGTACTGTGAGTGCCTGGGGGCTGTGAGGACATGTGTGCTGTGAGGTCACTTGTACTGTAGGTGCCTGGAGGCTGTGTGGACATGTGTGCTGTGCATCGTGAGTGCCCGGGTGCTGGGAGTATTAGAAGCAGGCAGCTAGTGGGTAGTTAATTGAACAGAGTATAATTTCCAGTCCCCAATAAATTAAATTAGTAGGTACGATACCCAGCGGGTGTGGAGACGCAACTCAGTGTACATCTTGTCGCATGTATTCGTTCCTTGACCATGAGATTAAGGGCGAATACTGCTGTACAAAATGTAAGCACATTGTTTCCCTGGAAGCCCAGGTTCTGAATCTAGGGAAGCAACTGTCAACACTGAGAAGACTCTCCATACTAAATGAGAGTTGGGATCATACCCAGCAGGTGCCGGCAGGGGCCAGCACAGGGGCGGGTGGAGACAAAGAGGTAAAGGCACCAGAACAGAGTAGTTGGGTGACAGTTAGGAAGGGTAGAAGGGAAATGGTCAAGGAGGCTGTTTCTGGGCTGGAACATCCCAGTAAGTATGCCCCGTTGTGTGATATTGTGGAAACCAGTCAGGGACCAGCATCGCTGGAGCAGAGTGGCGCCCCCAGCTGCTAGGGGAGTAACTCCTCTAGTGAGGGCGGGGATGAAGCCAGTGGAAAGGAAAGACAGGTTGTGGTGGTAGGGGGACTCAATTCTTAGAAACACAGAGAGGGCAATCTGTCACAAAGACCTGAAACGCCGAACTGTATGCGGTTTACCGGTCGCTTGGGTTCTGAACATCATGGATCAGGTGAACAGATTACTGGGAGGGGCTGAGGAAGACCCAGCTGTCATGGTGCATGCTGGCACCAATGACAAAGTTAGAGGAAGGTGGAGTGTCCTAAAAAAAGATTTTAGGGATCTAGGAGCAAAGTTGAAGACTAGGACCTCCAAGGTAGTATTTTCAGAAATACTACCGGTACCTCGAGCGACACCAGAGAGGCAGCCAGAGCTTAGGAAAGTTAACAAGTGGCTGAGGAGCTGGTGTAGAAAGAAGGGGTTTGGGTTCCTGGAGAACTGGGCCGATTTCTCAATTGGCTACAAGCTCTTTAGAAAGGATGGGCTGCACCTAAATGGGGAAGGTGCAGACCAGCTGGGAATAAGGATGGCCGACAAGCTAGAGGGGCTTTTAAACTAGGCAACGGGGGAGGGTCTAGACTTAGAAATAGACAGAGTGAAACAAAGTTTAGAGGGTAGCATTGAGGGCAGCAGTGGTAGGCCTAATGAAGAACCCAAACCTGAGGTAGGTAGTGCAACAAATCCTGTATGCAACCATGAAATACCCAACAAGAAACCAGTAGGCATTCAGACAAAACTATGAGGCTTGTTCGCTAATGCCAGGAGTTTGGCGGAGAAGATGGGAGAACTAGAGCTACTACTGTATGAAGAGAAGTTAGATTTTGTGGGAACTTGGTTTAATAGCTCTCATGATTGGCTAGCTACCATTCAGGGGTATTCCCTATATCGCAGGGATAGGGAGGGCATAAAAGGGGGAGAGGTATGCCTGTATATAAAAAATGACGTACAAGTAAATGTGAGGGATGACATTACTAGTGGATCAAGGGAGGAGGTTGAATCCTTATGGGTAGAGCTACAAAAGGAAGACACCAAGAGGAAAGTAATACTAGGAATATGCTATAGGCCCCCCTAACCAGAGGGAAGAGGGGGAGGCAGACCTCCTGTCACAGTTTGGAACTGCGGCAAAGATGGGAAATATCATTATAATAGGGGATTTTAATTATCCAGATATAGACTGGGCGGAAGGTACTACACGCTCAGCTAAGGCTCAACATTTCCTAAATGTCCTGCAGGACAATTTCATGGCTCAGACGGTAAATGCACCAACTAGAAAAAAAGCCTTATTAGACCTTCTGATTACTAACAACAGAGACCTGATCACAGACGTTGAAGTAAGGGGCAATCTAGGAAATAGCGATCACAGGGCAATTAGTTTCAGTGTAAGTCACACAAATAGGAAACATAAGGGGAATACAAAGACATTGAATTTTAAGAGAGCTAACTTCCATAAACTATGCTCCTTGCTGGAAGATGTTAGTTGGGATAAACTTCCAGGTACAATGAACGAGGAGGAAAAATGGGAGTGCTTCAAGGACATGCTAAACAAAGGTATTGGCCAGTGTATCCCAATGGGAAATACATTAAGAAGAGCTAATAAAAAACCAGGGTGGCTTAACTCCGATGTAAAAACACATATAAAGGCAAAGGAGAAGGTCTTCAAAAAATACAAGGCTGATGGGTCTCTGTCGGCTTTATAAGGTATGCAATAAGGAATTTAAGGGTTCAATCAGGGCAGCGAAGATAGAACATGAAAGACACATAGCTGAACAGAGTAAAAAGAATCCCAAGAAATTCTTTAAGTATATAAATAGTAAGAGAGGGAGGTCAGATCATATTGGCCCCATAAAAAATGATGAAGGGAATCTGGTTACCAAGGATAGAGAGATGGCAAAGGTGTTAAACTCATTTTTCTCCTCAGTATTCACAAAAGAAACTAGGGGCTCAAGTATTTTGAAACTATAATGTAGGACCTCACGACACGTCACAGGAAACACCCTCATGGCTAACTGAGGATCAAATTAGGAATAAACTTGACAAACATAACGTTAATAAGTCACTGGGACCAGATTGCTTGCACCCGAGGGTCCTTAAGGAACAGTCAAGAAATTGCCAGACCACTGTACCTAATTTTTAAGAAAAGTCTACTGACTGGTATGGTACCAGCTGATTATAGAAAACCCAACGTAGCATCAATATATAAAAAAGGACCAAGATATATCCCTGGAAACTACAGGCCAGTTAGCTTAACATCAATAATATGCAAGCTCTTGAAGGGAATTATAAGGGATTATATACAAGACTATTGTAAGGAAAACGGTAGCATTAGCAGTAATCAGCACGATTTCATGAAGAATCACTCATACCAAACCAATCTATTAACCTTCTATTAGGAGGTGAGCTGCCATCTATATAAAGGAAGGCCCGTTGATGTGGTGTATCTAGATTTTGCAAAAGCATTTGATACAGTCCCCCATATACATTTAATGTACAAACTAAGGTCTGTCGGCATGAATCAAAGGGTGAGTACTGGTTACAAGGGAGAGTCCAGAGGGTGGGGATAAATGGGGAATACTCGGAATGCTCCAGTGTGGAAAGTGGGGTCAAGCAAAGCCAACAGAATATTGGCATGCATCAAAAAGGGGATAAACTCCAGGGATAAATCAATAATTCTCCCCCTCTACAAGTCGCTGGTGAGGCCGCACCTGGAGTATGCCATCCAGTTCTGGGCACCAGTCCTCAGGAAGGATGTCCTGGAACTAGAAAGGGTTCAGAGAAGGGCAGCAAAGCTAATTAAGGAACTGAAGGACCTTAGTTATGAGGAAAGATTTTGGTAACTGAACTTATTCTCTCTGGAGAAGAGACGCTTGAGAGGGGATATGATTTCAATGTACAAATACTGTACTGGTGACCCCACAATAGGGACAAAACTATTCAGCGCTAGGGAGTACACAAAGACACGCAGCCATTCATTAAAAATGGAGGAAAGGCAGTTTAACCTTAAGCTGCATAGAGGGTTCTTTACGGTAAGAGCAGTAAGGATGTGGAATTCTCTTCCACAAACAGTGGTTTCAGCTGGGAGCATAGATATTTTCAAAAAATTATTAGATGGGCATCTAAGAGACCACAACATTGAGGGATATACAATGTAATGCTGACATAAAAACACACACATAGGTTGGACTTGATGGACTTGTGTCTTTTTGCAGCTTCACTAACTATGTAACTATGTAAGAAACACAAGATCTCCATTTTCCTCTCTGGCAGAATGGTGGTCTGCCTTGGTTACATTCTGCCTTTCCATGAACTATCGCTGGGTCCCAGGCACACATCACGTCCACAGGACCTGCTGATTGGCTCCAATCACCCGCTGATCGAGTTTGGGGTGGAGTTTGGGGTGTTTGGGGTGCAGGAACTTGACTGGCCTGTACCTCAACCCAATAGAACACCTTTAGGATTAATTAGAGTGGAGACTGCAAGCCAGGCCTTTTCGTCCAACATCAGTGCCTGACCTCACAAATGCGCTTCTGGAAGAATGGGCCAACTCAATATTGAACCATGTGGGCTAAGACTGGGATGCCATTAAAGTTTATGTGCATGTAAATGTAAATGTCCCAATACTTTTAACAATATAGTGTATGGCCCTATTGCATGATTTCCCTGCTGTTCCTGTTTCTGTGACATATGTACAATTTTTGATTCTCCATCATTTTCTGTCCTGTGACATTGGTTGTAACTATTCCCCACTTTATCTAAATTAAAAAAAAAAGGTTTGGCTTTACCTAGGGACTATGGGGTTGATTTACTAAAGCTTGAAAGTGCATAATTTGGTTCAGCTCCACCCAGAAACCAATCAGTTTCAAGGTTTTATTGTCAAAGCTTGATTGAACAAGCTGAAGTTAGAAGCTGATTGACTAGCATGCAAAGCTGCACCATTTTTGCACTCTCCAACTTTAGTAAATCAACCCCTATGTGTTGTTTTTCCAGATCATTTCTAAAATACATTTAGCACTAGAACTACTATGGTTGACATGTAATATCAAACCAGTACTTACGGAAAGAATTAGAATGATTTTCCCCTCTTTTTTTACCAGTTTTTATTTCTTTTTTTGCTGTTTGCTATGCCATATCTTCAAATGTACACATTGTTTAACAATACGTGCAGCATAGTCTTAAGGATGTGGCAAAAATGGAGCAGCATTTTTTTTATAGTCTATTTGGTCTAATAGATTGTTTAAAACCTGAAAAGTTTAGTATTTAAATAAAAGCACACAGGAAATAATAATTTGTATACAGTATCATGCAGATTGCAGCAAAACAATTCTTTTTACAAACCTGTGTCACATTACCCACTTGTAGCTGCAACTAAATTGTGAGTTTCAAAGCTTGGCCTCACCTCTGAAGTTTGGTGTGAAATGAGTGTTGATTTAGGTGGGGCTTATTTAATTTGGTGGCAGATTTTAAACGAGTATGTCATTACAGTTAGCACATATGTGCAAATTTAAGTGTGATGATGAGATTTAATGACTTAGGGTGCCATTTTAACACTTGAGTTAAACTTGGCTCTAACAAGCAGCTAATGCTTCATTTATCACATCAATGCATCTTCTACTTGTAAAGAAGATGAAAAACAAGACATCTAAAAGAAAACTGTAAAATGTTGTGTCGGTCATTGTCATGCATGAAAAGAAGACACTTGTGCAAGTAAGGGATGACAATGAGTGTATACAGCACTGACTAGCAGAAAGTAACACTTTCATCTTAATTTGTACTGAAGATAGTTCTTGTTCCTTTTCTTTGCTTTTTTTTTAAGGAAATTATACAACAAAATATGAAATGGACAAACATTAACTAAGTAAATAAATTAACAATATTAACAACTAAGGATATCAATTAATCTGTTGCATAAAAACAATTACAAGCCTTATAACATCTCATTTTAAGCAAAAATATAGTATTTACAATAATTATTCAAGTAGCATGCCAAACCTTTTCTGTTGATGGTAAGAGGGAGAAGAGAGAAGCATGTCTTGAATAAGGGCTAAGACCATGTGCCTGGTTGTGAATATGGCATCTGCTTCTCCTTTTGTATTAATAATGGGAATAATATTATAGAACTTTTTTTTTATCTCGAGGGAGTTCTATAAGCTATTTTAAGCCAAAGGGAAATTAGGTTAAGAATCATTAATTCGAATAACTGAACAAGAAAAGTTTCTCAAAATTTGTGTGCAAAACTCCTGAGAGTACAAATTAAAAAAAAAAAATCTATTCTACGCTATCAAACATAAGAACAGGTCCAGAATAGTGAAATTAACTTCTGTAACCTTCAGTAGCCATTAAAATCCAATTGCACTCTTAAAAAACCCCAAACTACAATAATTTTGCCTTGCCTATTGACTCTAATGCTTTAATGCATTTCATCAACATTTGCTGATTTTTGCCTACATTTTAGGAAAAGAAAATCCCCAGTTTCATTCATCTCTAGTACTGAATAAAATACATACTCAAGTTTTCCTGGTGCATCATGGCAGCATACAATGGGAGCGGTGCCACAATGCATACTAGCTCATTATGCCTTTGTCTTGCAGGTTTTTTTTTTTATTTAATTTACAACCACTTTAACTAAAGCGTGCATATTCTGCATCAAATCTGTGGACTGTCCGTGTAGATATCAAAAAGAAAATAGAAAGACCATGGAAAGGGGCACAGGTGCAGCACTAGAAAGGCAAGTGGCTGCTTTGCATCACTATCATGGAAGGAAATAGCACATTAGCAAGCCCAAAATAAATGGCTCCTATATGTCCTCAATTAGGAGAGCAAAAGATTGCATTAGCAGGTCAAACATGGCTGCTATGCCACCTAGATGATGAGGAGTAGGAAAAGGCCCTACTATGAGTCAACAGAAAGGGATGATATGCATACCTGGGAGGGAGGATGGAATAGGTACATTAGCAGTCATTCAGAGCAAAGATGTGGGTGAAAAGAGGGACTTTAACAGTGCTTAAACGATGGATAGTCAATATCTTAAAATATTACATTTTTAATTAGTATAGTTAAAAGGACATACAGTATCTCGCAATAGTGAGTACACCCCTCACATTTTTGTAAATATTTCATTATATCTTTTCATGTGACAACACTGAAAAAATGACACTTTGCTACAATGTAAAGTAGTGAGTATACAGCTTGTATAACAGTGTAAATTTCCTGTCTCCTCAAAATAACTCAACACACAGCCATTAATGTCTAAACCACTGGCAACAAAAGTGAGTACACCCCTAAGTGAAAATGTCCAAATTGGGCCCAATTAGCCTTTTTTCCTCCCCGGTGTCATGTGACTTGTTAGTGTTACAAGGTCTCATGTGTGAATGGGGAGAAGGTGTGTTAAATTTGGTGTTATCACTCTCATTCTCTCATACTGGTCACTGAAAGTTCAACATGGCATCTAATGGCAAAGAACTCTCTGAGGATCTGAAAAAAAGAATTATTGCTACACATAACGATGGTCTAGGCTATAAGAAGACTGCCAAGACCCTGAAACTGAGCTGCAGCACGGTGGCCAAGACCATACAGTGGTTTAACAGGGCAGGTTCCACTCAGAACAGGCCTTGTCATGGTCGACCTAAGAAGTTGAGTGCACATGCTCAGCAACATATCCAGCGGTTGTCATTGTGAAATAGAAGTATGAGTGCTGCCAGCATTGCTACAGAGGGGTGGGGGGTCAGCCTGTCAGTGCTCAGACCACATGCCACACACGGCATTAAATTGGTCTGCATGGCTGTCATCCCAGAAAGAAGCATCTTCTAAAGATGATGCACAAGAAAGCCCACAAACAGTTTGCTGAAGACAAGCAGACTAAGGACATGGATTAGTGGGACCATGTCCTGTGGTCTGATGAGACCAAGATAAACTTACTTGGTTCAGATGATGTCAAGCGTGTGTCGCAGAAACCAGGTGAGGAGTACAAAGACAAGTGTGTCTTGCCTACAGTCAAGCATGGTGATGGGAGTGTCATGGTCTGGGGCTGCATTAGTGCTGCTGGCTCTGAGGAGCTACAGTTCAAAGAGGGAACCATGAATGCCAACATGTAATGTGACATACTGAAGCAGAGCATGATCCCCTCCCTTCGGGGACTGGGCCACAGGGCAGTATTCCAACATGATAACGACCCCAAACACAACTCAAAGACCTCCTCTGCCTTGCTAAAGAAGCTGAGGGTAAAGGTGATGGACTGACCAAGCATGTCTCCAGACCTAAACCCTATTGAGTATCTGTGGGGCATCTTCCAACAGAAGGTGGAGGAGCGCAAGGTCTCTAACATCCGCCAGCTCCGTGATGTTGTCATGGAGGAGTGGAAGAGTATCAGGACCTGTGTACTTGCTCGGGTCACCTGCTGATGGCACTGTTGTATGGAGAACCAAAGGGTGTAGTTCTGGTGTCCACCAGTGGGTGTCTCCCAGCAGATGGAGCATACACCTGATGGGACTGCTGGGACTATATAAGCCTGCCTTGCAACCAGTCCCAGTGCTTCAGTGTTTTCTCTGCAAGCCTGTCCCTGCCTGTGCCCGATCTGTTCTTGTCCTGCATCCGTAATCCTGAATCCTGTCCCAGTGACCTGGAACCTGCTTCCTTACTCCTATCTGCTCCCAGTAACCTGGCTCCCTGTACCCCTTTTCTGATGTCCCCCTGTTTGCTTATATGTGTGCTTTCTGCATTTATATTTAGTTAGATAGTTATGTGTTTATTTTTGTGTTTTTTGTGTTTCATTGTCTTTCACTTGCTTGTTTATGTTTACTGGTGTTTGGTGTTGGAAGTGTGTCATTTTCATAAATAAAACATATTTTTTTTCACTTTTCCGTATGGTCCTGATTCCTTTAGGTGCAGCCAATTGATCTGTTTACCCTTGCTGGATGCTCTGCATCCTGACAAAGAGGACTCCAGTGGCAACCTGTGAAACTCGGGTGAACTCCATGCCCAAGAGGGATAAGGCAGTACTGGAAAACAATTGAGGCCCACAGAATAGTGTCACTTTGGGCCCAATTTGGACCTTTTCACTTAGGGGTGTACTCACTTTTGTTGCCAGCGGTTTAGACATTAATGGCTGTATGTTGAGTTATTTTGAGGGACATCAAATTTACACTGTTATACCAGATGTACACTCATTACTTTACATTGTAGCAAAGTGTCATTTCTTCAGTGTTGTCACATGAAAAGATATAATAAAATATTTACAAAAATGTGAGGGGTGTACTCAAATATGTGGGTGTAAAGAGGGATTTTAATGGTGCTCAAAAGATGGATAGTCAATATCTTAAAATATCACATTTTTAATTAGTATAGTTAAAAGGAAATATACTGTATATAATAAAAACATAGTTTTAACAAAGTACATATCCCAATTCTGTATAGTCACAGCAAGTTTGTTCAGTGTTATATTGTTTTCAATGTGTCATATCCCTACTAGAGTTGAGCGAACCCGACTGTAGAGTTCGGGTTCGTACCGGACTTTAGGGTGTCCGTGTCCCGAACCCGGACATTTGAGAAAAAGTCCCGGTTCGAGTTCGGGTATTTTTTCACGCACTTTAAATAGCTGCAGGGCAGCCAATCAACAAGCGTTTCACTCGTTTGCCCTTAGAAGCCATCACAGCCATGCCTACTAATGGCATGGCTGTGATTGACCAGTGCATCATGTGACCCAGCCTAAATATGAGCTGGAGTCATGTAGCGCTGCATGTCATATGCTCTCAGACTGGTGTAGGGAGAGGATGCTGCTGCCGCTGTGAGGGACAGATTAGCATTATACAATCATCTCATACTGGTATAGGGGGAGGTTCCTGCCGCTGGTGTTAGGGATAGATTAGCGTTATAAAATCATCTCATACTAGTATAAGGAGAGGTTCCTGCCACTGGTGTGAGTGATAGATTAGTATTATAAAATCATCTCATTATAGTATAGTGAGAGGTTCCTGCTGCTGTTGTGAGGGACAGATTACCGTTATAAAATCATCTCATACTAGTATAGTGAGAGGTTCCTGCCACTGGTGTGAGTGATAGATTAGTGTTATAAAATCATCTCATACGGGGGGCGTGGCCAGCTGCTGACCAAGATGGACGTGTAAGTCTACAGCTCCTCTCAACCCGAGACTAACAGCGACACAAAGCCAACACAAGAATAGGAGATTCCATATAAAAACTTGCCTCTGTGGGTCAACTTCATACTCCATCGCTCACCTGAAGATCCTGCAATCCCTATCCACAGGAACAGCGGTGGTGAGAAAGCCGTCTCCAGGCACCCGCCTCACTGAAAGATCCGGGGCCCATCCTTACTCCAGAAACCTCGGTAAGCCGTCTGAGATCCCCACACAGCCTTGCCTCCTCTGCCTCCCTCGGCCTTGCCACCTAACAGCACCGACTCACCCACTGAACAGGGCAGCCGGCACACACCCTGGGTCTCACAGCACTACCAGCCGCCATCTTGAGGCCTAACCGCCGCTCTGACACCGCTGCCCCTCCGATGTAAATCCACGGCCATCCGCGCACCAGGACCCTCGGAACCACACCTGAGCCCCCACACGACCTCACCTCTGCAGCCTCCTTACCATTCGGCCCCTCTTTCATCGGCACAAGGAAGCTGACACACTCGCTATTACTCGCGGCTCTAGCGGCCGCCATCTTGAGGCCTACCACGCGGGTTTCCAGCCTTCCTCCCCACAGCACTACAAACTCCATCCCCGCTGAGTGAGACCAGCATCAAAGACCTCTGTACCACACGACCCAGGCACCCACCTTAGCCCCGCAGATTGGGTCATTCCACAGCTTTCTTTCTCTGGTGATCCGGCCACCATCTTGCTACACCCAGAAGTGTCTGAGGCCTTGCTGGTAGATCCTGACAGTGCCCCACGCAATAAATAACTCTGAAACTCCCTGAAACACCCGCACCCGGGAGTCGGACACTCCCCAGAAAACTGTTAAAAAAAAAAAAAAAAGACTCCACTCCAACCGCAAAAAGTTAAAGAGGCACTCCTCCACTACCCAGCACCATCCAGCATCAACATCTACACCCCAGCACTATAATTACGGGGTCTTCACTGAGCTAGGCCTCCACTGCAGTACCCCTGGTCTGCATACCACGCCCACGTTAATCCTACACAGGAAACAATTAAGTCCCTGTATAGGGGTATGCCCAAAAGTAACCTCTCTAAACAAGGGGTTAACAAATCCATTACGGACTTCTTTTCTACAACTATATCAATGCAGCCCTATAAAGGACCTAGTGCGGCAACACCCCCCGCGACTCCACCACCAAGTCGACTAGAGACCGTCCTTCCAGGCGCTCCCTCAGTACCCACAAATTTGACGAGTCGGGAAGCAGGGTTACAACGGCGAACATTTCACCCCGAAACCTCCCGCTCCCTCGTCCACTGACCCGACGAGAAAACGAAGACAGGCTACCCCTTTTTCGTCCCCGGACTCACAAGACAAGTCTCGATAGGTAAAGAAGACCGCACAACTATCCCCACACCGCAAGCGGTGAACCACCACCTCAGCGCCCCCCACAACGGCGTGATCCAGGAAATATCCCGACGTAACTATATCAACATCTTTTCTTCAGGCATTACCTAAACAATTGGGGAACGAATCTCTCCAATGAAAACCCGTATGGTGATATGTC
>BLSH010075480.1:20059-30396 GCA_018402905.1 Glandirana rugosa | reverse complement strand
GATGTTTCCTACTTCCCCTGAGGCCAAATATCTGCTGTTTCCTTCATTCCGATGTACAAAACCAGGCCGGTGTCACCCCTCTATAGATCCTAATAAAGTTGCACTAGCAGAGGAGGAATGTAATGGGTCAGAGTCTGTAGAAGAAGCTCTAGTGACCAGTCTAGATGGAGAGGTGAGAGGGGTAGGTTTTGTGTAGGTGGTGCTCCCAGAGTGCTCCTCATTAGTAGATGTTTAGACTTTAGACATTTTCTCTTTAACTCCTTCAGATTCTCCGGTGAACCCGGTGTGATCTGTACATCCAGACCGGATTGTTCCTTCTGGATAAATGAAATAGTTAAAGCTCTGAGGTCAATGGAGCGCTGGTATGGCTTGTGCATACAGACCTTTGTACTCCTTGTTTGCAAAGCTGGTAACAGTTTAATTTGTAAGTCCCCTTGGAACACTCAGTGCTTTATAATATTCAGCTAAAGTCATGCCATTGAATCCCAATGACAGTTATCTTTTTAGTACATTCTTAAGAGATGATTTATTCATATCTCGTGTTTTTTTCACCAAAAACTGTCTGGATCCTTGTGTCTCAGCTGTGATTTTTAAGATCCCCTCTGAAGAGGAGGAGAATCCCCCACCTGTTGTAGAGCCAACTGCATAGAGAAAATATAATACACGTCCATAGAGGGTAGAATATACAGCATCAAAAAGTGGCCAGACATCACCAAAGCAATAAATCTTGATTGTCCATGCATTATAACCTGATGACCTCCCATCATACCACATAAATGTATAGGTGTACAATGAAGGTGAACACAGAGGTGGGCACTGGTAATTAGTGAAGTGGGGGGTTGTGGGATAGTTGGTGAGAATTGGGGAAATGTGGGATGGTGTGTGAGTTTGATGTTGGGGGAGGAGGATGAGGGTCAATTGTGGTATTGAGAACATGGTGAGGAAGTTGGGATGAAGGTTCAGTGGTGGGGTGGTTTAGTCATAGTGGTGATAGGGAGGTCCCTGATCCCCCTGACTAAGCTCCAGGGGGCAGAGTGAAATGCGTTGGGGGCATGACCTGGTTGGAGTCCAGGCTGAGGTTGCCATTATATTCACCTCTCTAGGACACTGTGGATGGGTGAATTCCAGGGGCTACCCCCTTTTTTCCTTGCATCTCTGCAGGAGCCAGGATGGGCTCCATCCCCTGTCAGCACTCCAAATCACAGCTGTGGATGCACCGTCCATAGATCCCCTTTCTGCCAAGCCTGAGCGGCACACACATCCTTTTCAGGTCATGGTGATAGGGAGGTGTTGGTGTATTGGAGGTGAGCTGGTTGGGTGCAGGTGTGGTGGTGCCCCCATGAAGAGCTGTCAGATGTAACTCCAGATGCAGTCATCCCTGATAGAAGCAGAAGATAAGAAAGCAGAAGGGGAAGGTTGATGGATTCTAAGTAGAGGCATAACTAGAATCTTCGGGGACTCATGAAGGGCCCCCCTGACCTCTTGTCCTGGGGGGCCTTCCCACTAATCCAAGGGTCCTTTACTCCCATTGTTAGGCCCTTTATTATGGTCCTGCAGCAGGCCCCCTTCCTGCCATCCTAGATAGGGTTGCCACCTTTTCTTCACGCAAACCTGAACACTTTAGTAGCACATAACATTTTTATGTAGTATATGCTATACATATAGTTTGTGACTAAATAACATTTCTAATCATATGGATTTAATCACAAGAGAACCACCTTCCATCAGGGTCTGAACTTGCAGAATTAATTCTGAACTTGCAGAGTTCCCCTTTACATCTAAATCCACAGAGTTCCCCTTACATCTGAATCCACAGAGTTCCCCTTACATCTGAATCCACAGAGTTCCCCTTACATCTGAATCCACAGAGTTCCCCTTACATCTGAACTAACAGAGTTCCCCTTACATCTGAATCCACAGAGTTCCCCTTACATCTGAATCCACAGAGTTCCCCTTACATCTGAACTGGCAGAGTTCCTGTTACAAAACGATAGCCACTGCTCCCACCTATAACTGGCCTTTGCAGCAAGCAGCATTGGAGGACAACAAACCCCTGTTTAATGCATACTGTTAGACAAGTCAATTTGGTTGGCCGCAGGCTGGTCAGTAAGTAGAGTTTGGAATTTTTCCTTGAATTTTTTCCTTGGCCTTTTTTTGACATATGAGGCCCTCCAATGTTCCTTGCTACAAAGGCCAGTTATAGGCGGGGGCAGTGGCTTTTTGTACTGTTGATATATTGGTCAGGAAAGGCACTGACACCTTTGCAGCCATAGTGCTATGTGCTGGGTGTTCAGTGTGCCCCTGTACCTTTAAGGAGGGGTGGGCTCCCTCCAGCCCATCTTCCCTGCATCTATCCATCAGAATGCATGTGTTTGATGGAGGTGTGGGGGGAACAGAACACACGCAGAGAGTAGGAGTGCTCACACAAGCTTTACTGAAGGGAGAAAGGTTAGCCTGCAGCCAGGCGACAGGAATTATCAACAGTCAGGGACCAAGAGTCTGTTTAGGCACACAGGGGGGAGGCAAAGTTCTGGTAACATAGAGTCAGTTTACTCACAGGGGGGCACGCGGTGGCATGGCGACAGAGTTAATCCTCCTTCGGGGAAGACAGAACACAACAGAGGGCACAAAGCAACACTCCTTGTCCGGGCAGCACACAGCGGATGCCACATGGGGGGGGGCAAGGTAATCCTTGTCCAGGGGGTGAAACATCACGCAGCAGGGGCACAAAGCAACAGTCCTGGTACAGGCAACACACAGCGGATGGCACATGGGGAGGCAAAGTAATCCTTGTCCAGGGATGGCACACAGCAGAGTTGGCATGCACAGGGTTAATCCTTTCCAGGGATGGCACACAGCAGAGTTGGCAAGCACAGGGTCAGTCCTTTCCAGGGATGGCACACAGCAGAGTTGGCAAGCACAGGGTCAGTCCTTTCCAGGGGTGGCACACAACAGAGCTGGCAAGCACAGGGTCAGTCCTTTCCAGGGATGGCACACCACAGAGCTGGCAAGCACAGGGTCAATCCTTTTCAGGGATGGCACACAACAGAGCTGGCAAGCACAGGGTCAATCCTTTCCAGGGATGGCACACAACAGAGCTGGCAAGCACAGGGTCAATCCTTTCCAGGGATGGTACACAGCAAAGTTGGCAGCACAGAGTTAATCCTTGTCAGGCAAGCAGACCTGGTGGTTGGTGGGAGAAGCAAGGAGATTATTCTGGGGTCTCTGGCCGCCGCAGCCCCGGACCACACAGACTAACAGCACTTGGGGTGAGAGGAGCCAGGGAAGAACAACCTTGCAGCCCCGCTCCGACACGTTTAAAAGCCGGGCTGGGTGTACTTGTCTCCAGGCAACCTTCCGACCTGATGTTGGGTTGCCATGGCGACAAGCCCTGCCCCCCTCTCCGGGCCACGCAGGGAGCGCGGCCTTTGTCTCCCAAGCGGGCACGGAGCGCGGGAGATCAGGATCTTTCTGTGCGGGGACAGGAGGGGGAAGCGTGCGGCGACAAGTTGCCAGCCTGCGGGTGAGAAATCTCACCCGCAGGCTTGGCAGGGGGACTGACATCCCGGTGCTGGGCCGTGAGCAGAGGATGCTGCCTCAGTAGGGGGCAGCCCTCTGGCTCCGGCAAATGGCACAGAGGGGAGGGGGGCAGGAAAGGGACAGGGAGGGGGGAAGAGGAGAGCGGCTGTGACAATGTCCTTCTACTGTGGGTTACAGGTAATTAGCTTATACATGTATTTGCAGAGTTCCCTTTACATCTGAACTGGCAGAGTTCCCCTTTACATCTGAATCTGCAGAATCCCCCTTACATCTGAATCTACAGAGCTCTTCTTTACATCTGAATTTGTAGAGTTCCCCTTTACATCTGAATCCACAGAGTTGCCCTGTACATCTGAGTCTTCAGAGTTCCCCTTTACATCTGAATCTGCAGATTTTTCCTTTACTCTTGAATCCGCAGAGTTCCCCTTTACATCTGAGTCTGCAGAGTTCCCCTTAATCTGAAATTGCAAAGTTCCCCTTTACATCTGAACCTGCAGAGTTCCCTTACATGGTACATACTCTGATGTAAGGGAGAACTCTGGGGGCCCCCTTATTAAAGGGGGCTTCCAGATTTTGATAAGTCCCCTGCCCTCAGACCCCCACAAGCACCGGCCAGGCTTGAGGGGATGAGGCTGTTGTCCCCATCAACATGGGGACAAGGTGCTTTGAGGTGCGGGGGCAGAGCCCCCCTCCCCCAAAGCACCCATACTCCCCATGTTGAGGGCATGTAGCCTGGTACAGTTTAGGAGGGGGGGGCGCTCTCTTGTCCCCCCCATCCTAACCGGCCAGGGCTGCATGCTTGGATAAGGGTCTGGTTTGGATTTTAGGGGGAACCCCACGTCAATTTTTTTAAATATCTTAATATCTAAACCAGACTCGAAGAGCCCCGGTTTGGACTGGGGGGGGACCCCGTGCACTTTTTTGTTTATTGCCGGGAACCG
The DNA here is from genome assembly GCA_018402905.1 of Glandirana rugosa. Classification (NCBI taxonomy): domain Eukaryota; kingdom Metazoa; phylum Chordata; class Amphibia; order Anura; family Ranidae; genus Glandirana; species Glandirana rugosa. The sequence continues at coordinate 25,915 of BLSH010075480.1, read as the reverse complement.
CCAATACATTACAGCCGCGATAATAAGTGACAATTTTTCCTATGGAAATGTCATTTTGCTCTGGCTATGTTCTGCACCTCACAGAGATGCGCCCTTTTACACACAGACTAAGGGGACCCCCCAGGCACATTATTTAAAGGAATTTTTATTTTATCTTTTTCACTTTAAGCTTTATTAACCACTTGCCGACCGTCAACCTCAGGTTGACGACGACAAGATGGCTCTGCTAGGCAAACAGCCATATTGTATGATGCCATATCGAGCACTGTGAGTGCGTGCGCGCCGCCGGAGGTGCGCTCGCGCGCTCACTGTCTTCCGGGGGTGGGCAGGGAGCGGGTGCGGCGGACTCGATCTCTGCCGGCTACCCGAGATGCCCCCCCCCCGGAGTGAAAGAACGGAGGTCCGTGTATGTAAACACAGATCTCCGTTCTGTGAGGGAGGAAGGACTGTGATCACTATCCTTCCCCAGCCAGGGCAGCCCACACACAGTTAGAACGCCCAGGGAACACAGTAAACCCTTAGCGCGCCCCCTACAGGTTAACCCCTTCACTGCCAATGACATTTATACAGTAATCAGTACATTTTTATCTAATACTGATCGCTGTATAAATGCCAATGGTCCCAAAAAAGTGTCAAAATAGTCCAACATGTCCGCCGCAATATCGCAGTACCGCTAAAAATCGCAGATCGCCGCCATTACTAGTAAAAAATAAATAAATAAAAACCCCAGAAATGAATTCTCATTGTCCGTAAACACGGCAACTTTTGCGTAAACCAATCAATAAAAACCGATTGCGATTTTTTTTATCACAAATATGAGGAAGAATATAAATCGGCCAAAACCGTTGAAAAAAATGTTTTTTTGGGGGATTTGTATTTTAGCAAAAAGTAAGAAATTTGGGTTTTTTTGCAAAATTGTCGCTCTTTTTTTGTTTATAGCGGCGATCAGAAATGACGCAGTGGTGATCAAATACCACCAAAAGAAAGCTCTATTTGTGGGAAACTTTGTTTGGGTACAATGTCGCACGACCGCACAATTGTCAGTTAAAGCGACGCAGTGCCGAATCGCAAAAAGTGCTCTGGTCCTAAAGTGTGAAATCCTTCCGGGGCTGAAGTGGTTAAAATCACTGCTCCTGAAAAAAACGATTGATTTCAAAACTTTTTTTTCATTGATACGTCCCCTAGGGCAGTGCCCGGGGTCCCCATACACTTTTTAGGGCAATAAAATTGCATAACCCTTTAAAATGAGCACTTTTGATTTTTCATGTTGAAATTACCATAGACTGTAATGGTGTTCGGATGTTCGCCCAAACTTTTTGTCTGTTCACATGTTCTGGTGCAAACCGAACCGGGGGGGAGTTCAGCTCATCCCTAGTGAGGACTTCTCCCCTCCCAGTCCTCCCCATCCCCCTCCTCCCCCTCCCAGTCCTCTCCCTCCCCCTCCTCCTCCTCCTCCCCCTCCTCCTCTCACATGGAGTTGCAGCCAGAGACAGACTAGAGGCTGAAGGAGAACCTTCTGGAGAGAGGAGGATGGGGGGGGCATCAGGGTGGGGGGCGGTAATGTGGGGTCACTATGTGGAGAACCATGGGAAACAATTTGGGATCGCTATCATAGGGGGGAGGGGAACCACGAGGGACAATATGGGGTCACTGTGGGGGAGGGGCAGTACAGGGAACACAGGAAGTGAATGACAAGCAACATATTGGGGGGGATTATGGGACAGAAAACGATTTCTTTTCACTTTTGCAGAACGATGTAATAGGAGGACCCAGCCAAACCTTCCATTCAGTGTTATGGGATCGGGCAGATCCTTGTACTATGGAGATGATGGAAAGTAGATTGTATAGTGTATGGTCTCCTTTAGGGATCATTCACACCAACAGTTACTCTGACCATACACTGGGAGATTTTCATATGAACGTCCGTATGAACATTGACACCAAAATCTCCTCAGTCCCTCCAATGACTCCCATGACCGATGTCCTTCAAATGTACTTTAACCCCTTCATGACTGCACTACAACTGAATGACAGCTACACCACTGTGCTGGGAGGCCAACAAATGACGTGCTTGTGTTTCCCCCACACCCCCTGCGGTGTGCATCACCAGTGATCTGTGATCGCTGTGTCTTTAGGATGCAGCTGATCACAGATCAGGGTAAAAAGCCAATCACAGCTCATCTCTGTTCAGGGTAAAGAGCCAATCAGAGCTGATCACAGATCAGAGTAAAGAGCCAATCACAGCTGAGCATAGATCAGGGTAAAGAGCCAATCACAGCTGATCACAGATCAAGGTAAAGAGCCAATCACAGCTCATCGCTGTTCAGGGTAAAGAGCCAATCACAGCTGATCACAGATCAGGGTAAAAAGCCAATCACAGCTGATCATAGATCAGGGTAAAGAGCCAATCAGAGCTGATCACAGATCAGGGTAACGAGCCAATCACAGCTGATCACAGATCAGGGTAAAGAGCCAATCACAGCTGATCACAGATCAGGGTAAAGAGCCAATAACAGCTCATCTCTGTTCAGGGTAAAGAGCCAATCAGAGCTGATCACAGATCAGGGTAAAGAGCCAATCACAGCTGATCACAGATCAGGGTAAAGAGCCAATCACAGCTGATCACAGATCAGGGTAAAGAGCCAATTACAGCTCATCACAGATCAGGGTAAATAGCCAATCACAGCTGATCACAGATCAGGGTAAAGAGCCAATCACAGCTGATCACAGATCAGGGTAAAGAGCCAATCGCAGCTCATCACTGTTCAGGGTAAAGAGCCAATCACAGCTGATCACAGATCAAGGTAAAGAGCCAATCACAGCTGATCACAGATCAAGGTAAAGAGCCAATCACAGCTGATCACAGATCAGAGTAAAGAGCCAATCACAGCTGATCGCAGATCAGGGTAAAGAGCCAATCACAGCTGATCACAGATCAAGGTAAAGAGCCAATCACAGCTCATCTCTGTTCAGGGTAAAGAGCCAATCGCAGCTCATCACTGTTCAGGGTAAAGAGCCAATCACAGCTGATCACAGATCAAGGTAAAGAGCCAATCACAGCTGATCACAGATCAAGGTAAAGAGCCAATCACAGCTGATCACAGATCAGAGTAAAGAGCCAATCACAGCTGATCACAGATCAGGGTAAAGAGCCAATTACAGCTGAGCACAGATCAGGGTAAAGAGCCAATCACAGCTGATCACAGATCAGGGTAAAAAGCCAATCACAGCTGAGCACAGATCAGGGTAAAGAGCCAATCACAGCTGAGCACAGATCAGGGTAAAGAGCCAATCACAGCTGAGCACAGATCAGGGTAAAGAGCCAATCACAGCTGAGCACAGATCAAGGTAAAGAGCCAATCACAGCTGAGCACAGATCAGGGTAAAGCGCCAATCACAGCTGAGCACAGTCTAAACAGGATTTGTCAGTTATTGGCAATCCTCTCCTCACAGAGGAGATCTGATAACTGGCAAATCCACACAGAGAACATCTACAGCAATCATCAGTGCCCATCAATGCTGCCAATCAGTGCCATGCCACCAAATGAAAGTTTTATCTGTGTCAAAAAATGATAAAAATGTGATATGGGTACAGTGTTGCACGACGGCGTAATTGTCATTCAAAGTGTGACAGTGCTGACAGCTGAAAGCTCTGGGCAGGAAGAGGGTGAAGTGCCCGGTAGGTAAGTGGTTAACCACCTCCCGCCCAGCGATGCCATATGACGTCGCAGACTGTGAGTGGAGATATCTGAATGATGGGTGCAGCTGCAGGCATCATTCACATATCGTTTTTTAGAGCCGGTGATTCTGTGCCCCATAAGAATGATCATAGCTGCAGTTCAGCCAACTGATTGTTCTTCCAGGAAGGAAGAGGGGACGCCCCACCCCTTCCGCTGCCCTCCGGTGATTCTCTGGGTAGGGTTGCCACCTCATCCCTTTAAACCCAAACACATGAATCACACAGGGTGTTCTGAGGATAATGTAATGCAGATGAGGCACCAAGTAAGTTTAATTACCACCTTAATCAGCCTCAGAGCAGCCTGTGTAATTCATATGTGTTCGGGTTTAAAGGGATGAGGTGGCAACTCTATCTCGGGTTCCCCCCGTTCCATCGGCGGCCCGGAGTATGAATCGTCCCCCGGTGGAAGCTGATCATAGAGCTGACTGGTCATCATCTGGTCACCAGATGGTAACCAGATGGTAATTGAAGGTATTTTTTAAATTCACTATGGGACTCTGGTATAATGGTTTCAGTGTAGGCATTATGTGTCGTAGCTCCCCAATACAGCCTGTTGACATTTCTTATCTACATATCTGTGTCTAGGAGGATGGATTTATCCAAACCTGAAAGGGAATTGCCTATGGTTATTCTGCTGCTTCAGTACTAATTTGGCCCCAGTCCAATAGAAATCATCTGTGGGGGTTTTCCTCCTTGTGGCCCCTACTGGTTGAGCGGGGTTGTTTTGGACGTTTCTCCTCTTTTTTCCTCTCTTCTCCCCCCGGTTTTTCCTCCCCCGGTTCACGGATCGGCCACTCACTAAGGGTAGGTTGCACATTCATTAGTTGCTGTTTTTGTATGGCCCTGTGCCCGCCCATAGAATATTAGAAAAGAAGGAGACACTATTTCTTGTGGTGAATTTTCCTTATTGTTCTTTTAGACGGCCTGGTTACCCCAAAGCCACTACTCGTTGGAGGGTGCAGGTCCGGTTAATTGGTATGGGGCACCGTGATTTACCCTATAGGTGACACATAGCAGGTAATTAGAAACTATTTATCATCTGTTATGCCCTACAGTAGATTTTATTGCACACTTATACACTTGTACATAATTTCCAGCATATACAACCCTTGGAGTCCGGGTCTTGAAATCCCCTGTGTCCGCCCCCCTGAGTGCCGCCTTGGATCGTACAGAGTCATATGTAAGCACCTGAATACAAGGGTTATATATATACACAAGTCATATATTAAATAACTCTACTTCCTGTAATTGGCAATGCTACAAAGTTAATGGAGAGTTGTTTTTTGTATTCTCTTTTGATTATCAGCTACTTCTGCAACTTACAGCCATGCTATGAGTGGGGTCCTGAGGAAGCTCATAGCGAAACACGTAGGCTTCCACATCTGTGTGTGCATACATACCATGGTTGTACTGGTAGTGAATGTGTGACAAGTGTTACGATCTAGGCATAAACGTATCATGTGGTGTGGACCCTTTATTAAGGTTCTACTGACATGAAATGTTTTGATCTTATTTTTGTATGTTATGTGCTCAATATTTGTGCATTCTTTTTAAATGTTTGTCTCAAATGAATAAACTTTGTATACTTTTATAAACGCTTGATGTTATCTCGTGGTGTGCCCATTTAAAACGTCCACATTGTGTGGGGTTACCCACAAATCTGTGTTCTTTAACTTAATTTTTTTTATTTTTACACTGTCTCTTTAACCACTTCAGCCCCGGAAGGATTTCCAGCTTTAGGACCGGAGCCCTTTTTGCAATTCGGCGCTGCGTCGCTTTAACTGAAAATTGCGCGGTCGTGCGACGTTGTAGACCTTTAGGAAGGCCCCGACTTCACCAATTTCTCTGTCACATTTTTATTTTTTTTAATTCAATTTCTTGTGTCTAAACACCCATTGGGGTGTGTTACACCTGCAAAATTTACCCGTGTGGTGCTCTATTGTAGTTCGCAAATATTTTCATATGTTTCAAATAAGTAAACTCTGTTTGTAAATTTTTCTTACGTGTTTATAACTCGTGTATTGTATGTTTTTATTCTAGTTTTGTAAAGTACAGTCATCTTGGAATTATTTCCCAGGTGTGGTGTACTATGCAAATACGGATCTAGCATTGTGAAC
>BLSH010075471.1:0-14400 GCA_018402905.1 Glandirana rugosa | reverse complement strand
CCGGACCGAACCCGAACGATTTTTGAAATGTCCGGGTCCGGGTCCGGGCCACGGACACCCGAAAGTTCGGTACGGACCCGAACGTTACAGTCCGGGTTCGCTCAACACTAACAACGACCTAAAGATTTTGACAAAAATTTTAGCCTCCAGACTTTCCTCCTTCATCGCTGAATATGTGCATAAGGACCAGGTAGGCTTTATACCTGGCAGGCAGGAGCCAGACCAAATTCGAAGGGTCATCGATGTGATCTCCCTTCTGCAGTCTCACTGGGATGGAGGACCCCCACAGTCAGGCTACCTCCTCTTGATAGACTTCCAAAAAGCTTTTGATACAATACATTGGCCTTATCTATTTGGAATTCTTGAGAGATGGGGATTTGGCCCAACATTCTTGGGGATTATCCAGTCATTGTACTCATCCCCTTCAGCACAGGTTCACCTAATGGGAAAGCACAGGGTTGTCCCTTATCACGGATATTTTTTGCTATCACGATAGAAACCTTAGCCATTGCCTAAGAAGCCAGCCAGACATCAAGGGAGTTCAATGTGGCTCCCAAGAACACAAATGCGCCCTCTTCACAGACGATTTACTGCTTTTCATAACTTCATAACTTCATAACATGAGCTAACCTAAACACCCATAGTTTCCAAACTCCTTAAAGAATTCAGCACTGTTTCAGGACTAAAAGTGAACATATCCATAACAATAGCATTCAATGTCTCTGTCCCTAATGATGTAGTGAAAAGATTACAACAACACTTTTCTTTTGGTTGGGCCACTGACTCCATTACATACCTGGGAATTAAACTCACACAGAACATAGGTAATCTTTATGCAGCTAATTTTCCCCAATGTATAAGAAAATAGAGGAAGAGCTCCACAAATGTTCAAGGTGCGGTCTATCCTGGATGGGGAGGATAAACACGGTTAAAATGACCTTACTCTCACGTTTGCTCTACCTTTTTAGATCCCTCCTGGTCCGGATAAATAAACAACTATTAGACAAAGTCCAATCCAAAATTAATCAATTCATCTGGGGAAACAAGGGCTACGCAGATGCGCCAAACAGGTTCTCTTCCACCTCAAATCGCAAGGGGGACTGGGAGTTCCAAACATTTGGTGGTATTACCAGGCTGCCCAATTAGCGCAATTTTCTATAGTATACTTGGCCAGCACAAAACCAGACTGGGTCTTTATTGAAAGACAATCTGTTCCAGATAACACAATAGACTTTCTACTCTGGTCCTGCCCCTCAGATAGACCACCAATATTATCTCCCACCCTATCACACTCCATGACGCTATGTGGTATCCTCTATAAGCAGTCTTCCCTAATCTCCGCGATTAAACCCTTATCACATTTATTTCATAACCAATCCTTTGTCCCAGGTTTGAATATCAAAGCATTTCAATGGTGGACCAACAAAGGATTATTCTGCATTGGACACTTTTTCAACTCAATGGGACCATTCTCCATTAACCACTGCAAGAGTAGTCTTGATATGCCTTCCTCGGAAGCCTTCAAGTGCTCCCAAATCAGACACTATTTACTCATCTTATACCCTCCCAAAGCTGAACCACCTAAACCGACCTTATACGAATAGTGGTGTGCCTCCATCTCTGACCAGAGAGGAGTTATCTCACTTATATACGCCCTTCTAGCAAATAAAGAAGACAAGCTGTCCTACGCTCGATCCTGGGAATGTGAGATTGAAAAATTGTGGGAACCGAATCATTGGTTCCAGGTATTTAAACGTTCCTTTTCAGGGATCATGCATGTATCTTTAATTAAAGCGAATGTTAAAATCTTTATGAGATGGTACTATGTCCCTGCCAGACTGGCAGCTATTTATCCAAACTCATCCCCCTTTTGCTTCAGGGGATGCGGTCTCGTAGGGACAATGTACCATATCTGGTGGACCTGTCCATGAATCAGATCTTACTGGAACAAAATCTTTTATTTAATGCATAAAATGATGGGAGTAGCTATCCCCCAGGATCCCACTATTGCTCTCTTGGGTGGCAGAGTAAACAAGATCTCTAAACATACACAATCATTGATCTTCTTTATCCTACTGGGAACTAAAATAACTCTTGCAGGAGCATGGAAAAAACCCTTGATCTCCCTTATAACTGCCAAAAAAAGATCTCCAGGCAATCATGGCTAAGCTAAACGACAAAACCTGCCCCTTTGAAGCAGTATGGCAGCCTTGGGCAGTATATGTCTTAACCCAAGCATAAGCCATATAACCTGATCTAACCATGCATATAATTGACTTCCCCCTTCGCTGTTACTCTTTTTCTCCTGTGGACAACATGTCCAATTCACACACCTGTTCTTCTCTTTCCCTATCTTTAATCTTACAAGTAATTTTGTGCTTCGGGAGACCAGATGGGAGGGCTCAGTCTCCACTGATAGATTAAGGCTTTCTGTGGTCCTAGCGACCTTATCAGGTCGCTTGGGAGCCGTCGGTCCAAAACAGTTACTCTGACATTCTAATGCTCCAGTAGTGGGATGGAGACTTGGTTACCCATGGGCACGGGTGCTCCTGCCCTCGCTGGTACGATCCCCTACCCTAAAGGGAGGGGCTCAGGTTCCCCACACCTGGTCTAGCCCTGGTGCCCAAGTCATGCCCACAGATTTTTCCCAATGGGGTGGGCTGACGAAGGTGCCAGGGACATCCAGTGTGGGGCCCTCTCATCAGCTCTTCATCATGTTGATAAAGTACCTAGGGCATCCAGTTTTGGGTGCTCTGGGATCTCCACCCAGACACTCCAATACATCAAATGTAAATGCAACAATCCTGCGCTTGAGTCAGTTTAAGATAGACAATAACAGATATACAATGCAGCTAGCAGACTGGTAAAGGTGTAACCATATATGACATATAACTAAAAGCTGCAGCGCACAGTCCAGTGTGCATGTTTGCTGTAATTTTATCAACATAAATGCCTACTGCTGTGGACTTATACAACTTTTCCAATCTTTGGACTGTGCCCTGCAGCTTTTAGTTATACTGCACTACATCGAACTAGGGACCTACGGCTCCCCTACTGGAGAATTGCTATACCTTCTCAGTTACTTGATAACTTACCAGTCCAAATTAAGATACTTCCTCCGGTTTTGTAATGTAAGATGTACTCATTCAATTCTCTATGGTTTGTTAATGATATCCTTACTCTGTTTCCATTATAATTTGTATGTACTAATTGTAAATAAAAATAGTGAAAGAAAAAAATATTCCAGGCCTGATCTGTGACTGAGGCTGCACTATATACCCTGATCTGCGAGGCTGTACTATGAACCCTGATCTGTGACTGAGGCTGCACTATATACACTGATTTGTGACTGAGGCTGCACTATATACTCTGGTCTGTGACTAAAGCTGCACTATGTACCCTGATCTGTGACTTAGGCTGCACTATATACCCTGATCTGTGACTGAGGCTGCACTATGTACCCTGATCTGTGACTGAGGCTGCACTATATACCATAATCTGTGACTGAAGCTGCACTATATACCCTAATCAGTGACTAAGGCTGCACTATATACCCTGATCTGTGCCTGAGGCTGCACTATATAGGCTGCACAATATACCTTGATCTGTGACTGAAGCTGCACTATATACCTTGATCTGTGACTAAGGCTGCACCAGGGCCGCTGATAAGGCAGTACAGCCAGCCCTCCTGTACTGGGCCCGGGCCCCATCAGTTTCCAAAGTGGGACTCAGGCACCTGTGAGTAGGAAGGCCAGCTGCACTGTCTTATTGCAGACACCGATCCTCTTCTACCCCACCCCCCCGCAGCGCTGCCAGCTTCTCCTCCTCTTTCTTCATCTGGATGCACTGCAAGGAGATGGTTCTAGCACATGCGCCCCTTCCATTTGCTGTCTGGGCACCTCTGTGTGCCCCTTTCCCCTGCGGTGCTGCTGGCTTCCCCTCTTCCTGAATGACCGCAGTGAGCGATCAGTACCAATCACTCCAGAGTCCATTCATCACTGAAGCATAGTAAACTGGGTTTCAGTTTGTGAATGAGCAGGAAGCCTCAGAGTGCTTCCTGTTCATTCATCTGCGCAGTTGAGGCTGCAGAGAAAAGGACTGATAAATCGATGTCAGTTTTGGCCGGGGAGTGGGGGCCCTGTCAGGTAGGCTGTATGGGGCCCCGTGAGTTCTAACAGCAGCCCTGGGCTGCATTAAATAACCTGATCTGTGACCGAGGCTGCACTATGTACCCTGATCTGTGACTGAGGTTGCACTACATACCCTGATCTGTGACTGAGGCTGCACTATATAACCTGATCTGTGAGGCTGCACTGTTACGTACCAGGTAGTGAGCCTGACGGCAGGGGATGGCCTCTCCTATGACCCCGGTTTGAGGGACCGCTGGGAATGAGCACGGTGAGGTATGAGTGTCTGCGGTACTTCGGTAATTTCCACCAGCTGGAGGTCCATAGGATTGCTGGAGATGGAGATGACCTGCGGAGCTAGAAGTGCAGCCAGGAAGTAGCAGTCTGGAAGAAGCTGGAGAGGACTTGCGGAGCTGGAAGCCTCAGAGGTCTGGATGACCACAGACACTGGAGAAGAGTCAGGTGCAGGCAGGGTTTGCAATGAGCTGGCAGCGAAGTACAGAGGAACAGGCAGAAGAGTGTTTGGGACAAGCTGGGATCGGGTGCAGGCAGAAAGCAGGAAAGTCTGGACAAGCCGGGTCAGCAATGGAACAGATATCAGGCAACAGGTAAATACAGGTAACGCTGTAGAACAGATAGCACCCACTCTGAGCATCAACAGGGCTTAAATGGCCTTTTTGGCACCAGAACACGTGCATGCAAACGGCACCAAAGACAAAGAAAGTTCTTAGGTGTGCCTCTCCTGAGGGGGATCAAGCAGACGTCCTTCCTGACATTGCTCCCCCCCCCCTTAGGGGCAGCCTTCGGATGCCCAGTTGGGTTCTTCTTTGCGGGTGGCTGCGAAGAAAGGCATTTACCAGATCCGAGGCATGTAGGTTTTGTTCAGGCTCCCAAGAATATTCCTTGGGTCCATAGCCCTTTCATTTAATCAGATACTGTATTTGCCCCCTTCTCCTTCTACAGTCCAATACAGCCTCCACCTCAAACTCTTCATCCCCATTAATCATTATAGGTGCAGGTGTACCTGTCTCGCGATCAGGAAAAGAGTCTGGCACCACAGGCTTCAATAAGGAGACGTGGAATACTGGGTGGATTTTAAAGCTTTCGGGCAGAGACAGTTTGTAGGAAACCTCATTAACTCTCATTTTGACAGGAAATGGTCCCACATATTTAGGCCCTAGCTTCCTTGATGGGCATGCCAGCTTCAGGTTGGTTGTAGCCAACCATACTCGGTCTCCTGCTTGTAAAATTAGTTCCCCTCTCCTCTTTCTATCAAAGATTCTTTTGCTGTCTTCTTGTGCCTTGCTCATAGCCTCCTACAGCAGTTTGTTGTTGCTGGCAAAGAAGTTCAGGGTGCTTTGGACGGCCGGCATTGAGGACTCGGGGATCAAGTCTGGCAGGAAAGTGGGGTGAAAACCAAAGTTTGAAAAGAAAGGAGATTGCTTGGTAGTGGAATGCTAGGAATTATTGTATGCAAACTCTGCCATCGGCAGGAGGGACACCCAGTCGTCTTGGACAAATGATGAAAAACAGCAGAGGTATTCCTCTAGGGTTTGGTTTGTCCGCTCCATTTGTCCATTGGACTGGGGGTGGTAGTCTGATGATAGAGACACTTTTATTTTCAGGATCCCACATAGGGCTTTCCAGAATTTTGAGGTGAATTGCACCCCCGATCCGAAACAATATCTATGGGTACCCCATGGAGCCGGACGATCTCTTTAATGAACACCCGGGCAGTCTCTGGAGCAGAGGGTGTTCCTTTTAAGAAATGGGTCATCTTTGTCAGCCAATCAACCGCCACAAAGATGGCCATGCAGCCCTCAGAGAGAGGCAGCTCCACTACAAAATCCATAGAGATCATGGCCCATGGTCGGTCTGGTACTGGCAGAGGTCAAAGCAAGCCCCTGGCCTTGTTCCGGGGAACCTTGTTTCGGGTGCAGATGGATCAGGAGTTAATGTATTATTTACAGTCATTTTCCAGGTCGGGCCACCAGAAGGTGCGCTGCACCGGCTCTAGGGTCTTGTGGATCCCTAAGTGTCCTGACAAAGGATGATCATGACAGAGACCTAGGATGGTTACTTGGACCTCTTTTGGGACAAAATTTTGTTCCCTTTCTACAAAAGACCCTCTCTGACCTGCAAGGCGTTTCTGCTGGAGCCGGGAGTTCCTATGGAGGCCTGCTTCAGCTGCAACAAAAGGTTAATTTGGAGAAGCAGGAAATTCCCAGCTGGCAGGATGGTATCAGGTGTTGCCGACTCCTTAGGATCCTCAAACATATGTGATAACGCATCAGGCTTGACACTTTTAGATCCTGGCCGGTACGTTATATGGAACGTGAATCTCGAGAAAAACAATGCCAATCGGGCCTGGCAGGGTCTGAGGCTTTTGAAAGACTTGAGGTACTCGAGATTCTTGTGATCCGTGTAGATCAGTATTGGATGAGCCGCTCCTTCTAGCAGGTATCTCCATTCTTCCAAAGTAGCCTTAATGGCCAGGAGTTCCCGATCTCCCACATCATAGTTTTTCTCAGCCGGGGCAAGTTTTCGTGAGAAGAAGGCCACCGGATGGACTGAACTTTTGAGGCTCTCTGACATGCTCTTTGACATGTCCAGTACAGGAGCTGACATGAAGAGCTCTTTGAGGGATTCAAAGGCGGTTTGAGCTTCTGGGGACCAGCAGAACTGGACCCCTTGCTTGGTGAGCTGGGTAATGGGTGAGATAATGGCAGAGAAGTTCCGGATGAATTTACGGTAGAAGTTGGAGAATCCAACTAACCGCTGGACCCCCTTTTTATCGATAGGTGCAGGCCAAGACAGGATGGCCAACACTTTTTGTGGATCTATCTCGATGCCTCCTGGGGAAATGATCAGTCCCAGAACCTGAATACTCTGACGCTCAAACTCACACTTCTCGGGTTTGGCGTAGAGTTGTGCTGGGGGGGCAGCTGAGGACCTTCTTGACATGCTCCTGATGGATTTCAAGTGAGGAGGAAAAAATAATAATGTCATCCAGATAAGCTATCACAAAGATGTCTAAGAAGTCCCTGAGGATGCCGTTGATGAAAAACTGGAAGGTGGCCGGGGTGTTGTACAGTCCGAAGGGCATAACGAGGTATTCATAATGACCAAACCGGGTGCGGAACACGGTTTTCCACTCATCCCTTTCCTGGATGCGAATGAGGTTGTATGCCCCTCTTAAATCTAACTTTGTGAAGATGGTGGTAGAGCGTAGTCGCTGACAAAGTTCTGGTACTAAGGGAAGGGGGTAGCGGTTCTTCACAGTAACCTTATTCAGGTCCCAGTAATCAATACACGGCCGGAGCGTGCGATCCTTCTTCTCCACAAAGAAGATTCCCGCACTGGCTGGAGAAGTGGATGGGCGAATGAACCCCTTCTGCAGGTTCTCGTCAATGTAGTCCCTCAGGGCCACTAACTCCTTCTCGGACAACGGGTAGATCTGTCCGAACGGAATTTCTGCCCCAGGGAGAAGATCAATTTGGCAGTCATAGGAGTGGTGTGGAGGGAGTGTGTCCACCCCTTGCTTGCTAAACACGTCCAGGAATTTGTGATAAGCTTGGGGCACCTTCTGATGGGAGTCATGGTCTGAGTCAAGACACATCAGAGTTGGGGAGGCAGGACGGGTGTAGGGAGGCAGTGTTCCCGGCAACATGAGGACTGGAACTGGATTAATCCGGAACTCCATTTGATCCAGGGGTCATGGGCTTGGAGCCATGGCAGGTCTAGAATGACTGGGAACAGTGGAGAAGCAATTGCGTCCAGCCGTAGCAGCTCACTGTGATCAGAAAGAGTGGTGGCTAGCAAAGGTGGGGTTTCCTTAGACACTAGCCCTAACTTGACACGGGACCCGTCGGCCAGGAACGCCAAGAATCTCTGCTCCTTGGATTGGAGAGGAATTCCATGTTTGGCTGCAAAGTCCCGGTCAATGAAGCAGCTGCAGGCCCCTGAGTCCACAATAGCCGTGACGGAAACTATCCTTCCGGGCAATTCTTACAAAATAAATCTTGCACCAAACGGTATTACACTATTGTAGCTCTTTTTTCCTCATACAAACAATGCGGTGAATGCTACCCTTTGGTGACGACGGTTCGGGAGTGCATGAACAATCAGCTTGGAACCTCTCTTCCCCCCTACATCTAAGCCCTTACTTGTTGATGACACCGTACTGTGGATACTCCAGTTGGATTTTCTGATATCTGCATATGATCTACCAACATCTGGTAAGCTCACACCTATTACCTTTACCGTTTGCCTAGCAGATTGTATCAGGATCTCCTAGGAGTGGATACCCCCCCTTTTTTTATCGATGAAAAATTTGAACCTCTTTTAAAGCAAGTTTTAATTCACGAACCATATAGACTGCTATTTCTTAGTGTTGGATGTTTTATTCGTACCTTTCTACTCAACATTTGTTCTGAAAAACTACTATTGGTTCCTAATATGGACGTTATGGGTTTTTAAAAAAACTTTTTTGGGTCACATATGTATATTTATATTTTTATTCTGCTTTTAGCTACTCATAGTTTGAATTTCTCTACCCAGGCGCTGTGATTATTTCTTAGACATTTAATGACAATTGGATCAGTTGTTTCGCGAGCAGCCTAGGCCATTTTTAGATTTAGTGGACTGTTTACTTATGGGCGCGGGCTTCTTCTTTAAATTTCTTTTCTGTTATCCTTCCGGGCAGTTGGAAGAAGATAGGAAGGACTATATGAGGCGGTTTGGTCGACAGCAGTGTCTGCCCCATTGAGGAGCCGAAGAACCCCTTTTGGTGTTTGGCTGGGCACTCATGCACATAATGACCTGCTTCCCCACAGTATAGGCAGAGGTTGTCTTGGAGCCGGCGTGCACGCTCTTCAGGGGAAATGGGAGGCCGATCGGCGGCCTTGAGAGGTGCCGGCTTCTCCCGCCAGTGTTCACGCAGACAGCGATCAATTTGAATGGACAGCTGGATAAGGTCTTCCAAGGAACTCGGGACTCCTGAGCTAGTTCATCCTCAAGGTCTTCTGACAGGCCCAGCCGGAACTGGTGCCATAAGGCGGCATGGTTCCAGCTGGTATACGCGCTCCAGCGCCTGAAGTCAGTGACATAATCTTTGACAGCCCTGCCATCTTGCTGGAGGGAATGGAGAGCGGATTCAGCTGTAGGGGACCATTGAGGGTCGTCGTATAACTGTGACATGGCCTGAAAGGATAAGGATAGAGTATCCAGCCAGGCATCTCTGGTTTCCAGCAGATGATGAGCCCAGGCCTGGGGTTGGTCCCGTAGCAGGGATATAACAAACCCCACCTTGGTAGACTCCAATCGGAAGGTTAGTGGCTGAAGTGAAAAATAGAGCTGGCATGCATTGCGGAAGGCTCTATACTTGGTCTGATCTCCGGAAAATCTTTCAGGGGTAGGTAGCCGAGGTTCTGGAGCAGGCAGCATTGTGGCAGGATCCATACTGGCTGCTGTTGCAGAGACCGGGGTGGAGGTCAGGACTTGCTCCTCAAGGCGGGCATGTTTTCCCTGTAGGGACCTGATGGCCTGTGTGAGGTCTGTGAGGTGCTGGCTGACCTCAAGTAGGACAGAGGCCCCCCTTGCAGACTCAGTCACGTCTGTCTGATACTGTTACATACCAGGTAGTGAGCCTGACGACAGGGGATGGTCTCTCCTACGACCCCGGCTAGAGGGACCACTGGGAGTGAGACAGTAGCCACAGGAGCACGGTGAGGTATGAGTGCCTGTGATAGTCTGGTAATGTCCATCAGCTGGAGGTCCATAGGATTGCTGGAGATGGAGATGACCTGTGGGGCTAGAGGTGCAGCCAGGAAGTAGCAGTCCGGAAGAAGCTGGAGAAGACTTGCGGACCTGGAAGCCGCAGAGGTCTGGATGGCCACAGACACTGGAGAAGAGTCAGGTGCAGGCAGGGTTGGCAATGAGCTGGCAGCGAGGTACAGAGGAGCAGGCAGAAGAGCGGTCGGGACAAGCTGGGATCGGGTGTAGGCAGAAAGCAGGAAAGTCTGGACAAGCCGGATCAGTAACGGATCAGGAACAGATATCAAGCAACAGGTAAACACGGGTAACGCTGTATCAACAGGGCTTAAATGGTCATTTTGGCGCCAGCAAGCATGCACAAACGGCACCAAAGAAGAAGAAAGTTCTTAGGTGTGCCTCTCCTGAGGGGGATCAAGCAGACAGCCTTCCTGACATGCACTATGTACCCTGATCTGTGACTGAGGCTGCACTATATACCCTGATCTGTGACTGAGGCCGCACTATATAACCTGATCTGTGAGGCTGCACTATACTATATACCCTGATCTGCGACTGAGGCTGCACTACATACCCTGATCTGTGAGGCTGCACTATATACCCTGATCTGTGACTGAGGCTGCACTATATACCCTGATCTGTGACTGAGGATACACTATATACCCTGATCTGTGACTGAGGCTGCAGTATATACCCTGATCTGTGACTGAGGCTGCACTATATACCCTGATCTGCGACTGAGGCTGCACTATATAACCTGATCTGTGAGGCTGTACTATACTATATACCCTGATCCGTGACTGAGGCTGCACTATATACTCTGATCTGTGAGGCTGCACTATATACCCTGATCTGTGACTGAGACTGCACTATATACTCTCATCTGTGACTGAGGCTGCACAATATACCCTGATCTGTAAGGCTGCATTATATACCCTATCTGTTATGCTTAGCTATATACCCTGATCTGTGAGACTGAGCAATATACTCTGTCCTGTGATGCTAAGCTATATACCCTGATCTGTGAGGCTGAGCTGTATACTCTGCCCTGTGATGCTGAGCTGTATAATCTGTCCTGTGATGCTGAGCTATATACACTGTCCTGTGATGCTGCGCTGTATACCCTCATCTGCAATGCTGGGGCTGTATACTCTGTCCTATGATGCTGGGACTGTATACTCCTGTCCTGTGATTCTGGGGCTATATACTGTCCTATGATGCTGAGCTGTATACTCCTGATACTATGGGTGGAAGCAAGTGGAATACAGGGGACGGAGCGGGTGGATTCTATAAGGGGTGGGGCTTGTGAGAAGTGGGAGGGATAAAAAAGGAAGGGTGGGGTCTGGCGCCCCCCCATCCTAAAACTTCACCAGCTGCCGCTGTTTGTGGCATTTTTTTTAATTCTCCTAAAGGATGCATGGACACATTGGCTAATACTGTGTATAGAAGCATAAAAAAAGAAACATTTTTCCAAAAGCGATACATTTTTTTCTGCCCATGTGCATCTAGTCTAACTGTAGATCAGGAAGTATTCATACATTCATGAAAACACTCTATCTTATTCTTTAAAGGGACAAATTCCCTCTATTCATATACATATTCAATTAACAAAATGTTTTCATCATTCATTCCCATCCCCCCATATAAATCTTTACTCCAAAATGTTATTAAAAGTAAAACAATAGAAGTAGAAATATGTAATCCAACAATAAAAACATCAAATTCTACATTCTATTGTCCATTAAAACACTTGATAATGATGATTTTTACTATACCAGGGAGAAAAGCAAATAATAAAGGGGGGGGGGGGATAAGGGAAAAAAGAAAAAGAGGAGGAGGGAAAGTTCAAAGAATGTCACTATAACTAGATACTGAAGATACGTTCATAATACCAATATAGATTCTTTGGTGGTACAAAAATAGTGAAGAGAGTAGATAAGCAAGTGAGTGGTGGTGAAAGAATACCTTTATTTAATAAGATAGAGGTGCATTGGACTTTTACTTATAAAGGTACATCAAGGGTGGAATTAATAATTGCATGTCTTTTATTATAATGAATGATGCTGTTCTCTCACCTGGTCTTTTCATATTTTCTTTCCAAACCTTCTTTCTTCCATATCTCCCTGCTCACCACTTTTTTCTTCCCTTTCTTCCTCATTTTCAACCGTACCCTCTCTTTGCCTGGGGTAGAGGTTTGTGCAGATGTTCTCTGACCTTCCAGGTATGTGGAAAGAGACATGCTTTTAGACTTGAGTTTGGGGCCTGAAAGCTTGCACTGCCTGGCTAGAGGATTTATCCATTAGGAGTGAAGCGAGAACCGGGATAGGAGTGCTCTAATCCATATCTCCCTGGGTTTGCATGTTTTCATAAAACCTTTTACCTTTCAAAAGTGACTAGCTCCCAATTTTTCATGCCCAGCAAAAAGGCAAGAATCCAACTCTAAAGTGAAATGTGATCCATCCAAGCCTCTCGGGGGTCCCTAACTGGCTCCAGGTGTTGAGGGGTTATTACACCTGTTTTAGTAACTTCAAATTTTGGATTTTCCATCATTTCAGTTCCCATGAAACTGGTCACAAGGACAAACAAGGTGTATCTGCCCAGTGGGGACACGGCCAGCAATAAACAGGCTTGCTAACCCTTCACCCCTCTATACAAAATTAAAATAAATTAATAAATAAACCTTACACAATTGCTCTAATGTGAAAAAACAGCATGGATGCATTTTAATCACAACTGGTCACCATCTCTTTTACATACTGTTGAGTTTTAAGCTTTTGGGTGCATTGTCAGTGAATTTTGCATAAACAAACAATGTCGATTATAACACTTTGCTGACCATTTAGCACATCTCAAATGTTCACCATAGAGAGCAATTATGTCTGTGGGGGTTGTTTGAATACCTTTTCCCCAGGATGGCACACTGCCAGCATAAAGTACGCAACTGCTGATGCATTATGTAGCTAGTAGTTTCATCTACATATCTTTTATAAAAACTGATCCTAACAAGGGTTTCAGGATTTTTTTATGCATTTATTCCCTTGATTGCATTACATTTAAAGAACCATTAAAACATTTTTCTTGTACAATCAAACCTATTTGCCAGCTTTCTTATTTGAAATCGTTTTTATTGAGTTTGTTTTATGAGATAACATAATAGCAAACAATTGACATATGAAGGTTGGTTTAACATTGACAATCGTAGAGCAATAACTTGAAAAAAAAAAAAAAAAAAAAAAAGAACAAGAGAGCATATATTGAAAATATGTTTTATAATTATAAGATATAACCATGGGTAGTGGGTGATATCATTAATTATAACTAGTAAACTGGAGCAGTCATGCTGAGAACATGGCTCTCCTGAGGCTATGTGTTAGGTTGGGCCAGTGCGACAGACCAGGACCCCGGGCCCGGATACAGGCCACCCCAAGGGGATCATACTGTGGCCTGGAAGCCAGCCCCGGAGGACCCCGCCCTCATCCCCGCGCGCCCAATCCAGTGTTAAAGTGCAAAAATCTCAGGGAGAGCTAGTCCAAAAAACCTTTTAATCTCAGTAGGAGAACAGTATAGAAACGTGCCCAAGAGAAGTTTTGACTGCTTGGAAAAAACCCTAAAGTGTTGAACAAGAGTAGCTGTTAGGAAAGAAAAGATTTGCCTGGTGAAGTCAGGCCATGTTCTGGACTTTTTTGCCGAGTTTTGCCGTTCACCAAATAGCCTTATTTAAGCTCCCTGCACCTGTTAGCAGGTGCTGTCCGTTCTACAGCGTCTGAGTACCTGTGAGCTTCAGCTCTCCTACCTGAAACCTGCTTCCTGTGTTGTCCCTGTGTACCGACCCGGCTTGCTCTGACCTGCTACCTATCTGCTTGCACCGACCCCGGCTATCCACGACCATCCGCTTGTCCGACCCTTCTGTACCTTGCCGCCAGCCTGTGAACGAACTCTGCTTGGACTTTGACTATTCTTCTGCCTGCCCCTTCTGTGCCTCTCTGATCTGCCAGTTGCCGACCCAGCCTGTACGACCACTCTTCTGTCTGCACTACCTTTTGGAGCCTCACATCACCACCAGTGACCATTCAGCCCTCGTGCCATCCCGCACTCTGGGACTTCCTGTCTACACTACAAGGGGCCCCAGAATCGGGTGTGTAAGAGTGGTTGTTCCCTGCTAAGACAGACTCCACCACCAGGATCGTGACAGTAGCGCATTATTCTTACTTTTCTAAGGTTGATTGTACCGAAGCAAAGGAATCTAATCTACTCCAACTACCATCGAACCAGATAGTATAAAGGGGCCTGATTGGCCAAGAAAAAGGAAAAAAGAGGGGAATTCCTAGAGATAAAGGAGGTATGAGTCACAGGGTGATTCCCATGCATCTAGCCCAGGGTTCCCAGATCCTCTCAAATGTATCAGATCTATTTAGGATGATGCTAGAGATCCTTTCTTGTGTCATGATCCATGACACCTTGCGTTTAGCCAAGTGGAAGGAAACCCTTGTTTTTTTCCAAG
>BLSH010075378.1:263138-285308 GCA_018402905.1 Glandirana rugosa | reverse complement strand
CTCTGTCTCCAGAGTTCAGTGGAGATTCTTGGTCTGGCGCGGGTGTGTCGTCCATGTCAGTGGGATCATTTCCCTGCAGAGGAGTCGCGCGGTCTGTCCGCCCTTCGCCTGTGTCGTTCTGCGGCGCGGCGCCATTGCTCTGTGTAGGCCTCATGTAGAAATCGAACTTACGGGAGCCGTTCGCCGATTTGTCTTTCTTGGGCATATTCTAGACGTGTCCCGGAAGGATCCCCTCTCTATTTGAGGGGGGTTGAGTGCTGTATAACGGCTGGAAATGCTGATTAGCAGAGCGGAGAGGAAGAGCACAGAGATCAAGCGGCCATCTCCTCTCGCGGCCCGGACACGCCCCCGCAAACAGGATTTTTTTTGACTGTTTTTCTGCAGCTGTTTTCAGCTGCAGACGTTTTTTTTCTACAGTCAATAAACTCTCCATCATGTTATCCTATGTGTTCATGCACACATAGGCTGTTATCAACTGTTTTTAGCAGTGATGTTTTTGAGTTGTAAAAAAACCCCAAGAGCTGAGGGTTTTTGTGGACTGTTTTCAGCTGTAAAAATGTTCAAACACTTAAAAACGTCCAAAAACGCCCAAAAATGCTCAAGAATGTCAATTCCCAATGTTTTTGGATGTTTTAGACCAATTGAAAAACAACAAACAACTCTGGCCCTTTAAAAACGTGAAAAAATGCGTCAAAACCTGAAAAAACGGTGGTAATATAACGCTGGTAAAAGCTGAAAACATCCCTGATAAGCTACTTTTTTGGCTGCTTTTTAAAGTCCTGTGTGCATGAAGCCTAATAGTTGGTTGGGTCAAATTGAGGTTCCTTTTGGACTGTAGTGGTGATAAAATTGGAACAAATAGGATGGAAATTTTTACATAAATGAACACATTTCTAACATTGCATATAGTTTCATTTTGGAAAATCCATTCATACCAAAATGAAATACTAAAAGCAATAAAAATGTTGAAGTACTTTCAAACAACATGTGCCAAGTCTTTGTTGGCATTATCAAATGTACTGATGAGATTTATCATACAAACATTCATTTGAAACTCTACCAGTTTATGGCCAACTTAAACCTCAGAATGTACCGAGGCAAGTGAAAAAAAGAATGGAAGACTTAAAAGGCCCATGCAGTGAAAAGAGGGTAAAAAAGATGCTGTGAAGTTGCCCTTTTTTCCACATTAGAAAAAAAGAAACTACGTTAAAGTAAGACTTCCATCAATGGCTAAGGGCTATTAGACTCTCCCAAACTGTTACCCACTGTATCAATCACTGGGAATTATTACTAAATTATTACTAAAAATATTATCCCGGTGGTACTTGACCCGCATACCAAAACTCTCTCCTGACAATTCACCCCTATGCTGAAGAGGATGTGGCCACGCTGGTACTCTATTCCCATTTTTGGGCATGTAAAGTTATTGGCATAAAGTGTTTCATCTAATCTCACAGGTTACAGGAATAATCATTAAACCAGATCCGGCATTAGCTCTATTACACCTGGGCATAGAATGTTTCCCCAAAAATTTCCACACTACCGCTGTGCTTACTTTTTAGCTGCCAAATCTCTATTAACGAGACTCTGGGGGACTAACAAGGCTCCCAATGTCCCTGAGCTTACTATGTACCTCGGTCTGATCTTTAATTATGAAAAGACTCTGGCTCTCAGTACAAACACTTACTCCAAATTCAAAAAGGCTTGGGAATATTGGATATCATTGCTTCCCAACCAACATTCCTATATCTACTCAGTGGTTGCTTTCATTAGACTGAAAAATGTTTCACTGACTTTCACTTTATGTTTTGTTGGTGTTCTCTGACCATTGATATAATGAATGTAAAACACCACGGATATAACTATGTGTCCTTTCTACCATTTATGATTTTCTGTATTGTTTTCTATAAAATCAAAAAACACTGTGGCGTTATGAAAGGCGAGGTGATCGATGGACGTTATGTTTCACCTCGCATGCGTTCACTTGCAGGAAACTAAGGTCGAATACGGTCCGGGTTTTACCAGACACCTTTGCAGGGTTGGTTCCAGACCAGATTTTGCGGTCCACTTGTGTCCATCAACAGGTGGTATAAAGGAAGCAGGTCTGGGTACATGAAGTCTCTTGTCCTGGACTCAGGAAGCAAAAGCCTGAGAGAGCTATGAAACTGAACTTTGCTTTCTGACTGAAAC
This sequence comes from Glandirana rugosa, assembly GCA_018402905.1. NCBI lineage: Eukaryota > Metazoa > Chordata > Amphibia > Anura > Ranidae > Glandirana > Glandirana rugosa. The sequence continues at coordinate 283,118 of BLSH010075378.1, read as the reverse complement.
AAAAAGGTTTGCATTATCTTTGTTTTGTGGGTGACTGGGAAAAGTCCTTCACCTCTGAGTTAGGAAAACTTGATATGTTTAGTTGGATGGATGGCAAGGATTTATTTTCTGTTTTGATTATTTGATTTTTACATGCAACCCTGTAAATAAACCTGGCTACAAGTCAGATTTGAAGAAAACCTGCCATTTGGACTACCTTTTTCCAGGGAAGGTAATCCCCATTGAGCTAACTACACACAACACTTACTGATGAAAAAAAGCACGACTTACAACTAAAATTCAAACCTTCAGTCTATACAGCAAGGGAATATTGACTATAGAACCATTTTAATAGGGTGATGTCACAAATTGAAGATTAACACATAGGAACGCAACTATGGAGTTGACTTACTAAAGGCAAAAAGGATATTCACATTGGAAGTGAATTTACCCAGAGCTTAACAAATGTGGTGTAATTTCATTTTGCAAAAAAATGCAACATGCAAGAAAATGTTTTTTTTAAAAATGCATTTTTGTCCGCACATGGTTGGATGATGAATGATGGAAATCAGCAGAGCTTCACCTCATTTGCTAAGTGCTAGAAAAACTTCCCTTGCAAAGTGAACAGCCTATTTGCCTTTAGTAAATCAACCCAATGTGTGCAAGAGAGAAAGTTGCAGGACATATATCCTGTGGTTGTACTTTAATGTACATCACATCTGAAGCATTGCTTTTCACTTGTTCTTGCCCAATAAGAAACAAGACCTACAGAATGTTCTTGTAATTTGTGCTGATACATTGGCTGATTACAGAATGGGCTCAATCACTGCATACCTCACAGCAAGAACTTTTTTCCACAACAACTTTAAAATCAAAGGATGGTTTATCAGTGCTGCCTGAAAGTTCCAAAGGTATTATGTGTGGATAGAAAAGGCCACTTACATGGCTGTCAAGCTTTTCTTAAAAATAAAAGCTAAAGCAGGGTCCATATTTTTCATTTGTCATCACAATATGAACCATGTTTGGCACAGCGGTAAGAAAAAAGTGCATTGATAGCAGTCACCTTTTTAGAAAATCTTTATTACATGGTTCACTGCAAACATTTTGTTGTATCATGCACATAATAAGCATTTAACTAGACCTGAAAGTCATAACTCTACAACACTAGCTGCTATGTGTGTGAAACAGTGTAACAATCCAGTGTCAAAATATTCCAGAACCAAAAAAAGGGGGCAGCACATTTCATGCCATTCTTCTGGCTTTGGAATCATTTGGCACCAAAGAGTTGGATTTTTAGGCACAAAATCCCAGTGCAGGAGGGCTTAATGTTTAGAGAAAGGGTTCAGTTTACATTAGGGATGGTTACTGTAAGAATTGAGGAGCAAGACTCCATACACACTATTAGATGTTCTGCAGATTTTTGTCTTCAGATTTAACAAAACCATATAATATGAAGTCAAACCTTAAGAGGTTCAATTTGTATGCACTCAGGCAGGCCCTTGCACTACATGGTTTTGGTAAATCTGAAGTCAAAAATCTGCAGAAAATCTAATAATATGTATGAGGTCTTAGTGTAGTGGAGTGCCCATTTATTCACTATGCTCGGATGAAGATGCAAGTCCCTTTTGTCTCCTTTTCCCAACAACATCCTGGGTTCCTGAACAAGCCCAGGAAAGATACTTTTCTCTGATTGCCTCCCTCAGGAGCTTAAAGTGGTTAGACCTGATGAGGCCCTTCACTGTCAGAACTGGCATGCAGGCAGCTGTACCAGACACGAATTGCATGCCGTTTTTCCAGAAGACCCAGCTACTGTGGGAGCCTCTTACTGATTGTTACCAGAGTACTCCAGCTCCAATAAGTGGCACTTTGTCCTTGAGCCTTGGATCCCTCCAGCTTTTCTCCTGTGTTACCAGAGCTAACCTGAACTTCACTAAAAGGGATACAGTATGTGTTCTGAACTGTTTTCCCAGCTACATTACATTGTGTCATTATAGAGTCTTATGGACACTATGCTGACCTGACTAAGTCACAGAGACATTGATGGAAAGAGACAATTTGTGTGCAGCTTTCAATATTCTGGATCTTGTGCATATTTTTTTGCTATCCTCAACCTGTTTTGCATTATTGCTTCTAATGTTACACCTGTTTAGTAAACTGCAAGTTACAGTTACTCCCTGTCTGATCATTCAGCCGACTACCTATTCTGTTAAATTAGCATCAGGTTTATGGTTACAGGGAGAGTTATAGCAGGAATACACGGTTAGAAAATCGGCCGATTGCTTGACCGCCGACCAACAAAACAGTGGTCGGTGGTCAAAAACGTTGCATGAATACACAGGTAGAAAATTGGCTGATCACTTGACTGCTGAGAGGGTTGGTGGTTGAAAACATTCGGCTCATGCTTGATATGTTCAAGAGATTTTTTTACTGCCGACCTTCACACCAACGCATAGAATATCGTTCATTCACAAACAATACGACACAAATTTTCCGTCTTTTTCGTTCACAATATCGATATTGGGTATTACTTGCTGGGCATCAACGGTTAGAATATCGGACGATTGTTCTCAGAACAGACATTTTCGGCGGATATTCTTATTGTGTATTCCTGCCATTAGTCTTGGAGGTGGTACTGACAGGGCATAGGCCTCAGATATCGAAGCTTTGCAGTAAGCAAATGGGGTTGATTTACTAAAACTGGAGAGTGCAAAATCTGGTGTAGCTGTGCATGGTAGCCAATCAGCTTCTAACTTCAACTAGTTCAATTAAGCTTTGACAAAAAACCTGGAAGCTGATTGGTTTCCATGCAGAATTGCATCAGATTTTGCATTCTCCAGTTTTAGTAAATCAACCCCATAGACTTTAAAGTGTCTAGGGCAACATCGGTGCTAAAGTACAGGCACCTTGTGGTACTTGCAAGTAATGTTGTCTGATACTGTGCAGGCCCTTGAATACCAGACCCAAGCTATCTAATTTCTCCCAAATCAAGAATGAACTTTGAACCCTCCCAACCCTGAAATATTTAAACTGTGGTGGCCAATAAGGCTGTAACCAGTTGACAGTTGAATGCTAGGGGGGTGGAGCTTCATCTTAGAAGAAAAAAAAATCAGGTTCCTTTCGATAGCTTTGGACTAGAATTTGAGAAGACAGTCATGGACTCAGAGATTAACCTGAAGGTCTAAACACTTGTACTTAGTGGCACCAAAAGGGATTCCGCAAGGCACATCAAGTTGATAATTAGCCCCACACCCTCCTGCTGCTAACCCCTGCCCACCTTAATGTCCCTGTTCACTGAGCTTCAAGCAATTGATAGTTGAATGAGTCAGGGATATAGAGATCATTCTAAATGCTAACAGTTCATGCATTTATCAGATGGTACCTTTTCATTCTTCAACACTGTTATTATCTTAATCAAATCGATTTTGGGTCAGTGATTAAAAAAAGTATTGAAGTCAATGGCACATAATTTAGGCAATTGTCATTGAAAGAAAAATGTCTTCAATAGTCGCTACCGTATTTCTTTCATAATATGTTTACATTAGGAATTGGCATTATTTTGAATTGAATAAGGTTGTACAATGTATCTTTGCAACTAAGGAGAAGAGCTGAAACCGAAAGGAGAAACCAATGCAGATTCAAAAGTCAGGTAAAGGCAAGCACACACCATTGCGAAAACTGCAGGTAACTCCTATACCCATTTTGTCATATTCTAAAAGGTGCAAAGATGCTAGTGAAATTATCAATGTATAAAATATCTCCTTCTCTGTTGTAAAATGTAAGGTTGAAAATACACCTACATACAACCCAATGAGAGTGCCAAACAAATGCCCAAGAGTCCAAGGTAATTTATTGATAAAAAATTATTTATATAAAAATCAAAGTATAACTAAAAGCAACACTTTTTTTTAGTTTTGAATGGAGTAAAGAGGGACACCAGTTCGTTTTTATTGCTGTCTGTGCCCCCATTAGCGAGCTTTGTTTTTGTTGCTGTCTGTGCCCCCATTAGGGAACTTCCCCCTCTCTATTTGTCCTGTTTACCGTTATCACTGAAAGTAATAGAAAATCCCAAATTTTGGGTTATCCCCAGAAGAGTAGGAATTCTTCCAATGGGGGCATTAGTTTGGTGACTTAGGAGTCCCTAGGGAATTCCCTTAAATGGCAGGGAATTTCTCTCACTTCCTGTTTGGCTATGGAACAGGAAGTGAAGGTAAATCTCTGCAATGTGACACAGATGGGAAAAAAAAATCTGTCGGGGCTTATAACCCTCTCTTGCTTTATCCAAAATGAAACAAAAAGTTTTGCCTATAGTTCTACTTTAAGCCAATGTGTTTTGGGGGCAAAATACACTCCTCTTTTACCAAGGCTTAAGAATTTTGACTGTGCTTACACTGACTTAGGCAAGCAGATAGCAAATACATCTACATTGTGATTTGCTGCTTGTAACAGTTTCAGGAGTTCAGGTTACCCCAGTGTTGGTGAAAATATCAAATGAGCAGCAAAAAAAAAAAAAAGGCCCATCCCTTCTTAAATCCCCTTGGACACTTGGATATTTACTTGGCGCTCTCATTGGATTGGGTCCTTTTGCTTTCTCTGGTCCTTCCCCTGTTCCTGGGTGTGGAGTGCTGCTAAACTGGAGCCAGTGTGCCCTGTGATAATTTCAGTGACCCTTAGAAAAACTGAAGTTAGCACCAGTGTTGCCAACTGTCAGTATTTTTACTGGCAGCCATTAAAAAAAAAAAACAGACTCTTTTCTCCTGCCAGTGACAGGAAAAGGTTGCCAGTTAAAAATATGTCTGTGACAGACTACTCGGTCTAAACATAGGATGAGTGGTAGGTGTGAACATGTATTCATATACATCATATATGGATCAGACTAGTATGTGACTGCTTGATATGTTTTATGGACACTCTGGTATCTAACATTGATGGCTACCATGCTACCAATGTGGTCGGTTGTAATGCTGACAACTTGTAATGCTTTGATGTTTCTTAATAAACATTTTTCTGGATAAAAAAAAGTCTGTGACAATGGGGAGTGGGTCCTATGGAGGTGGTGCTTGAGCGTGTTGTGTGATGTCATTGTGCAAGGGAGCTGAGGGGAGTGGGAAGAGCCTCGTGTGTGAGTCTGTGGGATGGGAGCAAGGCAAGCCAGGAGCGGGACTGTCAGTGCTGTTTGGACTGGAGTGGACTGAAGGGACCATATGGCGTGGAGAGAGACTGTCATTGTGACTCAGGAGGGGACGTGTCTCATTATCTGTGAGAGTACATTTCATGTGTGTGTGCCATCCATTCAGGGCCGGCCCTACCATGGGTCCCGCTGGGTCCATTGGACGCAGGCAGCACTTTGAGAGGGGCAGCAAATAGATGGCCAAGCTTTTTTTCCAGCTGTTTTGTGTGTTTTCAAGGGGCAGACTGAACCGAGGGGCAGGGTGACAACTGACCCTTGAGACGCTTTGCTGCCCTGTAAAACAGCCACCCTGCTGCTCTCAACACCTTTACTCATAGTTGCTGGGTGCGAGGGGCACACAGTCTGACACTGGCTGTTAAACACCTGAGCACATATGAAAAGAGCTCAGCCGTGTGTACTGCTGGGGACGGGGTACCCACAGGAGACAGAGAGCAATGAAAGATTCCTTCCCCACTGGCTCCGACAGCAGTCGAGGTTCGGGAGCAGTTGCGAGGCTTTCATTTCTATTGGGTGGAGCTGGAGCACGGGGTGCGGCCGGCCTCGCACCCGGCCCATCGCCTTCTGCTCTGATACATTCGTGAGGCTAGGCATTGAAGACTGTGGGAGCACTGAGAGAGAGCAATAAAGAGGTAATATAAGTTAGTTATGAGTGAAAAGCAGAGCCGGCCCTACCATGGGTCCCAGTGGGTCCATTGGACCCAGGCAGCACTTTGAAAGGGGCAGCAAAGTGAACCATGCCCACCTCTCCTACTCTTGTATTTCCCCAGCAAATTGACGACCGAGATTTTTTTACCTGCAGTTTTGTGTGTCATGATGACAACTGCCCCCAAGCTGCTCTGCCTGCCCCTATACTACCCTAGCCTGCCCCTATACTACTCTAGCCTGTCCATATACTACCCTAGCCTGTCTATATACTACCCTAGCCAGTCCCTCTACTACCCTAGCCTGCCACTATACTGCCCTAGCCTGTCCATATACTACCCTAGCCTGTCCATATATTACCCTAGCCTGTCTATATACTACCCTAGCCTGCCCCTGTACTACCCTAGCCTGTCTATATACTGCCCTAACCCGCCCCTATACTGCCCTAGCCTGCTCCTTTAAATTGAACATAATGGTATGTAATATAATTTTGCATATAGACAAGGTGCTGTTATATATAAATCTGACTTCCTGATAAATTTAATTTTAGTTTTAATTAACATGATATGAAATAATGGATGTGGGGGCCTTTTGGTGGGTGTGATTTTGTGGGGGGGTGTGAGGTGGGGGGCAGCATTTCATTCTTGGACCCAGGTGGCACAATGTCTTGGGTCAGCCCTGCATCCATTCTAATCTCTTGCCCTCCTGAGCAGTGTTGCCAACCGTCCATAAATTTACGGACACCCGTAAAAACAGGGCGGTTTATCGGGTGTCTGTAAAAGTCCGTAGCAGCCGAAAAGTGCCAGTAAAAACGGCGGCCATAGGCTCCGGTCAGAGCTGCGCATGTGCAATTACAGAAATCCTGAGCAGCGAGTGAGAAGATCCGATCCTGACCCTGAGATGAGTTGGACGACCACTCCTCCTGCTGCCAGCTAGTGCCTCTGCCCAGCCCATCCGCCCTCAAATGAGGTTACTGCATTTCCCCACCACACCACCGCCAGCCAGCACCAGAACGGAGCAGACGCTCTGGATGGATGGATCCCCCTGATTCTGGCTGACCCTGCAGCCCTCCTGATGACAGTGGTGAGTGCAGTACACTTCCTCTTCAAGCCAGCCAAAAAGAGTCGGGACAGTGAGTGTGTGACTGTTTTACACAGACACTGTCTCTGCTCACTCTGACAGACAGCCGCGAGCCAGGCTGCGGGAGTCTCTCTCTCTCTTAGTGTGAGTGTGCACTGTATGAGTGCAGTGTGCACTGGAAAAGTGGCAGGAGGTAATGGAAGGATGGTGTAATGGAAACAGGAAGTGATGGGGGGATGGTGTGATGGAGACAAGAGGTGATGGAGGGATGGAGACTGGAGGGATAAAAACAGGAGGTGATGGAGACAAGAAGTCTTTAGAAGTGGGGACATAAATTCTGATGATCCTAGTGGCTACCAGGGATTTCACCTCAATTTCTGTGGTGGTTATGGAACAGAAATTAAGGGGAAATCTCTACAATTTGAAATAGGTGACAAAACTGATAGACTAAATAATCTCCCCCTATTATATTGAAAATAACAGAAATATGTTTTTTTTTACCTTGCTATCTACCTTAAATCACATTGCTATTTGAACAGTGTACTTGCTTGTAGCCTAAATACTGAAATTTGCACTGAAAACTGTAATTTTGTAACTTTTGTAAAAGTCCAGTAAAAATGCTGTGCCAGTAAATTTTGGGTGTTGTGCCAGTAAATGTCATTCTGGTAGGTTGGCAACACTGCTCCTGAGTCCTGTCCCTGAGCTACTTACTTACTATATTGAAAATAAAATAAGAAATATGTTTTTGCCTTAAATGGGTTGTAAAGGCAAAAGTTTTTTTTTTTATCTTAGTGCATTCTATGCATTAAAATAAAAAAAACCTTTTGTGTGTAGCAGCCTCCCCAGCACCACCTTAATTACTTACCTGAGCCCCATCTCTCTCCAGCAATGTCCACAAATGTCTAAGCTGTCCGGGACACACCTCCTTATTGGCTGAGACACAGCAGTGGCGCCATTGGCTCCCGCCGCTGTCAATCAAAGTCAATCAGCCAATGAGGGGAGAGAGGGGGCGGGCCGGGGCTCCGTGTCTGAATGGATACAAGTAGCTCTGACTTGGCTCAGATGCCCCCCATAGATAGCTTCTGGCTGAGGGGCACTCGATAGGAGGGAGGGGCCAGGAGCAGCAAAGAGGGAACCGAGAAGAGGAGGATCCGGGCTGCTCTGCGCAAAACCAACTGCACATAGGAGGTAAGTATAACATGTTTGTCATAAAAAAAAAAAAAAAAACAAGACTTTAGAAACACTTTAATATCTACCTTAAATCACATTGCTAATTGCATATGGTACTTGTATGTAGCCCAAATACTGAAATTTGCACTTAAAACTGTAATTTTGTAACTATTGGAAATGGCAGTAAAAATGTGGTTGTGCCAGTAAATTTTGGGTGTCTGTCAGTAAATTTCCATTTTGGTATGTTGGCAACACTGGTCAGTGCCTTACTTGTTCCTTCATTTAAAAAGTAAAGCGTCATTGTGTGCCATCCTTGAAATTTTTCTATTTGACTTTTTTCAATACACATTAGGAGCTGTTTGAAGCCAATTGAAGCCTTGTGCTTTTATGTGCTCATAAAAGCTGCCCTGTGGTGGAAGCACACTGAAGAAATCCGGTTCTCTAATGGCTCAACATGCCTCCTGCACAGTACTCAAGTCATCACCAAGCATGAGCATTGTTGATTGGAGTTCAGTGCAACCTGAATTCATAACAAGTAAAAAAAAGCACTCTTTAAAAAAATATCACCTTATTTTTGACTTCCCTAAAATCCAACTCATTTTGCATTTCACCGAAATTGCAAAATGTTGCTAAAAGCAAGAACGGCTAATTCTGCCTATCACAAGGGAAGAGTGAATGAGGTCTGAAAATCCCACATTTTGGGTTGTCCCCAGAAAAGTAGTAAATCTTCCAATGGGTACATTAGTTTGGTGGCTTAAAGTGGTCGTAAAGGCAGAAGGTTATTTATCTTAATGCAGCCCCCTCAGCCCCCCAATACTTACCTGAACCCTGTTGCGGTTGGTGGTATATTTTTGGGGGGCGGCAATTCATCCACGGCCAACACCTAACCCCCTGGCGGCTAGTCGAGTCTGCTGCACCCCTACCCCCCGGTCGGTCAGTCGGTCCCTGCACTTACCCTATCTAGGTCGTGGGCTTCCTCCGGGCAGCAGCTTCACCCTGCGTCTCCTCCTTCCTAGGCTTCATGCACTGTGGCTTCCCCTGTGTCTCCTCCCTCCTCCTCCTCCTCAGTGGCCAATAGGATCGCTTCCCGAGCCGGGATTGGCCGGAAGGAGAATCAGGAAGACAATAGTGAATATTAATTCTCTATTGTCACACAACTGGGTGCGCCCCGAGCCCACCTTTTTTCAAGCCAATTAGAGCCTCCGGCTCTAATCATGTGCTTCTAAAAAAAAAAAAAACCTGTTGGAATCCGTGCGTCCAGCTCCCTGCATGTAAATTAGAGGCTGGGTACATGGATGAGGGGGTGGCGCCCTTGTGCCTTATATGAACAGGCCGCCGCTGCCTGAGCCCCATCTAGATCGGCCAATGATGAGAGAAAAGGGTGGGGCTTGGCTGCAGCTCTGTGTCTGAATGGACACAGGGAGCGGTGGCTCAGCTCTGGTGCCTCCATAGCAAGCTGCTTGCTGTGGGGGCACTCAACAGGAGGGAGGAGCCAGGAGTGCCGCAGAGGGATAGGCTGCTTTGTGCAAAACCATTACACAGAGCAGGCAAGTATAACATGTTTGTTATTTTTAACTAAAAACAAAATGAGACTTTACAATCACTTTAATAAGGTGTCAAGTAATAAGGGGAATGAGTGACAAATGGCTATAATTTTGAGGAGAAGTGAGGAGGATGTGCAAGGGTGATAAATAACAAATGTTTCAATGAGTGACAGAGATTTGGAGCAGGAATTTCAAAAGTGTGGAAAGGAAATGAGACACATAAGCTAGGCATGCAGCAAATAAACATAGCAGATTTCACATTCACAGGTGCTGGACCCCCGAGTCTTGCACACATGTCGGCAAATATACATTTTGCCTAATCATTGCTTCTGTGAATATCTTCTCCATTGCAGCAATTTCATTGCTTGCTTGAAAATGTATTGTGCCAAAGAGCCACATTATTGTGTAGACAGACTATAGAATACAGTATCACAGATTTTTTTTATAATAGAATGCAATTATCCCCTCTATGCTTTACACAACCACATTGTACATATTATATAATCAATAGTTGCCAACTGTCCTCGGTTTCAGGAGACAGTCTTGTCTTGTCTTATTTGGATTAGCAGTGTAAATAATAATGTATCACTGAATGCTTCAGTATGCAAGGTGGAGGTTTTTACATTGTGCCAGAGTCACCAGGGAGCATCTTTCTGTGTGCTTCCTGTTATTGCATGTGTTTAAAATCCCCCTAGCAAAACTCCAGGCTAGCCCTGTCTGTTCAGATATAGGTTTGATGCTCTGCTATGCGGAGGTGATATTTTAACAGCACAATGTCAGTATAAATAGAATAGACTCAAATGCTGTAATCACAGGAATCCTTATTTGTTTGAATAAATTCAGCTCAGGCTCATCTGATGAATTCACAAAATAGCTATATCATTAACGCCTGCTGGGAGGCCAAGTGACTTGACTAAGGTGGTCTACGAAAGGAAATGGAAATCATACAAAAGTACTCTTGCGGTTGCTCCTTGCTGTTGTTGCATAATGCGTATACAAAGGAGCATCCAGAGTGGTTTCCGTTTGTAATATAAAACATATATTGATCCAAATCGTTCAATATTGAAGTATAGGTACCGGTATCCCCATTATATATATCACCTTAGATTGTAAGCTCCTTGAGGGTAGGGACTGATTTGAATGTACAATGCATATGTAAAGCGCTGCGTAAATTGACGGCGCTATAGAAGTACCTGAAATAAATAAATAAATAAAATGATAAATTCTACATACAATACATGGGAATTTCAAGGTATCAGAATGTCTCAATGTGTATTATTATTAATACAATAAAAACCTTTTATAAATTACATAAAAAAGTACTCCCATTGCATTCCATAATCTGCATAATAATGGCTTAGGCCCTCTGGGTCATTTCTTCTTTTCTCATGTGCCTACTTTATTTCAATAAAATTCTTTGTGGAAAAAAACCCAAGTACTCAACATCATGTTCAAATACACATGTAACATTCAATTGTTATTACATATCACCACTCCAAGATAAATTCAGATGAAAATAACAATGATGGTGGTAGACCTGCTGAGCATCGATTACACCAGGATTCCAATTATGCTGAATAGGGGATAATTGTCAGAGTATTATGGTACAGATCAAGTAAGAATCCACCATATAATCAATCCCATATAATAGATACTAGGAGCAGACTATAGGGGGAGATATACTAAAACCGGAGAACTCTCCAGTACGGGTGAATCTGTGCATGGTAGCCAATCAGCTTCTAACTTCAGCTTGTTCAATTAAGTTAAGTAATTGACACAAAAACTGGAAGCTGATTGGTTACTATGCAGAGTTGCACCAGATTTTGCACTCTCCAGTTTTAGTAAATCCTCCCAAAACATGAGACCAAGTCATCTTTAAAATGTGTTCCCTAGATAATTTCATGGATTCCCACCAGACATAAACAATCTTTTCTCAGGAGCCAAATGACTGCTATTTCTCACATGACAGGTTGCTCTTTACGTTCTCCTTACCTGTTATGGGAGAAGTAATGGCCACTGGGCATAAGGTGTGCCTCTCAGTACTGAGATGTTTTTTGGTATCGTGAAAGCCCCATCTCTTGTACCTATAATTATTATTTTTTTTAACAGTACTTTGACTCCATTGTTCATACTTGGCAAAGCCAATGCTAATAAACAATACTACCACTGGAGAGGCTACTGTCAGGGCTGGGCTCCTGCTACTTAATGAGCAGCTCTTTTCTTTTCAGTGCTCAGAAGCTGCTCAGCCGTTGGTTAATTACCAGCCACTAGTCGTTACCACAGTGACTTACCTGGTTACCATTAACCTGCCACATTAGTCCAGCATACAGCCTGCCTCTTTTTGATATGTAAGCAGCTTAGCTCATTTCCTCCTTGTCCTTGTGTGGTCTATGATCTCTAAGTGTTCCTTCCTGTGCTCCTGTGTATGACTTGGCCTGACTGACTTCCCTTTTCTTCCCGATTCTTGTTCCTGACTTTTGCTTCTGACTATGCAGATTTCTGGTTTCCTGACCCTGGCTTATCTGATTACCCACTCTGGCATTCAAACCCTGGCTTCTGTTTTTTGACTACGTTCCTGAACTGTTATTTTTGCCATGTTGTTAAAGGTGTAATTTTAACTGCCCTTTCTGTCCCTGTCTGGTTTATGATTCCTGATTCTGACAGCTACTGTATATATTTCCTAGAAAGCACATCTTTATTTGTAAATCTGTGCGCTCTTCTCCAGAATTTAGTAAGTGGTTAAGAGGTCAAAGTCCACTTATAGCAAGGACTGGCAACCTCAATTCAACCAGGATCATAGGAGAGGACTTGTAAACATTTTAGTTCCAATACCACTCGTTTTAGAAGAAAGGCATTAGGATACTCCTAGCTGAGGAAGGACCTTGGCATTGCAAGCTATATTAAATATCATTGTAATATCATTTGAATTTGCTTGCTCACAAGGATACAGTAAACCATGGAGACAATTGCTTTCACAGGTTTATGTGTCTGAACATGCAAATTAGAAAGATGTTTCGACAGCTGCTGCTTTGTACTTTTTTTCTGAGATGCTGATCCCAGATGCAGAACAGAAAATGTTCCCTGTGAAAATGAAAAGTTGTGTGACATATGTGCTACTTTTTTTTAGCAGACAATATTGGTGGTCTCTTTTTTATAGTGAGATATGTTTGATGGATTGTCTTTATTTTTCCTTTGTGGCAGAAGGAGTCAACAGGGTAATGACAACATCCAATAATGTCCCCGTTAAAATCCCCCTATAGGTGGGGTGAAGGAAATATTGGTACACCGTTTAGCTTCCCAGGTACCATCAGCCAGTTGCAGGCCCAACTTGTGCTAATGTGAGCCCACACTCCCTGAGGGAGTCATTGTACCCCAAGCCTCGTAATGCACCATCATAAACATTGGAAAACTGCGCTCTAATTAATGCGAGCTACTACACAGCAGCAGCTTTCCTGTGAGATACACACCAAAAGCACCAAAACTCATCCTAAAAAAGCTGCGCTCGTGCTACGAGTGAGAAAAATAAAAATATATAAACACATAAATTAAGTTCATATACGATCAAGTCCATCCACTGATATGTGCACCTTCCGTCAACAAATCAACGTGAACCTGAGTGTAATCCTCCACCATATAAAGTGCCTGCTTACCGGAACATGTTGACCTCCTCTTACGGAAGGTTAATCTCGCATGCGGCTTTTAACCCAGCCAGGGACTTTATCCCTCCGGAAAACAGACAGAAATCCACCTCAGATAGGTGCTTGAAGTTAGAAGCTCCCCATGCAAAGATAAAAGCTCACCATGGCATAAAATCCTTTAAAAGTTTTATATGTATTCCAATGGTTGCACTTACATCAAATCTTAGAAAAACTCCTATGTATATTAAAAAGCCAGCCAACTTCAAACAGCAGCCTGTCCTACAGGAAATTCCGCACACGGTGACATCAGCACGTTGCTTCATTTCATCACAATATGATTTCGTCCTGTGCCCCAGGATGATGTCATATTGTGACGAAACGCATTGGTTGGAGCGATGTGCTGACGTCACCGTGTGCTGAGGTCCCTGCAGGACGGGCTGCTGTTTGAAGTTCCAACATACAAGCATGATGATGTCCCCTCTTAACCTGCTTATGGGGTGCCTTGCATCATCTATCTTCCTAGCTGAGCCCACAAGAAAGGAAGTTCTTCAGGGTGTTTCTCAGCAGCGGAAAGTCTATTTCTTTAAGCCGACGTTTTGTCCTGTTTAGTGCTCCAAGACTTTCCAAGGAGCCATTCCCATCCTCTACCAACACCCAACAAAAACAGTGCCACCCAATTAGCTCACTCCTCTATTTTATATCCTATCTAATGGGAAAGGGAGCCCTCTATTGACCACACTAAGAATTACATCAGGAACCACTTAACACCTCCCTACACCCCTATTAAATACAAAAACCGACTGGCAGTCTCATCACTTTCTTAGGCCACTGATCTTCTGGGGTAATTTGCAGTGGTCTTGTTTGGCCACTATATGTCATCTACTGGACTGCACTGCTGTACGGCAGCTGAGAGAGTGGGAAAAAAAGTATTTTACGTGACTAGACTACAGTTCTAAAATTCCAGGCAAAAACTTTTTTCGCTTTAGTAAAAAGAAAAACTTTTTATCCCTGCCTAAAACAATATATTCTAAAGCCTTGGCCCTATAGAAAGAAATGCCATTAGTCTCCAAAAATGCTCTATTTTTATAGGTTTCTTACAGCAAATTACTGGTTTGCATAACGTACTTTCAAACAGCATTGAACCATTCCCTCGTTAACAAATGGCCTTTATTTTAGGCATGTCCTTGCTTGATCACCACCCCAACAGATTTACTTTTGAAGCTCACAGTAAAAAGTGTGTGTGGTGTGTGTGTGTCTGTATAGCTGTATCTGACTCTATGGAAGGGATTTACTAAAACTGGTGCACACAGAATCTGGTGCAGCTGTGCATAGTAACAAATCAGCTTCCAGATTTTATTGTTAAAGCATAACCGGACAAGCTGAAGTTAGAAGCTGACTGATTACTATGCACAGCTGCACCAGATTCTGTGTGCTTCCGTTTTAATATATCTCTCCCTATGGGCCAGCTCTCAAAACACCATGTCTAATAGCTTTGAAAGCCTTTTTCATTCAAAGGAACTGGAAAGTTTTTCGTTTTTTTTCTTTGGTTAAATCTATTTTTATTTGGTATTTGGTAGAAGAAAACACACGCCCAACGAGTGGGAGGAAGTAGGAGAGAAGGTAACAGAAGTCTAAACCAAAACGACCCTGGAGGAGTAGGGGGTAAACCATACAGTTTAGGCAAAGAATAGTAAACAGTGAGAACATAATTTTCTTTACAGTATCCCATGTAAACTGACAGACTGAACGAATGACTGAATGACTTAATGGCATTCCAGTCTTAGTCCGTAAGGTTAAATATTGAGCTTAGCTTCAACTCTTCGGGGAAGGCTGTCCACAAAGTTTAGGAGTGTGTCTATGGGAAGGTTTGACCATTCTTTCAGATGCGCATTTGTGAGGTCAGGCAATGATATGGACAAGAAGGCCTTGCTCGCAGTCTCCACTCTAATACATCTCAACGGTGCTCTATCAAGTTGAGGTCAGGACTCTGTGCAGTTAAGTTCCTCAACCCCAAACTTGCTCATCCATGTCTTTATGGACCTTGCTTTGTGCACTGGTCTAAATCATTTGGTGGCGGGGGGATTATGGTGTGGGGCTGTTTTTCAGGGGTTGTTCCATTGAAGGGGACTCTTAAAGTGAGAGTAAAATCGCATCTCTGACTTGTACCTATAGGTAAGCCTATAATAAGGCTTACCTATAGATAATGTAAATATCTCCTAAATGTGCACCGATCTCTCTCTAGCAGATCTCCTAGGTCTTTCCTCAACCCCTTCATATGCATAGCCCCATCATATGTACACCTGCATAGCCAATTTATTCACATATACTAGGGCCAATTTAGTCGGGAACTGATTACCTACCAGTGATCGATAGAAAAAAAAGTATGTCATCTGTTATTATTATTATTATTATTGTTATTTATTTTAATCTAACTGTATTTTTTTTAAGTGTTCTACCAAAATTCTGCAGGATAATTGAGTTTTTTTTATATGGTAGACCCCACCCAATACTACATATAACACATAGCATTTTTATTTGAACATCTTTTTTTAAGTGTAACTGATCTTTTTTTAAGCTCAAATGATTTGGGTTCCTTGTAATGACAGAGGAGACAGTTATTGTTCTATCTGAGGTCTATTCTAGATGGATTCCCAGATGAAGGTCTCCTTATCTGTAAGCTGTAAATAGCTGTGAAAGCACCTATCACATTCTTAATGTCATTATTGATTTCCAAGCATAATTCAAGTACATTCAATCTAAGAGCATAATTATATGTGACAGGGACCCATAACAAAATCAGTACAAGCCCCCACTGACTCTTTAAACTCTATCTTAAAGTTAATCCTACTACTACTAACTCCTGCTCTGTTCTTAAAGGAAACCTGTCAGGCCAAAAATATGAAAAATGCCATTATTAAATTGTTTTAAAAGGAAACCGGCGCTAAGAGAAATGTGCTGCTTGACTGACTGTCTCTGGCTACAATATTTTTGAGTCCCTGACCTATAACAAGCATGCAGTCAGAAAGTATTGATTTCAGTAGATCAGCAAGACAGTTTGGCAATTAGCATTTTTAGAAGCCAATATCATAAGTGGCTTTCTCCGTTTTTCTCTCTGTACAGATTTCCTCTAAAGGACCGCTGTATCTTTGTACAATTAGTTCTACCCAAAACCGAGAGTGCTACCTACCTGGAGAAAAGCTTACCTTCCTCCTGGATCCAGCAATATTCACTGTGTGCCCTGCCAGTGCCTAGTGCTGCACAACCTTTCCAACAAAAGCATTCCCACCGGTTCTTCCTTCCAATGCACATGTGCATCAGAGCTCCATTCATTCCTGTGGATAGGCTGTACTAATGGGGGTCTCCAGTGATCCAGCAGAGTTCAGCTTCCCCATAGAAATGAATGGGGCCACATAGCAAAGATTGTTTGGTCAAGGAGGAAGCCAAGTACTTTTCTAAGTCAGCAGCACTGACTCAAGTTGGGGTGAAGTAATTAAAAGGCAACTCTACAAAGGTACAGTTATCCTTTAGAGTGCAACTCGAGCCAAAATGTTTGTTTTGGATAAGGTGGACAAGGATTAGAAACCTTGTCAGGTTTTTATTGCAGTGTGAGGCCTAGTTGGGGAAATTTACCCCATTTCCAGGTCCAGGAATAATGTTATCACTAGACAGGAAGTGAGGGTAAAATGTTCAGTGGAAACTTTACGAGGGAGATTCCATTCACCTTCTGTCCTGGTAATAACATTAGTAGTATTGTTATTCCCATCGCACACTTTCCTGGATAAGACTACAGGAGTAGCTGATGCTGTAGCAACAACCAGCTGGAACTGGAAACATCACAAATGTACATATTTGCCAGCACACCATGGATCGTCAATTATGTCCAATTCTTTATTGAAGAATGATCACATCACAGAAAACATAGTGCAACATTTTGGAGCCACTCGGGACCCCTTTGTCAGGCATTTGATGAAGGGGGAGGAAAAAAAGCCAAGGAAAAATCCAAGGAAAACTCCAAGCTCTCTTACCGACAAGCCCGCGAACAACCAAATTAACCTGTCTAACAGTATGCATTAAAAACAGGGGTTTAGTCTTCACACATTTACAAATACATGCGTAAGCTACAGGCACCCTGGCATCTGTAGTCCTATCACTGATTTATGAGTGACTCCACAATGGAAGCACATTCATTCTGATGGATAGATAGAGGGCAGATGGACTGAAGGGAGCCCACCCCCGATACTACTAATGTTATTACCAGGACAGAGGGTGAAAGTAAATCTCCCTAGTGAAGTCTCAGACAACAAACATCATAGAAGAAGAATGAAGCACCATCCTGTTATGAGTCTAAAACCATACTTATTTCTCTATAAGTTAAAGCGGAATTCCAGGATTTTCTTATTTTTGTCAGTTATTCTAGCTCTAATAAAGGTGCATGAAGACCACCCAATATGTATTGACTTACATTTAGGTCTAAATTGCTACTATACACTGTAAAAATCCTAGCTTCATTGATATTCAATACTGCAGACAGTATTCATCTTCTGTCATGCAGAAAAGAGCTCTGGCTCTCATACAGCAAAGAGATCATTAATTATTATTATTATTTTTTTCTTGTATTAAGAGAGGTATGGACTCCAGGGAGAGAGATATCATTTTGGCCCCCTGTACAAATCATTAGTAAGACCTCATCTGGAATATGCAGCTCAGTGTTGGGTACCAGTTCTCAAAAAGGATATCAGGGAACTGGAGAAAGTGCAGAGAAGGGCAACCAAACTGATAAGAGGCATGGAGGAGCTCAGCTATGAGGAAAGATTAGAGGAACTGAATTTATTCTCTCTTGAGAAGAGGAGATTAAGGGGGATATGATCAACATGTACAAATACATAAGTGGTCCATATAGTGATCTTGGTGTTGAGTTATTCACTTTAAGGTCATCACAGGGGGCACTCTTTATGTCTAGAGGAAAAAAGATTTCATCTCCAAAGGTTTCTTCACAGTTAGAGATGTGAAAATGTGGAATAGACTCCCTCCAGAGGTGGTTCTGGTCAGTACAGTAGATTGCTTTAAAAAATGCCTGTATTCTTTTCTAAATGTACATAATATAACTGGTTACTAACATTTATAGGTAAAGTTGATCCAGGAAAAATCCGATTGCCTCTCGGGGGATCAGGATGGAATTTTTTCCCCCGCTATAGCAAATTGGATCATGCTTTACTGGGGTGTTTTACCTTCCTCTGGATCAAATGTGAGTGAAGGATTGTGTATATGGGATTATAGTTTCCCATTCGCAGAACCCTGTGAACGAATGAAACAACTGGGTGGGCAGAGCCCTGCTCGGCCACATTTTTTTTCAAAAAAAGTGACGAACGGGGGGAGGAGATGCCCTGCTTGCTGTCACTAGAGGCAGTGGAGCGGGCGGTGGCTGCCAGAATAGGAATGTTACATGTTCCACCCTAAAAACGGGTGGAACATGTAACTTGTTCCCAAAGGTGAACATAGCTCTTAATGGGGACATTTTTTTTCCAATGTCATTTTATTTATTTTTTATTTTTATTGCATTTTAGTGTAAATATGAGATGTGAGGTCTTTTTGACCCCAGATCTCATATTTAAGAGGTTCTGGCATGCTCTTTTCTACTACAAGGAATGTTTACATTTCTTGTAATAGGAATAAAAGTGATCAATTTTTTTTTTAAAAGGACGGTGTAAAAATAAAAAATAAAAGGTAAAATAAATAAGAAAAAAAAAAATTAAAGCGCCCTGTCCCGCCGAGCTCGCGCGCAGAAGCAAATGCATATGTAAGTCCCGACCACATATGAAAATGGTGTTAAAACCACACATGTGAGGTACCACCACGATCATTAGAGCGAGAGCAATAATTTTAGCTCTAGACCTCCTCTGTAACTTAAAACTGGTAACCAGTAAGAATTTTTAAACGTCGCAGATGGAGATTTTTAAATGCCAAAGTTTGTTGCCATTCTACAAGCGGGCGCAATTTTGAAGCATGACATGTTGGGTATCAATTTGGTCAACGTAACATTATCTTTCACAATATGGAAAAATTGGGCTAACTTTACTGTTTTCTTATTTTTCAACTCAAAAAAATTATTTTTTTTCAAAAAAAATCGCGCTTAAAAGACCGCTGCGCAAATACGGTGTGACATAAAGTGTTGTAACAACCGCTATTCTGTTCTCTAGGGTGTTAGAAAAAAATATATATTGTTTGGGTTCTAAGTAGAGTTGAGCGAACACCTGGAAGTTCGGGTTCTGCTGGTCCGTCCGAACTTCGGGACAAAGTCCGGGTCCGGGTCCGGACGGAACCCGAACGATCGCACGAATTATGAAAAGTCTGTGTCAAACTTCTACTTGGTGTAAGTAGAGGTAAAAACGTAAAAAATACAAAAATAAAAAAATTTTTATAAATTTCAATAAAGGGACAGGGGTAAAAAAACATCCCGCGAACGGGATGGGAATGGGGGTAAAATGAAGGAAAACGTCGGGAGACCCCGAAAGGTCCTGAAACGATGTCGGTAAAAACACGGATTTTCAAGCCCAGGGGTAACTAAAGTTACCCCAAGCAACAGGCACGCTAGCAAGCCCAAGGCAGGCCTGGGCCTGGGCCTGAAACAGGGCTTCAAGCCTGCCTGGTCGTCTTGGGCTTGAAGGTCCACAAGCGAGTTGAGATGAATCTTGGGTTTGTTATATATAAAAAAAGATTGTGGGATCTCTTGTCTTATCGC
>BLSH010075378.1:218293-231283 GCA_018402905.1 Glandirana rugosa | reverse complement strand
ATATATATATATATATATATATGTATATATATATTTTTTTTTTTTTTTGGTTGAACTGGATGGACTTGTGTCTTTTTTCAACCTGACTAACTATGTAACTATATATATATATATACACACACACAACCATACAATCCCATATACACAATCCTTCACCCACAGTTGATCCAGAGCAGTGGTTCTCAACTCCGGTCCTCCAACAGGCCAGCTTTTAAGTATTACCTTGGGGAGATGCAGACTAGAATACTGCAATCACTGAGCAGCAAATGATATCACCTGTGATGTATTTCAGTTGTCCTGCAACCCTGGCCTGTTGGGGGGTCCCAAGGACCGGAGTTGAGAACCACTGATCCAGAGGAAGGCAAAAAACCCCAGCAAAACATGATCCAATTTGCTATAGCAGGGGATAAAATTCATTCCTGATCCCTGGAGAGGCAATATGATTTTCCCTGGATCAACTTTACCTATAAATGTTAGTAGCCAGTTATATTATGTACATTAAGGAAAGAATCCAGGCCATTTTTAAAGCAATTTACTGAGCTGGCCAGAACCACCTCTGGAGGGAGTCTATTCCACATTTTCACAGCTCTTACTGTGAAGAAACCTTTCCGTATCTCCTTCCGGGATAAGGCGCTTATCTCCTGTTTGGAAATAACACAGTGCTACCAGTGGAGGATGCCCATTGACTCCTGGGATTGATGGAACTCCTATCCCAGGAGCCAAAATGACGGCTGGAAATGACGTACCTCGCCGTGGAAGAGGATCAATTTCCCTTTACAAATAAGGTAATTATATGACAAAAAAAACCATCCAATGTGGAATTATAAAGCAATAATGAACGGGCAGGCGCAAATTTCAAAATGTGGGTGGAACACCTGTTTAACCACTTTAGCTGCGGAAGGTTCTACCCCCTTCCTGACCGGGCCATTTTTTGCGAGACGGCACTGCATTCATTTAACTGACAATTATGCGGTCGTGTGACTCTGTACCAAAATAAAATTTATGTCCTTTTTTCCCACAAATAGAGCTTTCTTTTGGTGGCATTTGATAACCTCTGCAGTTTTTATTGATTGTGCTATAAACACAAAAAGAGTGACAATTTTGAAAAAAAAAACAATATTTTTTACTTTCTGCTATAAAACATATCCAATAAAAAAATGTAAAAAATCTAATTTCTTCACAAATGTAGGCAAATATGTATTCTGCTACATATTTATGTATACGTTAAAAAATCCCAATAAGCGTATATATTGATTGGTTTGTGCAAAAGTTATAGAGTACAAACTATGGGATAGATTTAGGGACTACTTATTTTTATTACTAGAAATGGTGGAGATCAGAAATTTTTAGTGGGACTGCGACATTGCGGCGGACAAATCTGACACTCAGTGCCACTTTTTGGGGACCGGTGACATCAATACAGTGATCTGTGCTAAAAAAAATCTTAGCAGAAACACAAGATCTCCATCTTTATCTCTGGCAGAATGGCGGTCTGCCATGTATATATAGGCAGACCGCCATTCTGCCTCTTCTCTGAATGATCAGTGGGTCCCGGCAGCCATCGCGTGATCCAATCACAGCGAGAGCGGGGCTCCAGGGGCGCACGTGCCCCAGAGTCGAAGAAGGAACTCACATACAGGTATGTGATTTTGCGCTTAAGGGCCACCCTGCTGCAGTAAATGTACTTGGGGCGGTCCTTAGGCGGTTAAATATATTCCTCAATAGCCACAAGGGATACACTGTATATCCACTTTGTGTATGCAAATGCCTTTTGAAACCCAAATATTACCTTGTAAAAGTAGCTGTGACATTGTCACCAGTTTGCATATAGCCTATGCAGAGAGAAGAGCTGTGGGAGGGATCCAGCAGGCTCCACCTACTACAGGATGCCAGCAGAAAACTACAGGAGGGGTGGAGACAAGACCAATTGCCCTGTATAAGACAAGAGAGCAACAGTGACTAGTCTATGTTGCAGGAAGCTCCTGCACAGGAGGAACTTTCACGTTGGATTACTGCACAGATCCAGAAGCTAAAAGCATTTTTCTGATGACAAGTTTGTGAAAAATTTTTGAAGGGTGTCAAATTTTGAATTAAATGTTATGGAGCGGAATTAACTTCTATTGTTCTCTGTAGTTCAATGATAAGCTAGGTAGGGAACTAAGAGAGGAAGGCTGAGAGAGGCACTTATTTGTGCTGGACCTATATGACTGGGTAAGAAGGGGAACCAGGCAATAAAGAGTTAAAGGGTTGAAAGTCGCTGAAACTGCCCTCTCTCCCCCATACCTACCCATAGATCTTCAACTTTTAGGAGAGAGCGTTTATTTTGGTTGAATAATAGGGGGATCTTGTGGCCCTAACACATGGAGATTCTGATCTCTTGCTCGATCTCTCCAGGGGTGCTCTGACCCTGAGGATGGGGGGGGGGGGCGGTGGACGGGGGCTATTTTCCCGGCCGTACAGTTTGATCCCATTCGGGGTGCCGGATGGGGAGGGGGCCTTCACTTTCTCGCTACTCCATCGGGGGCAGCAAATTTTGAAGGGAATCTCTCTGGTCCGCTCATGTTGGGATCTAACCTTGACTACCAAGTTTCCACCTTTTTTCCTGATGTTCTTTTTCTGAAAGTTGCATTTTGCTGTGTTCAGTCTAATATTGGTCTCTGTATTTACTGCATCACTTCGTGCTATGTTTGTCTTGCACTCTTGTAATAGCTACCCCTGGTTACACAATCTCATAATCTTTATTTTCTGTAATTTTTACACTTTTGAAAATAAAATTCTTTGAAAGTAAAAGGTTGAAACTATCTAAAGCTAGTGGCTTACCTCATTGGATGGAAATGGTCTTATTGGGTGGAGCCTATGGTTAGTCTGGGGTAGACATGTACAATTTTTTCCGGTCCAAATATATTTGGACACATTTTTGGTTATTCGGAGCCTCAGATGAATCCGAATCTCCGATTGCAATAGTAGCGAATTTCATTGAGATTTGTTTCATTTAGTTTTTTATATTCGTTTTCTAGCAAATTCTAAGTTTTCAGACCTGAATGGCCTGGTATGGATGGGAGGGGGGGGGGCTTACCCCACACTGTGTTTTTTCTGAATTTTTCATTGCCGGCATTCTTTCATTTACATTTCAGCCGACTCCTTAACATCCAGCTATTCTTCACACAGAATTCTAAACGGTATTGTGACTGCAGGTATAGCATGGGTAATTGGTGAAACAGTGGTTGGGTACCATTCACACGGTGACTTATAAGTTTGGCCATGTTATTGTTATAGTTATTTAACCACTTCAATATTTACGCCCCTTCACGCCCAGACCAATTTTCAGCTTCCAGAGCTGCCGCATTTTGAATGACAATTGCACAGTCATGCGACGCTGTACAGAAACAAAATGTTTATCATTTTGTTCCCACAAATAAGAGCTTTCTATTGGTGGTATTTGATCACCTCTGCTTTTTTTATTTTTTGCACTACAAGTAAAAAAAGACCGAAATTTTTGAGAAAATAAGTTTTTCTCTGTTTCTGTCACAAAACTTTGTAAATAAGTACATTTTCTCCATCACTGATGGGCACTGATGAGGCTACACTGAGGGGCACTAATGAGGCAGTACTGATTAGCACTGATGAGGTGCCACTGACAGGCACTGATGATGAAGCTCTTATATGCAGCACTGATAGGCGGCACTGATAAGCAGCACTGACAGGCACTGACGGACATTGATAGGTGGCACTGATATGCAGCACTGATGGGCACTGATAAGTGGCACTGATGGTCAGTGATAGGTGCCATTGATAGGTGGCACTGGTGGGCACTGATAGGTGGCACTGATGGGCACTGCTGGGCGGCAATGACAGATTGCACTGTAAGGTTGTTATTCCCTGGTGGTCCTGGGTGGCATCTGAAATTGGCACTGAGTGCCAGCCATGTTAGGCATTGTGCCCCTTACCTAGTGGTCTAGGGTGAGTACCCTGGTGGTCTAGGGGGGCTCCTTGGTGGACAGGGTGGGCTCCCTAGTCTGCTCCCTGGTGGTTCTGGGTGGGCTCTCCCTGGTGGTCCCTGGACGGGCTCCCTGGTGGTCCTGGGTGGCAATCATAGAGGGGGCAGCACTGGTAAACCATCAGCGCTGACCCCCCTGTCAGGAGAGCCGCTGATTGGCACTGCTCTACTCACATCTGCAGACGCAAGTAGAGGAAAATCCAATAAACGGCTCTTCCTGTTTACACTGTGATCATCCGTGATTGGTCACAGCTGATCACGTGGTAAAGAGTTTCCGATGGAAGCTTTTTACCGAGATCGGTAATGCACTGGGTCAGACTGACACACCGCACCATTGATCGCCGCAATGCGTCCCCCTGCGGGTGCGCGTTCGCGGGTTATCCTGGAAAACATCAATAAATGTGGGAAGGTGGGAAGTGGTTAAACTGTGCGTTATTTAAAATGTATAATGAAAGGTTGCTACGGCCATTTTGAACTCCATTTATGCATATTTTGTGAACCTTGGGGGTTGGGGTGATGGGGACATCAAGGTTGTGCTAGCGGCAGATCAAGGGAATGGGGAACCAGTAATGTACCCTGGTCATGTAGTCTGGCCATATCCTCAAAGAAATCAATTTTTCACCCAATGCACCCAAAAGCATGACTTTTTGTGGCTTCCTTTTACTTGCTTCTGAGTCTTACATCTACAGTATCTCACAAAATTGAGTACACCCCTCACATTTTTGTAAATATTTTATTATATATTTTCATGTGGCAACACTGAAGAAATGATAGTTTAGCAAAGTACATAGTGTGCTAGCTAGTCTGATGGACTACTGCTCCCAGCCCATCCTCCTCCAGGCCCTACTAGCCTTCCTGACTGCAACGGCTCCCTCCACTGCCACAGTGACACCACAGTCCCAACTGGCTCTTGCACTCTTCTCATACTGTCTCTCAACCCAACCCTTTCTTCCAGAACTTTCTGAACCAGAAAAGAGGGGTTACCAAGGGGTGTCGATACTTGCAGTCACCAGTCACTACCTAGGCCACTCCCCGACCCAGAATCAAAACAATCAGGCTTGGCCAAATTTACCTCACCTAAACACAAAAATCGACATAAATCACCTACCTAAAGGTAGAGGGTTCTACACAAGTTATCCAGTTCAGCCGCTTTTAGCTGCATCCAGCAAGAACCTCACATCTATGGCTCCTGTGCCCCATCAATTCCCGAACTTTCTGTGAGGAACAGTAGATTGAGCAGATTAGGTCTGTCTAATCACCAGTGCCACTCATCTCCTGCTCCTCTAATTACCATGGAAATGATGCTAGGCTGAGATGAACTGTTGTGCCCTTGCGTCTGATGGGCATTGGGGGACCCCAAGGGCAGTTGAATATTCCATTCATGTCTGACCATCCTTAGATTTTTTAGCAACTAGCGTAAACTACATTTACAATTTGTATCAGTCTATGCAAAGAAAACAAAAGTACTAATCCTACCAATGCGGTGAAAAATATCTTCATTCTCCTTAAAAAGATTTAAACACCAACATTAATAAAATGTTGCACTTATGTATTTATAAGTAAGAAATCAGTAATGTGTTGATTACATGCTACCTGTGCAAAAGAACTGGATTATCTCTAAGCAAAGTTTAATATTGTGCAGGCGCTGATTGCATAAGTAATTTGTCTGTCACATACGGTTGGCATAGCAAAAACATCTTAGCTAAAAAGTTCTTTGCTATATCAAGCTTTTCTCGCCTGAAAGTCAAACTGTGAAACTTAAAATGACTTAGAAAAAAAGTGCATCTAAATCACTTTTCCTATTTTTTCTACTTTTTAAACATATTTTATCACCAAACGGTCCAGTAAGTCATAACTACACGTAGTTTAACTGTTCAGATCATAATATATTCTTTGCCCTTTCAAGGACTTAAAGACATTTTTCCTTACTGCTTGGCTGTTCTAGCAATTGAATTGGCAAATCGCTTGGATTCCTTGTGTGTTATTTTCACCCCAAGCCTTAACACTGTAAATAGTCATTTGTATACAACCAGATTTAGAACCTGGGTAGAGGTGAAACTAAGTCACTTGACTACAGCAGTGTTTCTCAACCTTTTTTCAGTCAAGGCCCCCTTTAAAATTCTTCCTGAGGTATAAATGAGAAAAAATTGCTCTTAGTGAATTATTAGAATAATTAAATGACACAACAGCAACACTCACAAATATGTGCACACCATATAAACAGAATACATATAGAAAATGTTGAGCTGTCAAAAATAGTGATATAGTGAAAAAATCTTTCCTCAAATATCAGAGGATAAAAAAAGTCCATCACATAATCCAAAAAACATTATATAAATGTTAAAGTGAAAAGAATGTCCAAACACCAGCAAATCCTTTGGTAAAAAGAGGGTGTTGTCCTTCCAATTGACAACGGGTGTAATACCTTGTGCTCCCCAAGGGATAGATAAAACATACATATCTTCTTATCCTGAGGTACCCCATTCTAAAATGTAAAACATGAAACAAATAGTTTTACATCATGCAGCAACATCCACACACGTGGGACCAACTCAACGTTAGAAGTGATTTATTCTTTCAAAGCAAATACACCTTTGCTCACTGATACTGACTAGTATTCCAGTGTTTCTCTTCTCCCCCAGTTTACCTGCCTCACTCCACTAATGTGACCCCTGTGCTAAGAGGGGCAAAAAAGGATTCTGTTCAGGTGCCCGATGTCCTCCTTATAAACTGATGACATCATTGGTTGTTAGCACACCGGAGGCTGGAAGGCAGCAATGGTGTACAATGAAAACCTGTGACTTTGTGCACCAAAAAGGCAGGCTTGGCTTGTATATCATTTTGGTCATTTTTTAGGCATTTTGCCAAGGTACCCCTGAAGAATCCCAAAGGCACCCTGGGGTGCCTGGGCACCCTGGTTGAAAAAGGCTGAACTACAGTACCAAAACTGGAGAGGGGTTGCATCTAAGTTTACTGTATATTAACCAGCTTTTAAGGTTAATTTAGGCCTTGATCTGTTCGTTTTAAATAAAATACAAGTCGTTTATTCTATATCAAGAGGAAAGTAAAAATGAAATATTTATTGTTTTTATATAAAAATGAGAGTAAATGGTTGATAGGAAGTGACACTTAAGCTGCTTGCACATGGACAGTTTGGCCAAATCCCAGCATTTTTGGGCCATCGGTGGCAGAGGTGCAGTGTCCAACCCCGCTGACAGCATCCTGTAAAAATCTATGACAGGCTGAAATACATGATGGCTGAATGCGAATAGATGCTGTGCCGAGCAGTACACATGTTTATGGCCGTATGCATTTAGTGATACCATGAGTGAAAGAAATGTTTTTGTGTTATCATTCATATTCTCTGAAAAATGGCCAAGAAATCATAAATTTTGCAAGGGTATGTAAACTTATGAGTACAACTGTATGTCCCTGGTTCCCCTGAGCATTAATGGCTTTTACACATTGTAAATACTGGGTTAGGCTATGAAAAAGGATTCATCTGCCCACATTCAAGGACAAGGGTACTATGTAATAGGGTGAAGATATATTCAAGCTAACAAGATAACAGACTGAGATTATTTAGACTACAAATTCTGAATGAATACGCTGCACACTGCTACAGTATACACCCTTTCTAGAAAACTATGCAATGAAAGGGATTTTTAGCTCACACAGATTGCAATACATGTTTAACCACTTGCCGACCAGCCACCATCGTTATAAGGCGGCAGGTCAGTTCTCCTTCGCAAATCGCCGTAGCTGTATGGCCACACGCACAAGCACAGTTGCGGGCGGACGTGTGCCTGTGGGTCGAGTGGACTCGGTGTCTGCCGACGATCCGCGATCGCCTAGTACAGAGGCAGGATGGGGATCTGCCTATGTAAACAAGGCAGATCCCCATTCTGACAGGGGACATGACACTGGCAGGGAAGGGGTTAACAGTAGGGGGTGATCAACGGGTTAACTGTGTTTCCTAGGTGTGTTATAACTGTATGGGGGATGAGCTGCCAGGGTGACTAGGAACAGTAGATCTCTGTCATGTCCCCTGTCAGAGCAGGGATCCAAAAAAAATGGCCTGGTCATTAAGGGGGAAAATCATTCCAGGGCTGAAGTGGTTAAGCTGGCCAACTGCATCACATTAATCCCTCTTATGGCCAGTCATACTCTGCTCTACCACTGCAAATGCTACGGTGGACACAATGCCATCATGGGGCAAACAGACACAAGGTGGGGGAACACTACTAGGTTCCGGTCTGGTCACTGACCTGCATTGCAACAGAAACACTGCATTCACAAGACATAGCTGTGCTCAAATCCCAATAGCCTGCACATGCATATAATCTATCAGGTGCTTAAGAAGGATGTTAACGCTACAAATTCTGTATGGAACCTCTGCACAATGCTATTCCCCCTTTCTAGCAGACTATGCAATGGAAAACAGGGGTATTTATTTCACACATATTGCAATGCATGTTTAAGCTGGCCTAATGTGTCAAAGTAATCCCTCCTATGGCCAGTCTTACACTGCTCTGCCACTGCAATGCTACGGTGGACATAATGCCAACATGGGGCAAACAGACAAAAGGTGGGGGAGAGCTCTCCCTCATATGTACTTGTATAAAGCTGGTCATACACTTTGCAATCTGATTGTACAATCTCTATACAATTTCTGTTAGATTTGCCAGAACTACAGTATCTCACAAAAGTGAGTACACCCCTCACATTTTTGTAAATATTTTATTATATCTTTTTATGTGACAACACTGAAGAAATGATACATTGCTACAATGTAAAGTAGTGAGTGCACAGCTTGTATAACTGTAAAATTGCTGTCCCCTCAAAATTACTCAACACACAGTCATTAATGTCTAAACCGCTGGCAACAAAAGTGAGTACATCCCTAAGTGAAAATGCCCAAATTGGACCCAAAGTGTCAATATTTCGTATGGCCACCATTATTGTCCAGCACTGCCTTAACCCTCTTGGGCATGGAGTTCACCAGAGCTTCACAGGTTGCCACTGGAGTCCTCTTCCACTCTTCCATGACAACATCACTGAGTTGGTGGATATTAGAGACCTTGCACTCCTCCATCTTCCATTTGAGGATGCTCAATAGGGTTTAGGTCAGGAGACATGCTTGGCCAGTCCATCCCCTTTACTCTCAGCTTCTTTAGCAAGGCAGTGGTTGTCTTGGAGGTGTGTTTGGGTCGTTATCATGTTGGAATACTGCCCTGTGGCCCAGTCTCCAAAGGGAGGGGATCATGCTCTGCTTCAGTATGTCATAGTACATTTTGGCATTCATGGTTCCCCCAATGAACTGTAGCACCCCAGTGCCAGCAGCAGTCATGAAGCCCCAGACCATGACACTCCCACCACCATACTTGACTGTAGGCAAGACACACTTGTCTTTGTACTCCTCACCCGGTTACTTGACACCATCTGAACCAAATAAGTTTATCTTGGTCTCATCAGACCACAGGTCATGGTTCCATTAATTTATGTCCTTAGTTTGCTTGTCTTCAGCAAACTGTTTGCGGGCTTTCTTGTGCATCGTCTTTAGAAGAGGCTTCCTTCTGGGGTGACAGCCATGCAGACAATTTGATACAGTGTACGGCGTATGGTCTGAGCACTGACAGGCTGACCCTTCAACCTCTGCAGCAATGCTAGCAGCACTCATACGCCTATTTCCAAAAGACAAACTCTGGATATGACGCTGAGCATGTGCACTCAACTTCTTTGGTCGACCGTGGTGAGGCCTGTTCTAAGTGGAACCTGTCCTGTTAAACTGCTGAATGGTCTTGTCCACCATGCTGCAGCTCAGTTTCAGGGTCTTGGCAATCTTCTTATAGCCTAGGCCAGGGGTAGGCAACCTGTGGCTCTCCAGCTGTTGTAGAACTACATTTCCCATCATGCTTCTGGGAGTAATTGTATCTAGCAGCCTTGCAATGCCTCATGGGAAATGTAGTTCTACAACAGCTGGAGAGCCGCAGGTTGCCTACCCCTGGCCTAGACCATCTTTATGTAGAGCAACAATTCTTTTTTGTTAGGGGTTAACTGTGTTCCCTGGGCGTGTTCTAACTGTGGGGGGGCTGGGCTAACATGGGCATAGTAGATCTAACTGATCCCACTGACAGAGCGTGGAACCGCCGTGTTTACATCGGCGGTTCCCCGCTCTTTGGCTGTGGCCGCTCATCCCGGCCCGCCGGCAGACATCGGGTCCGCCCGAGCAGCGGGCACACTCCTCCAAAGTGCAGTGGGCATGCGCGTGCCCCCTAATGGCCACCCGCAAATCGCCGCCTTCTTACAGCGATTCGCGGTAGCCGTCCACACTACCGCAGTAAATATACTTTGCGCGGTGTGGAACCGGTTAAAGTGTCGCCTATGGATAGTAAAATTTATGCCGTTTGTCACCGTTGCACCGGTGTGCGCATTTTTAAATCTTGACATGTTTGATATCTATTTACTCGGCGTAACTTCATCTTTTATATCTTACAAAAAAATGGGTTATGTATTGGTTTTTTTGCATTAAAATTCCAAAAAGTGCATTTTTTCTCCAAAAAATGTGTTTTAAAAGCCGCTGACATAAAAAAAACTGCAAAACCCACCAAGCCTGACGTCGGAGCGCGCGGACGTGTGCCTGCAGAGCTCCGCTCGAGCAGAGCACAATCAAGAGGAATCCTTCCATCCAGCCAGCGGGTGAGAGGCAAAATCACCCCAGCCCAACTCCCCTCCTCACTAGCTTTAATTTAAGCCCTAAATTGGGCGAATCGGCGGCAGAGTCCCGCGCGGCCGAAAATCGAGGCCGCGGCTTTTGCGGCCTACTCTTGCCGTACCATACGGCACGATCCCTAGAGATTGGGCCACCCATCCACCCACCCAGCATGCCAGAACATCCCTCCTGGGCCCCAATCTGTCTGGAACTGTGCCCCCCTAACCGCAGCATATCCCAATTAAAGAGGAAGGCCTAGCACGGACCCAGGATGGAGGGGTGAGGTGCCACCACTGCAGGCCGAGGGACAAACATCAGCCATAGAGAGCCTTTAACAGACATCATAATGGGGAAAAAGAATGACACACCACCCCAAGCCCGCTCCAGGTCGCCCAGAGACAGTGACTCGCAAGGCAGCTTCAGTATACCAGACATGTTTCGGTCCCAGCCACGTGAGACCTCAGCATCGGGTAGAGCCTCTGCACCAAATACCCGTGCTCCCAGTCCCAACGCTACAGGGGGCAACCCAGGGTATGCTCATACAACAAGCCCCAGCCCTTCCCAACCGTTAAATCTGCAAGATCTCCGTATGGTCGCGGAAGACATCAAAGCCACCCTAGCCGCAGCAATTACGGACCTACGGCAAGATCTCCATGCTGTAGTTACACGCATGGACAACATGGAAACTACCACGACCCGCCATAGTGCTGAGCTACAACAACTCCATTCCCAGTCACAGGGTCATGATTTCCAGCTCAGAGATCTCCATCGACGCATCGAGGACCTGGATAACCGGGGTCGTAGACACAATGTCAGGGTAAGAGGCATCCCCGAAACAGTGGAACCTACTCAAATTACCCGGGCTACCATATCAATCTTTAACAACCTTCTAGGTCGCCCGCCGGAAACCCCAATTGAGATTGAACGACTTCACAGGGCCCTACGACCAAGAGGCAGGGACACCGATCCACCCAGAGACGTTATTTGCTGTCTGGTCAATTTCAAAATAAAGGAAGAGATCCTGCGACAGGCAAGGCTTTGCCGTACACTCCTATTTCAAGGGGCCGAAATAAAGTTATTCCAAGACCTCTCTGCCATAACCCTGAAACATAGAAGAGATCTCCGTCCGTTATTGGATGTCCTGTGTACCAGAGGGATACAATATAGGTGGAAATTCCCCTTTTGTCTTTCGGCATCCCACCAAGGACGTTCTGCCTACCTTAGGGTTCCAGAAGAACTTCCTACCTTCTGTGATGCCTTAGACATTCCCCGAGTAGCGGTTCCAGGCTGGTACAGTGACCTGCGTAACGGGAATCTACCCAGAGCCACATCTATGGACGCCATCCAAGAGAGAGATGACTCCCAGCTACGCAGAAGAAGGTCCACATCTCCCAGAGCCCCGGCCCACCAAGGGGCAGAAACGCAACTTACACAAGCCCTACAGCCTCGCCGGTACACCGGCGACCACGCCAAGATATTTAAGGTTCCCTTCTTCACCAGCCTCATGGCGTCACCCCAGCTCGATGTTACCAAGAGCTGTCCCCTTCATACTCATTTACCTTATGGAGGGCAACCTTTCCACGGCCAACAGCAACTCCTGACAGCTGAATTTTCTCTTTGAACTTTGTCCCTAATGTTAACTCCCACAAAAGAAGCCCGGAAACTTACCTCACGCAAGATTCAGACTGTGGAGGGATTCCTCCCTCTTCTATTTATTGTCATATCCATGTCCTGTTGTGAGAAACATCAAGGTGAGACTTTTGGCCCGATTCACTGCCCGCAAGATTGGGGAACTTGGAAAGAACTCCCCCCCCGTCCCATGTCCTCAGGGAAGCCACTTGAGATCAAGACTAAAAACACGGAACAGATCTACCGCCCCAAACGGGGAGCAGAGACACCATAAAAGCCTCATCTGCAGAAAACGCTTTCCTGGGGGCCTAGTATCCCCTATTGTTTGCCTGATTCATCAGCCATAAAACTCTCCCTATGATCCGGGGGTCCTTTCGCAAAAGACGTCTACTCCGAAAATACCACAGAGACGAGGGGCAAACCCCGCCATCTAGACAAGGCACAAAAATCAGAACTAGAGTTCACCGAAGGGACTCCTGTACCCTGCCCCCCCCTCAAGAAAGGTTCAAGGGGTTAGAACGCCCGTCACTTAGCCCGGTTTTCAGAGTGGAACTACAAAGAGTGTTGTCCTGTACCTATACTGTTATTTATCTTCTCCCTCCTTAGGGAGGTGTCAGACTTAGAACGCACTCCATTCAAAGGCCCGAAGAAA
>BLSH010075378.1:203747-216852 GCA_018402905.1 Glandirana rugosa | reverse complement strand
ACTGCTCTCACCCCTGTGGCAGGGGTTTGAGGGCTAGCTGAACCCCTCCAGACGACAGTACCATTTTGATAGTAGGGCCGACTACACGGCCTACTACTGGTAAATACTCTCCCATCCTATTCCTCCTACCCACCCTCACCTTTCCCCTCCTTTCCTCCCACACCCGTGACCCCTCCGGTCAGAGTCATTCCATCCTTGCCCGTCCCCCCACTTCTTTCTTTCCCCCTTTTTTTTCCTCTTTTTTTTTCCTTTCTTTTTCTTTTTTCATGGCGGGTTCCGTGGGTCTCCACCGGGGGTGCTGCCCGGAGATTCGGGCCAATAGCAAGATAAAATACTCCCACCCTTCCACTCTAGATCTCAAACCCCGCTAGCCCTTACCCACACACCCTCCTAGACTTAGTGTGTCGCTGCATTGGACGCTAAGCATAGGCAACAATGACTACACCAAACCACCCAATTGCCCAAACCCCTCTAAAGATAATATCCCTCAACGTCAAAGGTCTGAACACCCCAGAGAAACGTAGCAAGGTCCTTGACTCAATGCGCAAGTTTAAAGCAGATGTCTTTTTTTTTCAAGAGACCCACTTCAAGACCGATTACATTCCAAAAATAACGAACAGACTCTTCCCGACTGCGTTCCATTCCACCAACACTCAGGCAAAGACCAAAGGTGTCACTATCCTTATTTCCAAAAATACCCCATGGCACCTCACAGACTCTCTCCGGGACGAGGAATGGAGATATATCTTTCTTAAAGGTCTCATAGGCACTACCCCCGTCACATTCGCAAATATCTATAGCCCCAACAAATCCCAAGTCAGCTTTTTCCGGAAAGTCACCCAGACGCTAACTACATTCCAATCAGGTCTCACAATCTTTGGGGGAGACTTCAATGTCGCTCTTTACCCCCTGCTCGACACGTCCTCCAACACTTCCTATCTTCCATTTTGAGCTTTACGCCAAATAAAGATCCAGCTTCAGGACCTCCTGCTCCACGATGCATGGCGTACATTATTCCCCACCACAAAAGACTACACTTATTTCTCCATTCCCCATAACCGATATTCTAGGATTGATTATCTGTTTTTGTCACAAAAAGACCTCCCTCTCCTCACACATGCATCCATCAAACCGATGACCATCTCGGATCATCATCCGATCACCATTACCCTATCCCTCCCCGAAGAACGCTCTTTCACCAAAATTTGGTGACTCGATTCGTCTCTCCTAGTGGCAGACCCAGACAAACTACATATTCAAGATAGTATCACAAGATACTTTCAAGAGAATAACACCCCAGACGTTCACCCCCTCACTCAGTGGGAGGCCCACAAAAGTGTGATTAGGGGTCGCTTTTTAGCACTCCAAGCCACTCGCAAAAAAGAAAAACAAAATTTATGGAAGACCTGATACGCAAAATTCATACCCTGGAACGGGCCCACAAAAGGTCTCGATCTGACCGGGACTATAAAGACCTCACACATGCGTGGGAACTTCTTCGAGAGGAGATAGATCGCAAAACCAACAGAAAATTTATTCTAAGTCATAAACTTTTTTTATGAATTTGGCAATAAATGCGGCAAATTCCTGGCCAGAGCTATACAAAAAAAAAGAGCTGCCTTCCACGTCCACACCATCAAAGACTCGCACGGTAGAACATTCACAAAAACCACTGACATCGCCTCCCAGTTTGAGAAATATTATTTGAATCTCTATAATCTCCCCAGATATAGTACTTCTCCCGACGAGCAGACTAAACACAAGACGGCCATTGGTGAATTCCTCCTCAAATATTGCCCAGCCCCAATAGACCCTGAGGAAGCCCAGCTTCTTGAGAGGCCTATTACGGAACTTGAACTTAAAAATGCGATGAAACAAACTAAGCCAGGTAAAAGCCCAGGCCCGGATGGTCTCACATCGGCATATTACAGAACTTTCAGTGACGCCCTATCCTCCCCATTTCTCTCGGCTTTCAATTCGATCCCATCTTCCACCCTCCCATTTAACCGCCTCTTGGAAGCTCACATCACAGTAGTCCCAAAAGCAGATAAGGATGCCACCTCGGTCACAAGCTATAGGCCGATTTCCTTATTGAACGTTGATATTAAGCTATTCACGAAAATATTAGCGAATCGTTTGCTACCACTACTCCCCTCCCTAATTAAGAATGACCAGGTAGGCTTTGTCCCGGGTCGTGAGGCCAGGGACAACACGACTACCGCCATTAACGTTCAACACTGGATACGCACAAAAGGGCTCAGGGGATTCTTTCTTTCCCTGGATGCGGAGAAGGCGTTTGACAGGCTGGCCTGGGACTACATGGGGGCAACTCTGAAACACATTGGAGTAAGGAGTGTGATGTTTAATTACATCATGTCCTTGTATACAACGCCCACCGCCCGGGTTCGGGTTAATGGCCACCTGTCAAACGCCTTCTCCATACACAACAGGATGAGGCAGGGATGCCCTCTCTCCCCCCTCCTCTTCGTGCTCACCTTAGAACCTTTTCTAAATTGCCTACGTGACACGAGGGAGATTAGGGGTATAGAAGTCCCAGGGAAGACTTACAAAGTCGCAGCATTCACGGACGACTTGCTCCTCTTCCTACAAGACCCACATACTTCCCTACCCAATCTAGTTAAAGCTCTCACAACATTCCAGCGTATTTCTAACCTCAAAATTATTATGTCCAAATCATACGCGCTCAATATATCCCTTCCCACAGATATAGTCACCCAATGCCAAAGGAATTTCCCCTTCCAATGGAAAGCAGACGCAATTAAATATTTAGGGATTCACCTGACCGCCCACTCAAAGGAGCTTTTTAGCAGAAACTATCTGCCCTTGCTAAACACGGTCACAGAAGACCTGAAAAATTGGGATAAACCTTATTTCTCCTGGTTTGGTCGTGCGGCGATACTCAAAATGAACATTATACCCCGTATTCTTTTCCTGCTTCAAACAATCCCAATCCTACCCCCTCGAACTTTCTTTGCATCATTTCGTAGATGCTGCTCCACCTTCCTATGGAAACACAAACGCCCCAGGATTAGCCAGACACAACTAATCAAACCTAAATCTAAGGGGGGCATAGGACTACCAGACCTTAGACATTATTGCTGGGCTTCCCACTTGACAAGAATAGTCAACTGGACAACTCACGTAACAAATAAGGGCTGGGTTCATATAGAAAATGCCTTCTTCCCGACACCACTTAAATCAATACCATGGATACCCGCACACGCAGTCGCTCTCGTTCTCAAACAACACCCCCTTATTAGCGCCACATTGGGTTGCTTTAAGGAGATTTGTAGAAGAACAGACCTTTCAACCAACCCGGGCGCCCTCACGCCACTCAAGTTCAACCCTGCTTTCCCTCCTGGAATGTCCAACCAGTTCTTGCATGGAGTGTGGCCCCTTCCCGACATGTATGCCTCACACTTCTACAAAGATGGAGCTATACTAAACCGAGAATCAATCCAGACATGCGATCCCAACACTCCAATTGCGCCATGGGTGTATTTCCAAATCCGACACTTTCTAAATGACACTAACAGGGATTCAGCTATCTCCAGACCCCTTACCCCATTTGAGAATCTTTGTTCCCAAACAACAGCACAAAGCCACCTGGTCTCCACAATTCACAATATGCTCTTCACCTCGGTTCCTTCTAACTCAGGCAGTATGTGCCCAAGTTGGGAGAGGGACTTGCAAACGACTTTTTCGGATGAGCAGTGGGAAAAAATGTTCACTTTAGCCCACAAATGCTCGCTTAACGTTTCAATTCAAGAAAATAGCTATAAGTTACTTACACGCTGGTACAGGACTCCACAGCTCCTACATAGGTACAACCCAGCTATACCTGAAACATGCTGGAGATGCTCCAGTGAGCCTGATACCCTACTACATATTTGGTGGACCTGCCCAGCAATGCAACAATTCTGGACCCGAGTGCATGACCTGACTGTCAAGATCTCCACATATCCCCTAGACTGTACTCCGGCACAATCCCTTCTCCATCACTCGACTCTACCAACGCACGTGTATCGGAAAACTCTTGTACCACATTTACTTAATGCTGCCAAAATGTGCATCCCCGCCCGTTGGAGATCTTCGTCTCCCCCGACAATCCACGAATGGCTATCCCGTGTCAACCACATTGCAGAAATGGAAGAGCTAATACAGATTGCCAAGGACTCTCCCTCCAAATTTTCCCACACATGGGCCTGCTGGACACATTTTAAAACTACAGAAGAATACGCGTCCATGATAACATGATAACCTGTCACTAGGCCATCCCATGGTAGCCTGATCTAGATCCCAACCCGGGCTCCTGGGGGGTCCGGTGGTGGGGACCTACGGGACCCGTATGGAATTCATTGCCTATCTATTCCTCTCTTCCACCCTCCCTCTTTTTCTGTTTTTTCTCTCTCTTCACCTCTCCTTCCCCCCCACCCCTTTTTTCCTTCCCTTTTTCCACACCCTCTCCAGCAAACGACCGACCACTATTAATTACAAAACACATTCTCATACAAATTAGGATCCAGCCCATACATTCCTACACAACATCATCATATCGCTCACGGCCCCCTTCACAGGATAGACAACACGTCACTCATAGGCCGCCCCTCTCCCTCCCTAACGAAACACATAATGCCTCAAAATACTCAGACCACACTAGAGCTCGGGCTCCAACCCCTCTCACAAAATTCGAGGGTCTATATCCCACCCCTCTCTAGACACAGCACGGAGCGCAAAGTTACATCTACAGCCTTTTTGATATAGCAGATGAATAGCCTGGAAAGACTAGAAGATGATCGGGTACGTTAGACAATTCATAGAGGCCACTGGATAACGGCCGTTTACTCAAGTAAGCATGACAATGCAAGCATTGTACTGTTGTAACTAAGTCACGTTGTAAATGATCCCATTTTGTATGTCATCCGCCCTCTATTTCTGTTTGCTGAGTATATTGTACTGACTCTTTGCTTCAAATAAAAACTTTTTCTAAAGGAAAAAAAAAAAAAAAAACGGCAAAACCCACCAATTTATTCTCTATGGCCTCTGCCTTAAAACATATATACAGTATAATGTTTGGGGGGTTCTAAGTAATTTTCTAGCAAAAAATACTGATTGTCACATGTGAATAAAAAGTGCCAGAAAAGGCCTGGACTGACAAACCTATGTTTTGTTTTGGTGCGTTCTTTGTGTCACATGTCGAAATTTTACAGGTGTATTCTGGGTAATAGGCACTCAGAAAACTTAGTGGTAATGCATCAAAAATGCTGCAAAAATGTTTTTGCCACATCTTTGCAACGGAGCAGTGTGAAAGCAGCCTTAGTTCACAGATCTTTTTATACAGGGTATGCAGGAAAGGTAAGGGGAGCCGGGAGGGATCACTTTTAAGAATATTTTTCACATTCCCATCCATGTCTTCATGGACCTTGCTTTGTGCACTGGTACGCAGTCATGTTGGAACAGGAAGGGGCCATCCCCAAACTGTTCCCACAAAGTTGGGAGCATGAAATTGTCCAAAATGTCTTAGTATGCTGATGCCTTAATTGAAACTAAGGGGCTAAGCCCAACCCCTGAAAAACAACCCCACACCGTAATCACGGGATCCACTAAATAATTTGGACCAGTGCACAAGGCAAGGTCCATAAAGACATGGATGAGCAAGTTTGGGGTGGAGGAACTTGACCGACCTGCACAGAGTTCTGACCTCAACCCAATAGAACACCTTTCAGATGAATTAGAGTGGAGATTGCAAGCCAGGCCTTCTTGTCCACATCAGTGCCTGACCTCACAAATGCGCTTCTGTAAAAATGGTCAAACATTCCCATAGAAACACTCCTAAACCTTATGGACAGCCTTCCCAGAAGAGTTGAAGCTGTTATAGCTGCAAAGGGTGGACCAACTCAGTATTGAACCCTATGGACTAAAGGCCCATACACACGATGCAACGGTCGTAGAACAACGGTCTTACAACAGCTTGCTATATGATAATCTGACCATTAGTACGTGCGATTACAACAGAAGTTGGCTGAGCAGTCTAGAAAACTTTGGTTGTACAACAAGCCGTTGTATGACTGTTGTATCGTGTGTACAGAGAAGTTGGGCCAACAAAGATGTACATGCAAAACACGCATGCTCAGAAGTCAGGAACGTCCGGAAGTCTCTGTTCGAGTAAACCTACTTCACAAATCACATTCACCTGAACTTCCTCTTTAGATGCTCATAACGCGTCACTACGTTCGGCTTTGTTGACAGACGATTTTGGGCAAAAGTTGAATTTGCGGTCATACGACCTTTGCATCGTGTCTACGAGGCATTAGACTTGGAAGCCATTAAAATTCATTTGCGTGTAAAGGCAGTCATCCCAATACTCTCGGTAATATAGTGTATTGCATATCAATCGGACAATACAATCAAAGCGTGTATGGCCACCATGAGAGGTATGCACACATTTTTATACAAAAGCAAATGTATTGAATATTGCACTTCTACATTTCTACCATTCAATGAACAGGAACAGGATGGTCTTAAGAAGGAAATTATCATTTCAAAAGGTAATAGAGTGCCAGCGCCAACATTGACCTAATTATTCTCACATTTAAAATTACAAACAAACTGATTTGTAAACAGACAATTTTCAGGCTCAATACAAATCAAGCCGAAGCCTGCAGAAAACAATTCCGTATAAATACAATGAATGCCTCTTTCATATCACCTCCCTGACATTATAAACATTTCTTCGGAGCCTGTATCATCAGCATTGTTATAATTGAGTAACTATCTAGCAATGTGCAGCATTACCCAAGATGCTTTGTAATTGGCTTTTTAAAAGTCCCAAGGCCCAATCCCTTGCCACAAAGAGGAATGTTTTCTACCAGCTAAAAGAGATAACAGCTCCTCTCACATATCTCAAACCACAGGTCCATCCGCAGCATTTAAAACTAATAAAGACTCAGACTTTGTTTTAACAGCAGGGAGGTTAATGCATCGCAAAAAGGATTTGTGGTAAATTCAAATCTATTGACTATTTACTGTGTCATCGTGTTAACCATTCGGGGCCTGTGTTGCTATCTAATAGAAAGGTGGATAACCATCTAAACTGTCTGTTTTCCTTTTAACAAAGAAAATCATGATTTGCATCTCTACAAGGATAAGAGTAATTCATTATCTACACTTTTGCTATAATAATCTTTAGGTTGGCTGTCCTGGTTTCTGCATGCGCAGAAGAGATGGTGCCTTTGTCGTCGCTTTATCGAATCTTTGACCTTCATCACTCGTTTACCTTTGCTGCTGTTGCATGGTAAACATGGCTGCACTGCTCTCCATTTACACCAAAGAAAAACAGGGAACAGTAATTTATTTTTTGTGGTCCGAAGGTCCACCGGCAGCCAAAATTCCTAGAACCAAAATAAAGGGTTATTCAATGCTGCAATGTGCCATCATCCCTATGTGGACATAAGGAATACAAAGAATGGGCTGTGGCAGGGACTTTAAAAGGAACAAAGAAGAATAGATAACTCTATAGAGCAGGGGTGTCAAACTCAATTTCATTAGAGGTGGCATCAGCATTACAGTTGCCCTCAAAGGGCCGGTGGTATCTGTAAGACTACTGTATATACTGTAGGCGTTTCTATGTTTTATCATCATCAATGCTCATCCACCTTACCAACCATTCAGTGTCTGCTACTCCTTTCTGCCAATCCCTCCACTGGCTTCCTCTCACCCAACAAATTAAATTAAAAAACAACAACTTGCAAAGCCATCCCAGCTACGTCACTAACATGGTCTCAAAATACCAACCTAATCGCTCTCTTCATTCCTCCCAAGACCTCCTGCTCTCTAGCTCCCTCGTCACCTCCTCCCATGCTCCCCTCCAGGACTTTTCCCGAGCCTCTCCCATCCTATGGAACTCCCTACTCCAATTTGTCCGACACTCTCCTATTCTGTTTGCTTTTAGACAATTCCTGAAAACCCTCCTGTTCAGAGAAGCCTATTCTGCCCACACCTAATAACCATACATGTATTTTCTCAATCAGCTCATCCTCCACAGTTATTACCTTTTGTATTACTTGACCCTCCCTCCTAGATTGTAAGCTCTAACGAGCAGGGCCCTCTGATTCCTCCTGTAATAAATTGTATTGTAACTGTACTGTCTGCCCTCATATTGTAAAGAGCTGCGCAAACTGTTGACGCTAATAATAATAATTGTAATACTGTATTTATCGGCGTATTACATGCACTCTTTCCCCCTGAAAATAGAGGGAAAATCATGGGTGGGTGTTATACCCCAATATTTACCTGGCTGCCTGGGGGGGGGGGGGGGGAGTGGCAAGTGCCACAGGATTAAACAGATGGATCTCCTGTTTACTCGGCGCTCAGTCATACACAGTCCCGCCTCCTGGATGGCTCATAGGATAGACGTCTTATGTCCCGGCATTGGTCCGGTGTTCTGTCTATCCTATGAGCCATCCAGGAGGCTGGGCTGTGTGTGACTGAGCGCTGAGTAAACAGAAGATCCACTTGTGTAATCCGGCAATGGTGAGGCTATGCTGATAGGCACTAATCAGGCTGCATTGATGGGCATTGTCAAGGCTGCAGATGGGCACTGATCAGGCTGCATTGATGGGCATTGTCAAGGCTGCAGATGGGCACTGATCAGGCTGCATTGATGGGCATTGTCTAGACTGCAGATGGGCATTGATCAGGCTGCATTGATGGGCAATGTCAAGGCTGCACTGGCATTTTGCT
Organism: Glandirana rugosa; assembly: GCA_018402905.1. NCBI lineage: Eukaryota > Metazoa > Chordata > Amphibia > Anura > Ranidae > Glandirana > Glandirana rugosa. Next base: position 208,089 of record BLSH010075378.1, on the reverse strand, counting down.
TCAAAGTTATTTATTTAAAATGTACGCTTTTTTCCTGAAACTTCACTCTTAAAATGAAAGTGCATGTTACACCTGTGCATGTTATACGCCAATAAATATGGTAATTGCCTCAGCATTCAAGTATTACTGGTTTTAGCAATAACTTAAGCTGTGAAGGACAGGTGCAGACCAGCATGGAGCCCACTCACACTCCTGTAGCAGATGATGCAAGTCTGAAAATGAGGGTCGCACTGGTATCATCCACTGGAAACTTTATTGGAGACTGCTCAGACTGAACATGGTTCTGCCATGATATTCTGTCTAAGAAGTCTTCTTGTGGATAATACCAGTGGTGTGCAACCCTCCTTTTCACCTAGCAAAGAATTCTATTATTCTTATAATAATTTTAAGCAGATGTCCAGAGCACCCCCTCCCCCCTTTAATAAGATCTCAACTCCTCCCCCCCACCCTACCATCAGAAGTCAAGAGTCCCCCACCCTACCTTACATCACAGAGCACCCCCCTTACCTTGTGCTGATTCCGGGAACAAGCTGGGGGTGGAGCTGAGAAGCAGAATGTGCAGGGTGTGGAGGAGGACCAGAGGAGGGCTGGAGTCAGTTGTCAAAATTATCTGAATACTGAGACCATGTGAAGTGGAGACAAGGGGATGCTGATGCTGCTGCCCAGAGAGGTGCAGGATCTGTAGACGGAGTTCTGTCCTCCTCTTTGCTGCCGACTGCTGAGACAAGGTGGAGGCGAAGTTGAGGGGGAGGTGCCACAGTTACAGGAGGCATGCAAGGACCACAATAAATGGCCTAGTGGGCTGCATTTTGCCCATGGGCCTTGTGTTTGAACATGTGCTCTATAGAGACCACAAAAGTTGTTTTACAACACCATTTCAAAACACCAGTTCATTAAATTTTCCATCAAACTGGAGCTGCTGTTCCATTATAGGGCATTGAGCAATACTGGGCGGCACAGTGGTATAGTGGATAGCACTTTTGCCTAGCAGTAAAAGTGTCGCTGGTTTGTATCCCAACCACGACACTACCTGCCTGGAGTTTGCATGTTCTCCCTGTGCCTGCGTGGGTTTCCTCCGGGTACTCTAGTTTCCTTCTGCACTCGAAAGTCATGCTAGTAGGGTAATTGGCTCCTGTTTAAATTGACCCTAGTATATGTATGAATGTGAGTTAGGGACCTTAGATTGTAAGCTCTTTGAGGGTAGGGACTGATGTGAATGTACATTATATATGTAAAGCGCTACGTAAATTAATGGCGCTCTATAAGTACCTGAAATAAATAAATAAAAAATAAAATAAATACTGGGCCGCATGCAGTGCTTACTGTGGGAACATCTCTGCTCTTCTTCGTTTATACCTCTACCCCCTGTGTACCTAGGCAGTATCTGGTGGGAATAGTTAAGTCATGGACCTCAGGTTTTAACCAGCGTGACCTTGAATCCTCTATGTGGTTATCACTCTGAAGAAGAGTTAGATTGAAATGTATTGGGTTTATCCACAGACCTTTATTTACTTCACGGCAACGTCTGTTTGTACTTTGGTGCCTTGTACATTTTGGAGATTTTAAACAATTTTGTAAAACAATTTTGTGGTCTCTATATAGAGCTAATCATTCTTCTCTCTGCTTCTAAAGTCACCAACATAGTCCGTTCTTTATATTCTTCAAGAGCTGAAATTCTTTGAAGGTTTTTATCACAATATGGGGACAATGTTACAAAAGTGAAGTGTAGACGAATGGATTGAAAAGTTCAAAAAGTGTTAAGCACCCAGAAGGGGCAGGACGCCCATCCACATCCACTACTGACGACAACACTGAGCAGGTCCTTGCCATAATTCTGACAAACTGATGAGGGACTATCCATGAAATGGCAAATGATACGCAAATTAGTCATGGTTCTGCATATGGGATTATCTATAACAGGCTTGGCTTTCATAAAGTTTGTGCAAGATGGGTGCCAAAACAGCTCATTGAAGTGCACAAGGGCAATCATCTGGCCATCTGTTAATGTTCACAGGACTGCTGTACTAATGAAGGTAAAGCTTTTTTTTTTTAAATAGTCACTGGGATGTAAAGTGGATCCATCACATTGAACAAGAAAGCAAATGCCAAAATATGGAATGGAAATACCCAGAATTGACAGTCAAGAAGAAATTCAAAACTCAGCCCTCAGCAAGAAAAGTGAGGCTCACAGATTTCTGGGACTTACAAGGGTCAATACTGGAACATTATTTGGAGAAGGGCTCAACAGTAAACAGTGCATATTATAATGAATGTTGTGTGACAAACGAGCGCCTGCTATTCGAGCCAAATGCCCACACTGTTCAAACGCTTCAGCAACTTGGTTTGGAGGTATTGGAGCATCCTTCATATAGGCCAGATCTTGCTCCCTAAGAGTACAATCTGTTTGGTGCACTTGGATGTAAACCCACCACCCACCCAGTATAAACTAATGACACATTATTAATGTATATATACATGCAAGCCTCCTGCATCTATCCCTACCTTGCAAATGTCCTTCCTGTAAGCACTAGCAGCTCTGTAAAACTCTGAAATCAGAGGATGTCTGTGTTTGCTGGAGTTTGGTGGGTGGAGTTGTGATGTCATAGGTCTCCCCACCCACCTCTATACTGAGACATTGCGGAGGGAGGGAGGGGAGAGTGTAAAACGTTCTCTGCTGTGGCAAGGAGATGAGCAAATTGCTTGCTACTCACAGAGCAAGGGGCGGATCGACTGTGTATTTCCCTGTTAGTCAGACTTTCTCTTCCTGAAAAAAAATAAGCTGATTACTTACAATTGGATTAAATCTTTGTGGCAAGACTGGGCACAGATGACATAACATGCTATACTCTACCAGGCAGAATTATTAATTACATTTTTTTTTAGGTTTACATCCACTTTAAAGATGCCTTAAGTCTAGTGGTCATCAATTTGCCACAGACTAACATGTGTAAGAAGCAGTGCAAACATGGCTGAGGGACACACCTCTGAGGGCATATACAGGATTGTGAAACACTGGAACAGGTGCATTTAAAAGAAAGAGAAATGTTGAAAAATGATGTAACTGTACGCTCTCAACTGTTGTCCTAATTAATTATAGAAATAGAGTGTGGATAATTATAGACTCATCCTTGTATATATGTATTCTTTCAAAGCCACAAAGACACCAGAATAACAAAAAGGAAAAAGAAAAAAGTCTTTGATATAATACCCATTATAGTATGTTTAAAGCGACGTTAAAGCTTTGGGGGGTTTTTAATTTAAAATAAACATGTTATACATACCTATTCTGTGTAATGGTATTGCACAAAGCAGCCCCAATCCTCCTTTTCAGTTGTCTCCCACCAGCGCTCCAGGCTCCTCCTCTTCAACAAGTGCCCCCATGGAACGGCGTTTTCCATGAGGGCACCTGTGCACACTTGCTTCCAAGCCGCCCTGCCTACGCCTATTAACACAGAGCGGGCAGCTTGCCCCCCCCCCCCCCCGCTTGCTCGGCACAGCAATTGATTGACAGAAGCAGGAGCCAATGGCTCTGCTGCTATCCATCTGCCCAGGGAGGAGGGAGACAGCGGCGAGAGCTGCTACTCTAGTGCACATCGCTGGATCGGATAGGGCTCAAGCAAGACTAAGGGGAGGGGGGGCTGGGGTGACTTTTGGAGCACAAAACATTTTTCACCTTAATGTATAGAAAGCATTAAGATGAAAGCCTTAAAGCTTTAGATCCACTTTAAAGGTAAAAAAGCATTTCACAAATCTACAGGGTGGGCCATTTATATGGATAGACATTCATAAAATGGGAATGGTTGGTGATATTAACTTCCTGTGTCCGGGTTTACCCATTATTGAGATTTGCATACATCTACAATATTACATAACCAAACAGGTGACACTGGTTTAACAATGCAGCTCCCTGTGTCTTACACTTTATTATACAGGGTGGGCCATTTATATGGATACACCTTAATAAAATGGGGATGGTTGATGATATTAACTTCCTGTGTGTGGCACATTAGTATATGTGAGGGGGGTAACTTTTCAAGATGGGTGGTGACCATTGCGGCCATTTTGCAGTCGGCCATTTTGAATCCAACTTTTGTGTTTTCAATAGGAAGAGGTTCATGTGACACATCAAACTTATTGGGAATTTCACAAGAAAAACAATGATGTGCTTGGTTTTAACGTAACTTTATTCTTTCATGAGTTATTTACAAGTTTCGGAGCACTTATAAAATGTGTTCAATGTGCTGCCCATTGTGTTGGATTGTCAATGCAACCCTCTTCTCCCACTCTTCACACACTGATAGCAACACCGCAGGAGAAATGCTAGCCACGGTGTGTGTCCTTC
>BLSH010075378.1:192455-203213 GCA_018402905.1 Glandirana rugosa | reverse complement strand
ACAGGTGTGTGAAGAGTGGGAGAAGAGGGTTGCATTGACAATCCAACACAATGGGCAGCACATTGAACACATTTTATAAGTGGTCGGAAACGTGTAAATAACTCATGAAAGAATAAAGTTACGTTAAAACCAAGCACATCATTGTTTTTCTTGTGAAATTCCCAATAAGTTTGATGTGTCACATGAACCTCTTCCTATTGAAAACACAAAAGTTGGATTCAAAATGGCCGACTGCAAAATGGCCGCAATGGTCACCACCCATCTTGAAAAGTTACCCCCCTCACATATACTAATGTGCCACACACAGGAAGTTAATATCATCAACCATCCCCATTTTATTAAGGTGTATCCATATAAATGGCCCACCCTGTATAATAAAGTGTAAGACACAGGGAGCTGCATTGTTAAACCAGTGTCACCTGTTTGGTTATGTAATATTGTAGATGTATGCAAATCTCAATAATGGGTAAACCCAAACCAAAACTGTAATATATTATAGCTTACCAGTTCTGTAGATGTGATGGCTGAATTAGCGTTCCTTTTTTTTAGGCTTCTGACAAAATGTGAGAGGTGAAATCTTGCAATGAGGACTGTTCCAGAGAAAACCTATGTAAGAGGATGCTATTGGGATATTTTAAAAGCATACAGTATCTTGCAAAAGTGAGTACACTCCTCACATTTTTGTAAATATTTTATCATATCTTTTCATGTGACAACACTGAAGAAATGACACTTTGCTACAATGTAAAGTAGTGAGTGTACAGCTTGTATAACGGTGTAAATTTGCTGCCCCCTCAAAATAAAGCAACACACAGCCATTAATGTCTAAACTGCTGGCAAGAAAAGTGAATACACCCCTAAGTGAAAATGTCCAAATTGGACCCAAAGTGTCAATATTTTGTGTGGCCACCATTATTTTCCAGCACTGCCTTAACCCTTTTGGGCATGGAGTTCACCAGAGCTTCACAGGTTGCCACTGGAGTCCTCTTCCACTCCTCCATGATGACATCACAGAGCTGGTGGATGTTAGAGACCTTGCGCTCCTCCACCTTCCGTTTGAGGATGCCCCACAGATGCTTAATAGGGGTTAGGTCTGGAGACATGCTTGGCCAGTCCATCACCTTTACCCTCAGCTTCTTTAGCAAGGCACTGGTAGTCTTGAAGGTGTGTTTTGGGTCGTTATCATGTTGGAATACTGCTCTGTGGCCCAGTCTCCGAAGGCAGGGGATCACAGTACATGTTGGCATTCATGGTTCCCTCAATGAACTGTAGCTCCTCAGTGCCGGCAGCACACATGCAGCCCCAGATCATGACACTCCCACCACCATGCTTGACTGTAGGCAACACACACTTTGTACTCTTCACCTAGGTGCCTCTACACACTTGACACCATCTGAACCAAATAAGTTTATTTTGGTCCAATCAGACCACAGGACATGGTTCCAGTAATCCATGTCCTTAGTCTGCTTGTCTTTAGCAAACTGTTTGCGGGGTTTCTTGTGCATCATCTTTAGAAGATGCTTCCTTCTGGGGCGACAGACATGCAGACCAATTTGATGCAGTGTGCGGTGTATGGTCTGAGCACTGACAGGCTGACCCCCCCCACCCCTTCAACCTCTGCAGCAATGCTGGCAGCACTCATACGTCTATTTCCCAAAGACAACCTCTAGATATGACGCTGAGCATGTGCACTCAACCTCTATGGTCAACCATGGTGAGGCCTGTTCTGAGTGGAACCTGTCCTGTTAAACCGCTCTATGGTCTTGGCCACCTTTCTGCAGCTCAGTTTCAGGGTTTTGTCAATCTTCTTATAGCCTAGGCCATCTTTATGTAGAGCAAAAATTCTTTTTTAGATCCTCAGAGAGTTCCAGAGTCCTAGTGACCAGTATGACAGAGTTAAAGCGATAACACCAAATTTAATACACCTGCTCCCTATTCACTCCTGAGACCTTGTAACACTAATGAGTCACATGACACCAGGGAGGGAAAATGGCTAATTGAGCCCGATTTGGAGATTTTCACTTAGGGGTGTACTCACTTTTGTTGCCAGCGGTTTAGACATTAATGCCTGTGTGTTGTGTTATTTTGAGGGGACAGCAACACTGTTATATAAGCTGTTCATTCACTACTTTACATTGTAGCAAAGTGTCATTTCTTCAGTGTTGTCACATGAAAAGATAGAATAAAATATTTACAAAAATGTGAGGGGTCTACTCACTTTTATGAGATACTGTAGATGGTCTGCAGCAGGGGCTGGTGAGTGCTGCAGGGGCCACAGGAGAATGACATACCCTGAAGTGTCAGTTTTCCAGCAGACTTTGGGGGACCAGTTCTTTTGACTAGTTCAATAGAGCAACATGCAGTCATGCAGGTGGAAGGAGAGGTAAGTACTAGCCACTTAGCTGTCTTGTTCCGTTGCCAGCCACTGGTCCTTCTCTCACCTGTGGACACTTCCAGGTTTTGCCAAGAATGTCACACCCATGTCAGTTGATGCGTCACATGGCCTCTGCATACTTGAGCAGGACATGCTATCATAGATCAAGCATTAAATCGGGAACACTCAAAAAATCCCCACCAACCCTATGGGTATCAGTGCTACCTATACTCTTTAATCAAATCCACATATAAACAGAAATATCATGTGCAATAATAAAAAAAGTCATAAAAAGTCCAAATGTGATCTCTATTACTGTGAACCAAGACAATCATTGCACAATTTAGGTGACAGTTCCCCTCCTTCACTATAGTGCTCCAAACACAAAGACAGGGACAGAGAATACTCCACTGTACCCGGTACACGGACTTCACACCACACTCACCAGACAGTTTTGGCACCTTGCTTCAACAAGAGAGTCATTACCCACATGTGTAGTTATATCCAAGGTGTTATGGCTTTCATATACTCCAAACAATCTTTTCCTTTTGTTCCAATATAAATAGTGGTTCCAACCTATATAAGGATGGGATTCTTCATATGCCGCCTTAGGTAAGAGAGAAGGATAGCCCACATAGTGAAAAGTAACACTTTTTTAAAATAAAAATGTAAAAGAAACGCACTTACAGAGTATAAAACAATGTTTGCCTTAGAAAAGCATTGGATTCCAGTATTAAAGATATCCACATGCCGGAAGTGATGTCAAACTGGAAGTACCCAACCAACGCATTTCATCATAGGAAATTATGTCATCAGGAGCTAATCTAGTTTCTGATGACTAGAGTTGAGCGAACACCAGGATGTTTGGGTTCGGTGGGTTCGGCCGAACTTCACGAAAAAGTTTGGGTTCGGTACCGAACTTGACCCAAACTTGACCCCGAACCCAGAACCCCATTGAAGTCAATGGGGACCCGAACTTTTCGGCACAAAAATTACTGTAAAAAAGTGCTAGAGGCCTGCAAAAGGAAGTAAAATTATTTTAGAACAATAATCTGTCCCTTACAGCAACAGCAGGAACCTGACCCTATTGGAGTAGGCGATGATTTTAGAACAATAATCTGTCCCTTACAGCAACAGCAGGAGCCTCTCCCTATAGAACTAGAAGATGATTTTAGAACAATAATATGTCCCTCTAAGCAGTAGACTCTACCTAGTCCAGTCAGATCGTTCTGTAGGATGAGATGTTATTAGATCTACAATATGTCCCTAAAATCAGTAGTAGTAGTAATCTCTACCTAGTCCACAATCAGATCGTTCTGTAATACAGGATGAGATGTTATTATATCTGCAATCTGTCCCTCACAGCACCGGCAGCATCCTCTCCCTAAACTACCCAGAGAGCATGTGACATGCAGCACTAAGTGACTCCAGCTTATAAAGAGGCTGGGTCACATGATGCACTGGCCAATCACAGCCATGCCATTAGTAGGCATGGCTGTGATGGCTTCTAAGGGCAAACCAGTGAAACGCTTGTTGATTGGCTGCCCTGCAGCTATTCAACATGCGTGATCAAATACCCGAACCCAGAACCCAAACTTTTTTTCAAATGTCCGGGTTCGGGTCCGGGTCACGGACACCCCAAAGTTCAGTACGGACCCAAACTTTACAGTTCGGGTTCGCTCAACTCTACTGATGACATCATTTCCAATGCCTTTCTAAGGCAAACATTATATGTGAATTTGGCATATTTCAGGGTGAAAGGAGATCAGTTTAGTGCAATTGCATGTCAAAATGATCAGTAATTACAGATATAAAGTGACATAAAATTATATGAACTTCAGAACAGATAAACCTGACCCCAATCCCTCATGACTCATGTGTTTTCATTATTGGTCAGTGAAGCAATCTACAATATTGAAGGGTAAATTTTTCAGAAAACACATTTTTGAAAAGAGTGAAAATCGGAAGGAACTTAAATCCGAAATTCAAAAATCCGAAAAAACAAAAAATCTGAAATTTGAAAATTCGAGAGAACGAAAATTCAAAAATAAGAACGAAAATCCGAAAATTTTAAAGCATGAAAATCCAATAGTAAGAACGAAAATCCAAAAATAAGAACGAAAATTCAAAAATTCAAAAGAACGAAAATCTGAAAATAAGAATGAAAATCCTAAAATTCAAAAGAACGTAAAAAGGAAAATAAGAATGAAAATCCAAAAATTTGAAAATCCTAAAGAACAAAAACATTCAGATAATTTCTATTATAATTAAATTATTATGTTTATTATTTTTATTAACCATAATCATTATTATAGTTTTTTAATTATTATTTATTATTAATAATAACAATAATAAAAAAAACTATAATAATAGTTATAAACTATTAAACGAGTTAGATATTGGAATTTCCTTTCAAATTTGGCTGCCTGTTAGTGAACGCAACAAATACAAATGTATCCAAATTTTCAAAAAACGAATATATGGATTGGACCAACCGAATTCAAATTTTTCCGAATTTCTGATAATAATGAATACTGCATCTATACGTAGGGAACAAACCAAATTCAAATGTTTCCGAATTCACAAATTACTGAGAAAACAATTACCGCATCTATACGAATAGAACAAACCGAATTAGAATGTTTCCGAATTTACAAATGTATTCAAAATAACGAATTTCGATTATAATGGAAAAAACAAAAAACGGGGAAAAAAACAAAAAAATAAAATTTTTCAGCTGTGCACATATCTACTGGTAATTAAGATCTGCCAGCTCAGTACAGACAATTATGGTAAACACTGCCTAGCCCCCACGCAAACAAAGAGAACTAGTAGGATGTTTCCTTGCTGGAAATTCCAGAATTGAGCATCTAAAACAGATAATCTGCAATTTTGTATTTTTTTAAAAATTGTGTTATGTAAATTAGGGTTGCACTAATATTGATATCGGTGCCAATACTAAATATTTGCGCTCGTGCAAATGCTCAGATACCTTTATTGTGCAGTGCTATTCGATTTGAGCCCATACAAAATGAATGGGCTCAAATTGCACTGCAAAGATTGCATGTGATTGGAAAAGGAATGCCGTGCGATTCCTGTCCAAATCACATGCGGTTTCCCACGTTGCTCCTGTGTGAACCCAGGCTTGTCATAATGACCTCAGCCTGGGTTCACACAGGAGCGGTGTGGGAAACTGCGTGTGATTCAGACAGGAATCGCACCGCATTCTTGTTCAAATCACATGCGATTCTTTGCAGTGCGATTTGAGCCCATTCATTTTATATGGGCTAAAAATAAAATAGGTATCGTAATTGGTATTGGCAAGGAAAAGTATCTGTAATCATACTCGCTCTGAAAAAATATTGGTGCGTGCATAATGTAAATGGGAACACATAACAAATAAAAATTACGTGATATCCCAATAAGGCTGAAAAAGTGGAAATACTATTTCCTGCCTTGACTACTGCAACTACCCCCTTACCGGTCCACCTTTACACAGGCTATCCCCTCTTCATTCTATCATGAATGTTGCTGCCAGACTAATATGCCTTACTAACCGATCCGTGACTTCTGCCCCAATTTGCCAGTCGTTTCACTGGCTTCCCCTACCTCACTATATAAAATTCAAAATACTAACCACAACATACAAGGCCATCCCCAAGCTACATCTCTAACCTCATCTGCAGATATCGCCCAAATCATCCCCTCCACTCCTCCCAGGACCCCCTGCTCTCCAGCTCCCTTGTTACCTCCTGCCATGCTCATCTACAGGACTTCTCCAGAACCTCTACCATCCTCTGGAACTCCCTGCCTCAGAATGTCCCTGCCCGCCTTCAGGCGATCCTTGAAAACTCACTTATTCAGGGTAGCTTACCCCACCTCCACCTAAGAACTGTGCTTGAGTCACCTCTATCAGATCATCCCCTGCAGCCATAGGTGTGTGCAGGGAGTGTGCCAGGTGTGCCTGGGCACACCCTAATCCTTGCAGTGCCAATTTCCCCTACTGCTCAGGATTACCCCTGTGCTGCGTCCCCCCGCAGTGCTGCTGGCTTCCCTCCTTTTCTCTCCTCCCAACTGCTGCGGGGGACGTTTCAGGATGGAGAGTGGGGGAAGGGGTTAGTCAATATGTAATTTACCGAGCCCTTCCTTTTCTAAATGTACATAGTGAACACACTCACTCACTGTGTTCGTTCATAGATGAAGCATAGTAAATTGTTTTGCTCCCTAAGTAATTGTTTACTATGCTTCAGTCTGTGAATGAACAGGGAGCCACTCAGCACAGAACACTTCCCATTCATTCCCTCCAGTGCAGCTGAGACTGCAGAGAAAGGCGTGTGTTTGAGCTTTGGGGGTGCACACCTATGCCTGCAGCCATTACCTTTTGTACCACCTCCCCCTCCCTTTAGATAGTAAGCTCTACGAGCTGGGCCCTCCTATTCTTTCTGTATTGACTGTATTATAATTGTACTGAGTCCCTTCTTTATTGTAAAGCGCTGCACAAACTGTGGCGCTATATAAATCCTGTATACGGTAATAATAATAATAAATACACTCGGGTTGATTTACTAAAACTGAAAAATGCTAAATCTGGTGCAGCGGTGCATGGCAGTCAATCAACGTCTAACCTCACTCCAGATTTAGTAAATCAACCCCTCTATGTTTTACCAGGAAAGCTCTGGTTTGCATAAAATAACAGCCAACATCTCTGGATCTATTGAACATTTTGACTTGCAATTTTCACCGACGGTAACCTCTGCTTATACATGATTCATTATCTGCTCAGTTCGGATCACCCAGGTTTGTGACAGGTTGATTTGAAGTTTAGCTAAATAAACAAGTCATGCTGATGCTCATTTGCAAAGGGAACATAACTCAACAGACATTGACGGGTAGATAAATCATGGATGTTACTTTCTGTGGCAGAATATCCTTTTAGTCGTCATTAGCTAACTCATTTTCTGCACTGTCATAGAGTCACTTCATCACCTTTAACCACATCCTGCCTTCTTACTGCTTTTACTGTAATGAGCTAATATGCACTGTAAGTACAACCGCAGCTTGTTGTCATTTTGGGAAATCTCACACTTTTAAATTATTATTATATTATACAGGATTTATATAGCGCCGATAGTTTGCGCAGCGCTTTACAATATTAGGGCAGACAGTACAATTACAATACAATTCAATACAGGAGGAATCAGAGGGCCCTGTTCATTAGAGCTTACAATCTAAGAGGGAGGGTTGAATGATACAAAAGGGCAATAACTGCGGGGGATGAGCTGATTGAGAAAATAAGGAGTGTAGTTGTTAGGTGGCGGCGGGATAGGCTTCCCTGAAGAGAAACGTTTTCAGGGATCGCCTGAAGGTGGATAGATTTGGGGACAGTCTGACAGATTTGGGCAGGGAGTTCCAGAGGATGGGAGAGGCTCGGGAGAAGTCTTGGAGGCGAGTATGAGAGGAGGTGATGAGAGAGCTGGAGAGCAGGAGGTCTTGGGAGGAGCGAAGAGGACGGTTTGGTTGGTATTTTGAAACTAGGTTGGGGATGTAGCTGGGAGCAGAGTTGTGGATGGCTTTGTAGCTGATTGTTAGTATTTTGAAATAGTAAATTGAAATAGTGTATATATATATTTTTTTTAGAAATAAAAGACTTTATCTGTTAGTAAATTGCTGATAGTAAATGGTGTTGCTAATAACGTGTATGAATGGGCCGAGACAAACTGGGGATTATTTATTAACCACTTTAGCCCCAGCTGCCGCAGTTGCACTGCGGCAGTGTGGCTCGTTCTCACGAATCCCAGTCATTGTGCGTCGGTTGCGGGCCGTCTTTAACACAGGGCAAAAGGGGCAGCTGCCCCGGGCCCAGTCATTGTTGTGGAGCCCAAGGCAGCTTCCCCTTGAGCCCACATTGGCCGCAAATAGTTGATAAATGGATTTGGGAGGGTACAAGAAAAAGACGGCCCTGCGCGCGCCCACTGGCCAGCAGGGGAGCCAATCAGCAGGTGGCGCGGATTTGATGTCTGCCAGCCACCCGCGATCATACCCAGCAGAGATAGAACGGGGATCTGCCTGTGTAAACAAGGCAGATCTCTGTTCTGACAGGGGAGATCACACAGATCCTGTCTTTCTGCAATGCAGGAAGACAGATCTGTGTGTTTTCCCAGGCAGCCCATCCCCCGAATAGTTAGAAACACCTTCCAGGGAACACATTTAACCCCTTGATTGCCCCTGATGTTAACCCCTTCCCTGCCAGTGGCATTAGTAATAGTGCATATGTTTAGCACTGATTACTGTAATAAAGTCACTGGTTCCCAAAAAAGTGTCAGAAATGTCAGTTAGATGTCCGATTTGTCCGCCGCCACGTTGCAGTCCCGCCGCCATTACTAGCAAATAAAAAAAAATAAATAAAATTGCCATAAATCTATCACATATTTTGTAGACATTATAACTTTTGCACAAACCAATAAATAAACGCCTATTGTGATTTTTTTCTTTACCAAAAATATGTAGCAGAATACATATTGGCCTAAATTTGTTTTTTTTTATATTTTTTTTAGAAATGTTTTATAACAAAAAGTAAGAAATATTGTTTTTTTTGTTCAAAATTGTCGCTCTTTTCTTGTTTATAGCGCAAAAAATAAAAAGAGAGTGATCAAATACCACCGAAAGAAAGCTCTATTTGTGGGAAAAAAGGACATCAATTTTGTTTGGGTACAACATCGCATGACCGCGCAATTGTCAGTTAAAGCGACGCAGTGCCAAATTGCAAAAAATGGCCTGGCCATTAAGGGGGAAATGCTTCTGGTCCTTAAAGTGTTAATAAACCCAGTAATGTGAAAATAGTTAATCTGCCCCTCCCTTTTGGGATGATCTGTATACCAGTGGCAGGTGGTGAAATTTCAAGATGGGGGGCGCCAGACACCACCATTCCTTTTGACCCCTCCCTTTTCTCATAAGCCCCACCCCTTATAGATTCCACCCATTGTGTCAGGAGTATACAGCCCAGCATCCCCAGATAGGGTATACAGCATCACCAGATAGGGTATACAGCATCACAGATAGGGTTATATACAGCATCACAGATAGGAGTATATACAACACCTCAGATAGGGGTATATACAGCACCACAGATGGGGTATATACAGCACCACAGATAGGAGTATATACAGTACCTCAGATAGGAGTATATACAGCACCACAGATAGGAGTATATATAGCATCACAGATAGGGGTATATACAGCATCACAAATATGGGTATATACAGCATCACAGATAGGGGTATATACAGCACCACAGATAGGGGTATATACAGCACCACAGATAGGGGTATATACAGCATCACAGATAGGAGTATATACAGCATCAAAGATAGGGGTATATACAGCATCACAGATAGGAGTATATACAGCACCACAGATAGGAGTATATACAGAACCACAGATAGGGGTATATACAGCACCACAGATAGGAGTATATACAGCATCAAAGATAGGGGTATATACAGCATCACAGATAGGAGTATAAACAGCACCACTGATAGGAGTATATACAGAACCACAGATAGGGGTATATACAGCACCACAGACAGGGGTATATCCAGCACCACAAATAGGAGTATATACAGCATCACAGATAGTGGTATATACAGCATCACAGATATGAGTATATACAGCACCACAGATAGGGGTATAAACAGCACCGCAGATAAGAAAATATACAGCAACACAGATAGGGGTATATACAGCATCACAGATATCATTATATACAGCACCACAGATAGGAGTATATACAGCATCACAGATAGGAGTATATACAGCACCACAGATAGGAGTATATACAGCACCACAGATAGGGGTATATACAGCATCACAGATAGGAGTATATACAGCACCAAAGATAGGAGTATATACAGCATCAAAGATAGGGGTATATACAGCATCACAGATAGGAGTATATACAGCACCAAAGATAGGAGTATATACAGCACCACAGATAGGGGTATATACAGCACCACAGATAGGAGTATAAACAGCATCAAAGATAGGGGTATATACAGCATCGCAGATAGGAGTATATACAGCACCACTGATAGGAGTATATACAGAACCACAGATAGGGGTATATCCAGCACCACAGATAGGAGTACAGCTGCTGCAGAACAGCCCCAGTCCTTGTCCCAGCTACTCTACACATCCACTATAGAACACAGACATAGCCTGACAGTGCTTCACAACACCTCCACAACCTATGCATGCTCCATCACATTAGTTCTTATCTAGCTGAAGGAGATCAGAACTGTTCTCTCCCTACATGGCAGTGTTGCCTGAAGCCTGTGGGGAGGGGAGAGGCTGAGTTTTAGACAAGAAGTAACATCACAACAACCCCC
>BLSH010075378.1:179320-192445 GCA_018402905.1 Glandirana rugosa | reverse complement strand
GACAGGGGTATATACAGCACCATAGATAGGGGTATTTACAGCACCACAGATGGGGTATATCCAGCACCACAGATTGGGTATATCCAGCATCACAGATAGGGGTATATACAGCATCACAGATATGAGTATATACAGCACCACAGATAGGGGTATATCCAGCACCACAGATAGGAGTATATACAGCATCACAGATAGTGGTATATACAGAATCACAGATATGAGTATATACAGCACCACAGATAGGGGTATAAACAGCACCACAGATAAGGAAATATACAGCAACAAAGATAGGGGTATATACAGAATCACAGATATCATTATATACAGCACCACAGATAGGGGTATATACAGCATCACAGATAGGAGTATATACAGCATCACAGATAGGGGTATATACAGCTCCAGCCGACACTGTCATGTAGATAGAGAGCAGTTCTGATCTCCTTCAGCTAGATACAAGCTAATGTGATGGAGCATGCATAGGCTGTGGAGGTATTGTAACCAAGCCACCCCCTGCAGGAGATGAACGGTGAAGAGACACTAAAATAGGCCATATGATGAGCCTGACCTGAATATGGAGTAAGGTGAAGGCAGAACCAGGGCCGCTTCAGGTGAGGCTCAGCACTGCCATCTCCGTGTCCATCTGCCGCATCAGTCATCTGCTCCCCACCTCACATCATAGGGTCCAGACCAGTCAGTCTCTCTCAGTCACTCCACAATACACAGTGAGCCAGCCGTGAAACCGACAGTGCCGAAAAAGCACCGCCCCGTAGCCCCCGGTCCTGGCCAATAAAAATAAAGGGCAGGAGCCAGTAACAAATGAGTGATGAGTGGGGTGTGTTCGGGGTGCATTGTTTGCTCCCCGAACACGGCCAAAACACGGGCATATCAGCTTCCCAGCTTGCAATCAGCTGATTGCAAGCTGGAAAGCTTCCCATAGACCGCAGTGTGTCCGGCGCCCGAACAGATCTTAAAGGGCACTTTTTTTGTGAAAAGCAGCTTGGGGCGAGGCGGCACCCATATGCCTCCTATTGAGGAGCCACCACTGCTGTATACCATGGTTTCCTGATAACCTGCACAGTTTGTCCATATCTGTGTGTTCAAGTAGGAGGAGTTTTCCGCTACATCCTCTATACACGCCCACATGTGTGATGTCAATATAATGTGACCTGAACAGTTCAACTGAAACAGGAAATGTTCTATCCAACATAAGAAACCAAACTGAGCATGTGAAGCTTTACCACCCTGCTGTGTATTATATGGACTTACCCAGATTGACAGTGCAAGAGGGAAGGATTTATGGCATACAGGATAAAACTGTCTTTTTATACAATGCAGATGATTAACCCCTTAAGTTCCACAGTGAGTATAACAAGCATGCTATGCTGCATACACAGACTGATTTTACTGCTGTGGGTTTAGTAACACTTTAAGTGGTTAAAGGCAAATAGGCGTTCACTTTGCAAGGGAAGTTGCAGTTTGCAGAGGAATTTTCTTCAGAGCTTAGTGACTGTGATGAAATTTAACTTTGCAAAGAACACCCAATCATGGGGACACTTATGTTTTTTTTTTTGAATAGACATCATGACCAAAGGACTCCTTGACAATGACCTTGTGGATGAAACGTGTCGGGTGCAGCATTTGGCACTGATGTCGCCAGCAGTAATCTATGTGAGTTTTTATTGTTTTACTTTTTTTGCACTTGCTGTGTATTTTATATTTGGAATAAACCTTACTACACTATGAGAACTCTTCTGGACTTATTTTTACTTTCAATAAATTTTTATTGATTCATAGAAAAACAGGTAGAGTACAAAACTGAGCGGTACACAAGTATTGCAAACGACACTGAATAATATAGCCTGAGACCCATTAAGGTTATTCAGCAAACAAGTACAGAAGTCATAGGTCAAGTCTCCATCTCTAGACTGTCTCCCTCTCAGAGAATAGGTTAAGCGAGCAGTGAGGGAAATATTAGCTGGGACACCCCCGCTGACACCCCATCTAGGTTCAAGCTGTGCCGGGCGGAGGATGCCTCCCCCGAGGCCCTACTGAGCATCGTGGGGAAGGGGCAGCTGTATGCCCTCCCTATTACCAGGGTTTCTCCTATACCTAGTCAGGCAATGGATACCGGATCCTAGGATAGAACTGAGCAAGGGGGGTTAGATTGACGTTCTTTTTTGTCTAGGAGTATAATAAACAGCAATACAAGGTACCTGGGAAAAAAGATAGGTGAAAGAGAAGATGAGAAAGAAAGAGGTGAGGAGAACAACGAGAAGTCAAGCACCAGCGGAACAAAGGGATGGTGGTCAAGAACTGGTACCCGGAATCAGTGGGATTCCCATATAATCAGCCCAGGGTTCCCAGATAGCTTCAAATTTCCACGTTGTGTTTAAGATACGACAGACTAGTTTCTCTTGCATCATGATCCAGGAAATATTACGTTTGGACTCACTTATTTTATTCCCAGTGGGATCCCAATATAATCTATTGGCAGAAGCGATCCACTGTGCGATATCTAGAGGGACCTCTATGTGCGTTTAAGGCTTTCATGCTGCTGTAATGGCAACTACTTTATCCGGTGATAACATTGGATTTATAGGTCAGTATGTAGCCTGGGTTCAACCTATTGTGAACACAGACATTGCATGCGATTCGAACCGCATTGCTGTGCAGATCACATGTGATCTTTGGGCAATGTGAATTCAGCCATACGGCTTGTATCCGATTCCAGTGTGGAAAAAGAGGTTCCTGCAGCATTTTTTGTGCAAATCCAATGCAAGTTCAGCCATAAAACTGTATGGAACCTTTTTTTTCCTGTACTGGAATTGGATCGCATGGGTGTTCCTCTTCCTTTCCAAATTCACAGTTCGCACTACGGTCTGGGGTTGTCATTAGCTTTGTGTTGACACCCACAGCGATTGGCAGAGGGCAGTGTGAACTGCCTGCGAGGTAGGTGCGATGTGATGTGTGAACCCGCATCTGGAATTGCGCTGGTTCCCGCATCGCATATGTGTGAACCGGGGCTCACTCAGATTAAATAATTGTGTTCATAATAGAAAACACCCCATTATCCAATATCTGTATTTACCACTCTTGTTGGATAAACAAGGAATGGTTTCAATGGGAAGTGTGAGCTGGTCAATTTATCTCCATACTACGTACAGGATTTACGCAGCCTTAGTTAACCCTTTAAAAGAAAAAGGACAATAAGCCCACAGTCAAAATGAGCCGATTTGGCATGCGATTTGACATGCCAAATCGCATGCCAAATCAGCGGCTATTGCTGGCAATGGCACCATCCGGGCTGGTGCGGCGTCAACTTTACGGTGCTGCACCGATTCCCAAAAATAGTTCCTGTACTACTTTTGGCGACTTTGAGGGCGATTTGTATAGACATCTGTGCATGAACCCGGGCTGCATTGCTGGTTTGAAATTGGCATGTCATTTATTTGGGGGGTTACCCAGTTTTCATAGGTACCTCGCTCCCACTTCCTCTCCTGGTGCCGCGGCGCCAGAAGGAAGTTCACTTTTCCCCCCTCCCTCTAATCTTCTGGGACATGTCACAGGTTCCAGAAGATTGCCTGGCCATTCACAATGCGCAGCATGGCTCGCGCAGTGCCTGCCCAGCTGTGAAGCCACAGCCGGACGCCCGCACTTGCTATGCCGGTGCCGTGAAGGGGAGGGGGAGAGGAGCGATGCTTTGGACGGCCGCATCGCTGGACCATGGGACAGGTGAGCAGCCATTTATTAAAAGTCAGCAGCTACACTTTTTGTAGCTGATGACATCTAAAAGGGTGGAAGTCCGCTTTAACAATGCAATCATTTAAACATCAGACTGAATTTGTGCGGGGAAATCCCAGAATAGAAAACAATAGAGCAACAATCATGCAACACGGTCATTTAAAACCTCCCTATCCAAAATACATATATGTCAATGCACCCATACCTCCACTTCCCACAATCGGCACCAGCTAAAATCACCCGCACAACTGCAATCCTTGCCACTCGCCCCTGGGAGCTGGGAGCCGTCCACACCCAAGCTGGGCGCAACACCAGCAAGACTCGGAAGCCCCGCCACTGACAAGATCCCAACGCACCTCACCAGACAGGCATCACCAGTAAGTCCTCCATATACAGTGTGAGGGATTAGCTCTGGTGGGGATCAAATTTATAGGTAAAAAGGTTGCATTTAAAATAAACAAAACATAAAACAAACCTTCATATATACAAAGAAACTGGGAATAACCTGTGCAAAGGTGAAATTAACTATATTGTGGTTGCTGGTTGTAAAGACTAATTTGGTCCAAAGAAGTATGTGAAAAAACAATAAATTAACCGCCCTCTTATTATAAAGTGCAATAGTGCATATATGCTTGTGAATCAACACACAGTGTATGGCAAATATATATTCAAATATGAAAGTGCAACTGATGAATATACCGATGATAAAATCAATACGTTTAAAGTGCAAACATATACATAACGTCCATAAAAAATTGATGAATTTGTGAATGAGATGAACTATAGCAACATTGCAAAGAATACAGTATGAAGTTTCAGCTACAGTGCACATATAGGTGCAATGTGTTCATAAATGACCATGTGAGCAATAGATCATCCAGGAAACAAAGGTAAGAAAAAGGTATCCTCCACCAAAAAGGGACACTGGTCTCACACCCTACTCACCAGACTTCCAGGATCTCTACTACAGAGATCAACTGCGCATGGGATCAATGAATGCTTGGATCACCAAGGCACGATCTCCATTAGTTCAGACGGAAGCTCCAGGTACCATGTATTTACAAAGAAAACAAGAGACTCCCATAGTGAAGTAATGCTTGAAAAATGTATTTAAAAATGGGCCAACAGAATGCCAATAAAAACAGCTGGTGGAGATTGTGCCTTGGTGATCCATGCATTCATTGATCCCTTGCGCAGTAGATCTCTGTAGTGGAGATCCTGGAAGTCTGGTGAGTAGAGTGTGGAGGATATCTATTTCACCCTTTATTTCCTGGATGATCTATTGCTCACATGGACATTTATGAACACATTGCACCTATATATGGCTGATACTTCATACTATATTCTTTGCAATGTTGCTACAGTTCATCTCATTCACAATCACATTTTTATGGACTTTATGTATATGTTTGCACTTTATTACAAATTAATTTTATCATCGGTATATTCATCAGTTACACTTTTATATTTGAATATATACTGTATTTGCCATACACTGTGTGTTGATTCACAAGCATATATGCACTATTGCACTTTATAATAAGAGTGCGGTTTAATTTATTGTTTTTTCACATAAAACAAACCTTGCCATCCAGGCTCTAACTATACATCTCAGCATACCTATCTCAACGGTGTAAGGCTTCTCCCAAACACCCACAAAACAAAGCTAGTGCAAACTTTTTCTCTTAGTCCATAAGCCAAATCTCCATGTGTCAGCTCTCTCAGGCTGATTGCTCTCAGAGTCCCAGGGCAGAACCTACCCTTGCTCTCTTCCTTGTTATTTAAACCCCAGCTGACACTGGGTTCAAGTGGATCACAAAATCCGGTCCAATCCTGCCAAGGTGGCTGGTAACACCTGGACCGGATTCCACCTTAGTACATTCCAAATGAACTCATGTGAGGCGGTACATAACATCCATCTATTAGTTTGCATAACGTCAGTAATAGGTGGTGGAGCACATAGAAAAATGGAGCACTATTGAGTGTGAAGAGCATTGTTCACTAGATTTGCACATGGTGAAGAAATATTTTTTTTCCAGAGATACACTAAAAGTGGACTTTATTTGTCATAAGCTTGGTTAATTAATAATTTTATGTTGCACAAATACAGTTTGATGTTTACATGATTGCATTGTTAATTGTATTCGTGTATACACTTGAAATTAGCTATCACAGGTACAAGCTAGTGCCTCGTCACATGGTTTATTTAAAATTATTTGTTTAATTTTGTTTTCTTGAGTTGTATAGGTAGGAAGCATTATTGTTTTTGAGCACACATGAAAAAAACTTCATAAAAAATCACTCATGAAAAAGAGTCAATAGTATTCGATTTACAAATAAGCTGTTTCAAAAATTGTGTATTTTTTTTTTTTTTTGGGGGGGGGGGTCTTTGATTTCTTTTGCAAGGACAACATATGAGGATATTTTCATGGGCCAAGGTTTTTATAAAACATTTACTAATATAATAAATATACCAACATAGAATATTATAAAGTTTGATAAAAGGAGGGTAATACATGTTGCTACTTGGCATATTAAAACAAGTTCTTTTTTTAAACAACATTTTTATTGTAGTAGAAATAAATATCAAGTACAGTGTGGTAGCATTGTACAGTATGCATGAAATGTACATTGTAAGAAAGTAAAAGTATTACACTTGATCATTGAGGGGCAGCATTTATAATTCACCAAATATGATGTAAACCAGTGGTTCTCATCCCTGTCCTCAAGTACCCCCAACGGGCTTGGCCTGTTGGGGGTACTTGAGGACATGGCTGAGAACCACTGATGCAAACTACCAATTACAGCAGAGGTGTTCAACCTTTTGACCTTCCTGGGCCACATTGGAAGGAGAGGAATTGCCTTGGGTCACACAAAATATACAGGGTGGGCCATTTATATGGATATACCTTAATAAAATGGGAATGGTTGGTGATATTAACTTCCTGTTTGTGGCACATTAGTATATGTGAGGGGGGAAACGTTTTAAGATGAGTGGTGACCATGGCAGCCATTTTGAAGTTGGCCATTTTGAATCCAACTTTTGTTTTTTCAATAGGAAGAGGGTCATGTGACACATCAAACTTATTGGGAATTTCACAAGAAAAACAATGGTGTGCTTGGTTTTAACTTTATTCTTTCATGAGTTATTTACAAGTTTCTGACCACTTATAAAATGTGTTCAATGTGCTGCCCATTGTGTTGGATTGTCAATGCAACCCTCTTCTCCCACTCTTCACACACTGATAGCAACACCGCAGGAGAAATGCTAGCACAGGCTTCCAGTATCTGTAGTTTCAGGTGCTGCACATCTCGTATCTTCACAGCATAGACAATTGCCTTCAGATGACCCCAAAGATAAAAGTCTAAGGGGGTCAGATCGGGAGACCTTGGGGGCCATTCAACTGGCCCACGACAACCAATTCACTTTCCAGGAAACTGTTCATCTAGGAATGCTCGGACCTGACACCCATAATGTGGTGGTGCACCATCTTGCTGGAACTATGATGTCGGTGATAGGGAATTGCTGGCCATCAAGTTGGCTTTGGAGGAATGGCGGTACCTCCTGGAAGGAGCAGCTCATCCGGTATTGGTTTTTACTGACCATAAAAACCATAAAAAAGCCATATGCTGTGAAGATACGAGATGTGCAGCACCTGAAACTACGGATACTGGAAGCCTGTGCTAGCATTTCTCCTGCGGTGTTGCTATCAGTGTGTGAAGAGTGGGAGAAGAAGGTTGCATTGACAATCCAACACAATGGGCAGCACATTGAACACATTTTATAAGTGGTCAGAAACTTGTAAATAACTCATGAAAGAATAAAGTTATGTTAAAACCAAGCACACCATTGTTTTTCTTGTGAAATTCCCAATAAGTTTGATGAGTCACATGACCCTCTTCCTATTGAAAAAACAAAAGTTGAATTCAAAATGGCTGACTTTAGAATGGCCGCCATGGTCACCACCCATCTTGAAAAGTTTCCCCCCTCACATATACTAATGTGCCACAAACAGGAAGTTAATATCACCAACCATTCCCATTTTATTAAGGTGTATCCATATAAATGGCCCACCTTGTACTAACAATAAGGATAGCTGATGAGCAGAAAAAGTTGGGCAGATCACAAGTTAACGATCATTGATATAGATAATGTACCTATCTGAGAAATAAAACATCATTTTTTTTTTTTTATTATAAAAGTAAAAAAGAGTGACACAAAACAAGTGCGATATTTGACACTCTTTTTGATAAACCAACGCATCAATATCTGGTTAGATGGATGGAGTTGTAATTCTCAATGAATTCTCAAGGTGCTCATCAGATATTTTGGTTCTAACTTTGCCCTTTGTGAGCTTCATCTTGAAAATAGTTGGTCACAAATATAGGTCCTGCCGAAAACTCATGACATGAATAAGGCATAATTGCAAAGAGTGGGGGATTTTTTCTTTGGGAAGATAAAACAAAGTCCAGTGAAGAGACACTCAAAATTTTCTTTGGTCAGATTTTTCAAGTAAATTTATGATTACGTGTTGGGCCACATTCACAGCCACTTGGGCCGCATGCGTTTCGTGGGCCACAGGTCAGACATCCCTGAGATAGAGTAATATACATTCAATGAAGCAGTAAGACAGTCTAGTAACATTGCAGGGCAAGAAGGCATTACCATGTGGCATTAGTCTAATAGAAATATAGCAGCTAGATTGTATAGGTCAAATCTTGAAGGAATTTTTAAAGACGTAGAAACAGGACTAATTTGGTTATATTTATAGATTTTAAAGACGAAGTAAACCCTGATGGGGTTTACTTCCTCTATATTCCCCTGCAAAGTAAAAGCATAATGGGCTACTATGCATCGCATCGTAGCCCATTATGTGTCAATTACCTGCAAATGAAGCCTGCGACATCCAGCGATGTCCCCTGTGCAGACAGCGTCCATCTTCAGCCCCTCTTCCTTCCGATGCCGCGACTCCGACTCTGTGACTGCATGCGCCCAGGAGCCGCCTATCACGGCACAAACAAAGTGAAGAAAAGGCACAGCGGGCCGTTTCTTTCCTGGGCATGTGCCGAATGACGTCGGCAATGACATTACACTGTATATCTCTTAACTGTGCAGGTTTAGGAGATATGCAGGGAACCTACTGGTAAGCCTTATTATAGGCTTACCTGTAGATTAAAGTGGTTGTCACGGGTTGACACGGTTGTGCGATGTTGCACCCAAACAAAATGTGCGTCCTTTTTTCCCCATAGTTAGAGCTTTCTTTTGGTGCTATTTGATCCCCTCTGCGTCATTTCTGACCGCCGCTATAAACAAAAGAAGAGTGACCATTTTGCAAAAAAACCCAAATTTCTTACTTTTTTCTAAAATTCAAATCCAAAAAAATATATAAAAAAACATTTTTTTTCACCGTTTTTGGCCAATTTATATTCTTCCTCATATTTGTGATAAAAAAAAATCGCAATCTGGGTTTATTGATTGGTTTGCGCAAAAGTGGCCGCGTTTACGGATGGTGAGAATTCATTTCTGGGGTTTTTATTTTTTTTTTATTTTTTACTAGTAATGGCGGCGATCTGCAATTTTTAGCGGTAATGCGATATTGGGGCGGACATGTCGGACATTTTTGACACTTTTTTGGGACCAATGACATTTATTCAGCGATCAGAAATTTAAATGTCCACTGATTACTGTATAAATGTCATTGGCAGTGAAGGGGTTAACCTGGGGGGGGGAGCTAGGGGTTAACTGTGTTCCCTGGGTGTGTTCTTACTGTGGGGGGGGTTTGGCTAACATGGGCATGAGAGATCTAACTGATCCCAGCGACAGGGATCAGTAGATCACCCATGCCCCTACTAACAGAGCGGGGAACTGCCGTGTTTACATCGGCGGTTCCCCGTTCTTTCCCTGTGGTCGCTCATCGCGGCTCGCCGGCGGACATCGGGTCCGCCCGAGCCGCGGGGCACACTCCTCAGGAGTGTGGCAATCTGCAATCAGCCACTAGGGGCTGATTGCAGATCGCCGTCTTTTTACGGCGATTCACGCTCAGCATCCTGACTGCCGCCGTGAAAACACGGCGCGCGGTCGGGAACTGGTTAATAATACAGTATTTAGTACATATAGTATGGTTCCTCCGTTAGGTATTTGTTCACCATTTCAGACTAGGTTCCGGTGGTCCCTTATAAAAGGCAAATTGTTTGGTTCGATCTGAGTTGCACATTTTTTCTACACCAACTAGTTGTTAGCTCCTTTATATGCAACTGGTAACATGGTTGGCAAATTCACACAGAAAAAAGTAATAGGTTCACTTGATGCTAATATTCCCTAATCACCCTGTTTGCTTACCGGAGCCATTATCTGGTAATTCCGAGAATGCTGGAGCAAGTTATTCTCTCTCTCTTTTCTTTTACAATGTTGTGCTGGGTGCAAACCAAAAAATTGACAGACCCATTGTCTCATGTAGGGAGGGAAGCTTTGTAGTCTCCAACCAGACCAAACCACAAAGATAGCCGGCACTTCTGGAACTTGGATCTATGTCAACATTATTTCAATGCGACCATGTGCAATCACAGTGATAGCTAACGCGTTTTGGCTAACAATGTAATTGCACATGGTCGCATTGAAAATAAAGTGGACATAGATCCAAGTTCCAGAGATCCATAGATCCAAGTGCTGGCTCTCTTTGTGGTTTGGATACATATTTGTTAGGATTATTGAAAGGACATCCCGAGGAAGAGCACCTGGGAAGGGTGTGCCGGATTACCTCCTGCCAACAGCTACACAGTGCAGAGCGGTGTTCCTTCAAGCTCCAACCAGACCAACTTGGAGCTCACATCATGGGGCTTTTTTTTCTTGGCTCCAGAGGGTAAATTGGGAACTGGTAATGATTAGTATTAGCAACAGCAGTGGAGATCTGAAAATCCCTTTGAACATTTTTTTGCCCTGTGAGATACATGCCTATGTCTTGCCTATTAACCACTTCAGCCCCGGAAGATTTACCCCCTTCATGACAGGCCATTTTTTGCAATACGGCAGTGCGTTACTTCAACTGACAATTGAGCGATCGTGCGACGCTGTACCCAAATAAAATTGATACCCCTTTTTTCCCACAAATAGAGCTTTCTTTTGGTTGCATTTGATCGCCTCTGTGGTTTTTATTTTTTGCACTATAAACAAAAAAAGACTGACAATTTAAAAAAAAAACAATATTTTTTACTTTCTGTTGTAAAACATTTCCAATGAAAAATCTAAAAAAATCGAATTTCTTCATCAATTTAGGCCAACATGTATTCTGCTACATGTTTTTGGTAAAAAAAACAAAAAAAAAACAATAGTCATATTGATGGCATTTTTATTTATTTATTTTTTTTACTTGTAATGGCAGCGATCAGCAATTTTTAGTGGGACTGCGACATTGCGGCAGACAAATCGGACACCTAACACTTTTGACACTTTTTTGGGAACCAGTGACATTATTACAGTGATCAATGCTAAAAATATGCATTGTCACCGTACTAATGACACTGGCAGGGAAGGGGTTAACACCAGGAGCGCGCAAAGGGTTAAGTGTGTCCCTAGGAGGTGCTTGCTAACTGTGTGGGAAATGGACTGACTGGGTGAACACAGAAATCCGTGTTCCTGCTTAGCAGGACACAAGATCACTGTATTCTCCCCTGTCAGAACGGCAATCTGCCTTGTTTACGTTGACAGATTGCCATTCTGCCTCTCTGAGGGAACAATCGGCAAGTCCTGGCAGATATCACGTATGCCTGACCCGCTGATTGGCTCCCCCCTCTTTTACTTATATGATTCTCCACTCCCATGGCATAGAGAACTTCCCCATGCTCCAGACTATCTGTTAGAAGAAGAGTGTGATAAGGGTTAATTGCATCTGGGTGTGGTTCCCTCTGAGTTGCTGAGAAGCAGCTCTATTTAAACTTCCTGCTTCCTGTAAGCAGATGCTGTCTGATCTACAGCGTGTGACCTGTTTTCCTGAGCGACCTGTAAACCTGTTACCAGTGACCCGGATTGCCCCGACCTTGTCTCAACTCTGCCTGCACCGACCCCCGGCTTGCCTACGACCACCCGATTGCCCGCTCCTTTTGTACTTCTGTTGCTAGACTGTTAACAAACCCTGCCTGTACCCGACAACTCTTCTGCCTGCTCTCTTGTACTGCACCGCCAGCCAGTTGCCGACCCTGCCTGTACCACCGACCTTCCAAACCTGCACGAGACCGGAGGAGCTTCTCCAACCATCACCGGTGACCTACTCAACCCTCGTGCCATCCTCACTCCTGGACTTCCTGTTTACTCTATCAGGGGTTCACGAATCAGGGTCGCAAGGGAGGTTACCCCTGCATAAGTCAGACTCCACCACCAGGTACGTGACAGTATCAGACAGCCTGCCTGAGTCTGCACAGGGGACCTCTCCTACGGACGATCTGAATGCACACCTGGCTGGGCTGACCCAGGCCATCCAGACCCTGCGGGAAAGTTACACCCGACTGGAAGCACAGGTGCAAGAACTTAATGCAACCAAGGCCCCGGGAACCAGTCAGTCCATAGCTGATCCCCTGCTGGCCATGCCACTGGAACCAAGGGTTCCCCTACCAGAGCGGTTTTCAGGCGACCGCGCTTCATTCCGGGCCTTTCGCAATGCCTGCGACCTTTATTTCTTTCTCCAACCTCATACCTTCTCCCGAGAAACCACGAAGGTGGGGTTGGTCATCTCCCTGCTACGGGAAGCGCCTCAGTCCTGGGCGCATCGCCTCCTGGAACAGAAGGCTCCTGAAATCGGTAACTTGACTCTGTTCTTTCAGGCCATGGCCGCCTTATATGAAGATCCGCATCAAGCTGCCTCGGCTGAAGCGGCCCTCCATGCCCTGCAACAAGGCCGCCGTGCGGCGGAGGATTATGTGACGGAGTTTAGGCGCTGGAGCGCTGACACCGCGTGGAATGACGCAGCTCTCCGTCATCAGTTTCGCCTGGGTCTGTCGGACCCCCTGAAGGACGAGCTAGCCCGTGTGGGGGTGCCACCCACACTGGATGCTCTAGTCAACCTGACTATTCAGATTGACAGAAGGCTGAGAGAGCGAAGAGCCGAAAGAGCAACATTGGATCAGCCCCCGCCCAGACAAGTGGGTCTTATTCGACCATCTCTGACTCCTGAAGAAAGGCAACAATGCCTGGGCAACCGCCTATGCCTGTACTGTGGGGAACCCGGGCATGTGGTGAGGACTTGCCCTGCCAAGCGCACCAAGACTCCACCCTCTTCCATCGATCTCATACCGACCCCCTCCCAGACCTCATTTGAGGCAGTGTATTAGGAGGCGGCGTGCCGCCGGAACAACGTCCCGTACCTCCCGGCGAAGTCGGCTCCGTCGAAC
>BLSH010075378.1:138532-159654 GCA_018402905.1 Glandirana rugosa | reverse complement strand
TTGTAGGGCACTTGCCCTAGTTTGAAGATGATTTTAGAACAGTCATATGGTTTCTACCGTTAATTAATACTTTTCAGACACAGTTTGAAGATGATCCACATTCACCTCCATTTTTGCTTTTTTTTTGTTTGTATTTTTTTAAAAATATTTAAAGTTATTTCCCTGTCCCCATTTTTTTTGTAGGGCACTTGCCCTACCCTTACCCCCATTTTACTTCCTTTTGCAGCCCTCTGGGGCTTTCCAGGACTTTGCTACAGCCATTTTTGTGCCTAAAAGTTCGGGTCCCCATTGATTTCAATGGGGTTCGTTGTCCGTGCGATCGTTCGGGTTCCGTCCGGACCCGGACCCGGACTTTGTCCCGAAGTTCGGACGGACCAGCAGAACCCGAACGTCCAGGTGTTCGCTCAACTCTATTCATAACCTCATGGTATGAGTAAGCGCTAATCACAGAGTGAACCGCATCAACTTTTACTGTATCCCGCACTGTCTGTGATGTCTTTTGCATGAAGGATAAATAAAGGTGAAGAGTTGCAGCAAATTCCGGAATTCTTTTGATTGTGCATTCGCAGACGAGCTGTGCTAGCACCCTCGCCTAAACCCTGGCTATGTTGTGGATGGATGGCTAATGTGCGGCTTTCTCTTCAGTGGTGGTTTAACTTTAGTATCCCTTTAACTCTTTCCAGTGGAAACAGGAAGTTCAGGAAAGCAACACTGGAAGAGCAGAAGCCAGCAGCATTAAAAGTTGTAAACTGCAAGTGTGGAGGTAACAGTTTACTGGGATGTTAATTTTATTGCACTCAATGTGTTTAGCTAACAAAAAAAAAAACTAAGGGTTTAATGCTGCTTTAGGTTGACATAAGAGTTGGCAAATGTTGAAAGATGTACGCTCAGCAATAATATACATGTGTTGAGGTACAAATGGTAAACTAAAAAAACAGAACGTTGAGACAACATGTAATTTGAGATAAACTTTGAATGTTGTGGGACAAATGAAGAGTGGTGAAATGAGAGACAAGAGTAGACTGTGACAAATGAGCATGGGAAAATGTATAATTTATTCCAGCCATTTATTCTTGGAAGAGCTTCCATCCTAGTTCAACCGTTAGACAAAAGATAACCATAATAGGGAATTTATATGCCTGGAGAAAGGGAAATGATTGCTTTCCCCAAAGCAGCCAAGATAATTGCTGATTCCTATTATTCAGCTTTCAGTTTCTTTCCTTGTACATGAAAGCTAAGATATAATTGGTGCCGTGCACAAAAGCATGGCATCTTAAGACTACGTATGATGACAGCACCAAACATGTAAATACATTTGAAATGTAGTAATTTAAGTGTAAGCACTGTTGATTCAGAAAAATGGACTCACCCTGACTGATTGACGATCTCTTGTATTGTACCCATGGATCCTCACCATGGAAGTAATCAACTATGGATCACGGTGGCAGAGGAAATTGGTCATGGCAGTGGCAATACAAGAACAGCTGCAAGGGCAACACCAACTTTCATACCGGTAAATTTATTTTGCCTGCTGTGAGCTTCTTCTCTTCTTTGTTGCTCTCATTAGGTATTATAGAGATGGATTAGGAGTATCACCATCAACAGCCGAGGGGTATGCATTATGCCCTTATGAACTAAGTTTTCAAAGATTAAACATTTGGATGGATGAGAGAAATCCCTACTACACGTCATGGATAGACAAAACTCCCTCTGCCAGCTATTATGTTGTTAAACCATAAAAAATAACTTTGACTTTAAGGCCTCATACACACGGACGTTTTTTGACGCCGGCATTTTCTGGCGTTTTTTGCAGCTCTCCATGTTAGTCAATGGCCCCATAAAAACGTCGGCACTTTTGAGCTGTAGATGACGTCAGCGTTAGTGAGCTGAAACTAGAACTCACAGCCATCGCGTTCTGAGGCTGTAACGTTTTGGCATTTTTTGACGACGACGGCACAATATGCCAACAAACGCCAACAAACGCCACCTAATATTATACAGGCATTTTCCGGAGTTTTTTGACGCCAACGTTTTTAGGTTGAAAAATAGCAGAGGGATGATTTTTTTGAAAAAACGCCTATTGACGCCGACGCTCACTAACGCTCAAAAACGCTGATGCATAACGCCAAAAAACGCCAACTTTTTTTCCTTGACGTCGGGCCCGACGCTTTGTTTATTTTTTTAGAAACGTCCATGTGTATGAGGCCTAAATGTATCTTTTTTCTTTTTTTTCTCCTTTCTCTTTTTCTGCTTCACAGGGAGATTCCCACCAGCAGTGGTGCCTCCCAGTTGTGTTCAATGACCACAAGTAATTAATTGGATTGGAGCAGATCACATGATCAGTTTATTTCTACTTGTATGTATATTTAAATGTGTGTGTTCTTTTTGTATACTAAGCGGTGAACAAGGCGTAACTGCCGAAACGCGTCTGCTGTATTACTGTATGTGCATGGTCTACTTTCAATAAAATAATTGGAAGAATTTCTGGAGTGCCGACTCAATCACTTTAGTATTGCTGTTACTGCTGAATACGAGAGTTGGAAGGCTCTCATGAGTCAGAGCACCTGGACAAGGAGTATTCAGTCTATTTGAATTTACCAGCAGCTGTACTGTCTGAGCGGTGTTTTTCTTGCTGGACTGATAAAAAGAAAAGCTGCGCCGGATCAAGATTGGATTACAGAATCCAAGATAAATCTAATTGTTGATAAAAAAAAGTCATATAAAAACAACCAGTGTGTTTTGGGGGCAACACCACTCTAATTCATCAGCGCTCAACACAGGATAAAACATGAATAGAGAAAACAGGATTAAACTCTCCTCATGGAGGAATAACCTGACAGCAGTTGCTGAGATTTTGTTCTGGTGCTCCTCTGTATTTTTATGGTTTGAGCTACTGTTGGCCTTACTGCATGGGAGCCACCTGTCAGGAACTGAATCACCTGCTGGTGACACTGTGGTTCCTGGACCAGGAGGTTGGAGTTCCAGTGTCCACCAGTAGGTGCATCCCAGCAGCCAGCAGATCACAACAATTAGTCTTCACCTGAAATTTGCTGCTGGGAAGGTATTTAATCCCTACACTACTGTTCCCTCTTGCTTCAGTGTTTTGCTTGATCCTGAGCCTAATCCTGATCCTGCTCTTGCCCTGCACCCATATCCTGTGCCATGCTGCCTCTTATCTGCAACCCCTGCTCCTGGTTTCAGAGCTAGTGACTCCCAACTTTCTATTCTTATTATGGTGTCAATTTTTTGATTTCCCATGAGTTTCTTATTTCTAGTTTCTAGTTTCTATTAATAGCCAGTTTTTGGACATTTTGGGAATTAGAACCCCTGTTAGTTGTTTTTCTGTTTGAATTCCATTAGAGAGATTTCCATTTATTCACGGTCGCTGGGGCAACCCTTTTATTAGACAAGAAGTGAAGGAAACTTTCCAAAAGCTATAAAGGGAAGGGGAGGCTAGGGTTTTCCAGGGGAAGGCTAGAAAACCTGTCAGTTTTGCACTGTTGAAATTAAGAAAATGAGCACCAGTTGGTCATTTTAAAAGTCCATATTAAACTATTGCAGGTTAAAATTTGACAACAGGAGGGTAAAATGCAACCTGCACATTTCAGGAGCTGAAAATCCCCCTTCATCAGGGCTCATATGAAAATGACAGTTCTTCCGATAGGACACTCAACTAAAGACTTCTAGGAAGCATTCTATGACAGTTTTCATAAACGTACACTGAGGGATGATTCTGCAGAATACATTTATCGCAACCATTATAGCAAAACTCCCCCCTTAGATGAGTCCTATAGCAAGCCATTTGTCATTTTCAGTTGAGTCTTGATGAAGGAGAACTGAAACAAGCTGGATAAAATATCCTCCTGTTACCATATTTCAACCTGCAATAATTGAATATGGACTCCTAAGGCAACCATCTAGCAGTATTTTTCTTTATTTCCATTGGATTGCCAAGTTTTGGAAACCACTGCCCCTTAAAAGGAATCCGACATTGTGTCAGAGCTGCTGAAGTTTAGTCATCAAGACCATCCCACATGTTCTGCTTTGATGGACAAAAAATGATCTAAGTCCAGTCCCTTATGTCCACTTCTTCTGAGTTTTTTTGTTCACCCTTGTTTGTTCCTGTGTTGCAATATTTCCCAACTTCTTGTTTGGTAGCGCATCCCCGGAACAAAAAATAAGGAAAAAGCTTTCTATTGGAGCCCAACATAGCAGTGAAACTGGACAGGGTTTCTAATCCTTTCTAACTCTATCCAACATTCTAATAAAGGTTTGACTATACATACACTTTAAGGGTAAATTCCACCAAAGGCGATAAGAGCAGCAATAAAAACCTGGCCAAGGATCTAACCCTTCCCCACTGATAAAACTAAAAAAATGTGAAAAGAAGCAATAGAACCACACTCT
Source organism: Glandirana rugosa (assembly GCA_018402905.1). Lineage (NCBI taxonomy): Eukaryota > Metazoa > Chordata > Amphibia > Anura > Ranidae > Glandirana > Glandirana rugosa. Next base: position 155,247 of record BLSH010075378.1, on the reverse strand, counting down.
TATTCCATATATTACATATCACCATAGTGAATAAACAAGTAAATAAATACATCTTCATTTGATTTATAAAAAAATACCTAAAAATTGAGAAATTCATATACAGATCCCACGCATGAATAATGTCCTCGGTGAGTATAGGAAAGGTTCTTCTTCACCCACATGCAGACACACCAGGCACTCACCAGACTTAATTGAGCCCTATTACAGGGAGTCAAATTGCGCATATGGGAAAATATGGGAAAGATGTCATACATGAGGTCACTGGAATGAATCCAACCACTGCTATCATCCATTCAATATATATGTAGGTAGCTTATTCAAAGCTGCAGTTTTGCCATAGAGAGAGAGAGAGAGAGAGAGGAAAGAACACTCTCATGCTGCAGTAATTCAAATTATTTGAAGAAGGTTGTATTGCACTTACATCAAAGAAGACGAGGGAGAGGAAGGGATCAGCGTGCATTATATAGGAATCACCGGTTAGCGTATCCACCTGCGTTCCAGCTGACCGGAAATTACCTATATTTCAAAAACCACCCAACGCTGTTTCGTCAACCTACATCTGACATATTCAAAACTAAAAAAATGACTTGGTCAGAGCTCAATTTTATTTTAATTTTTGAATTCATAATGGGAACCAAAACTTATTTTACAGTGGAAATTGTTTTCAATGTTTAAGGAATAAGGGGGGGATATAACATCTGCCAGTTTTTTTTTTTTACCATTTGTGTCCAATTGTGGAGTTTTCCCTCCATTTCATATCCCATAGTCAAAATAGGGAGTGAGAGGAAATCCCCCCAAAGTAAGGGAATCCCTGGTTGTCACCAAAACTTGTGTTCCAATTGGATGATTTCTCCTCTATTATTTTTTTTGGGGACAAATGAAAACATGGGATTTTCTTTCCCTTTCATTCTTGAAAATGGTAAACATGAAAAGTAGAGTGGGGGAATCTCCTAACAGAGGCATAAACAGCAATAAAAACCAGACCGGGGCTCTAATCCTTCTCTACTTTATCAAAAACTAAAAAAATGGCTTTCATTATATTTGTCAATTGCCCTTTGTTAAACACAGTTTGTAGGGCTAGTAGTCAATAATTTTGGCTCTCTAAATAATTCTGCATGCTTGTATTTTCTTTGGGTCCTGAGGACAATGCTGGATATTCTCATTTTGGATTTAATTTTTGCCAGTATCTATCGACAATGAAAGTTGCACAGTATATGAAAATCCCTTGTACTGTATGCAGTTTTCATTTTGATTATTGCTCAAGAAACTAAAGTCTTTTTCTCAAGTGAATACTTTTGATTTATTTTACCTCTATCTTCGCGTTCTTTAATTTTACAGTTCTGTGGCATAACTGTAACAAAATCGCAAATCTTCTTTGTCATATCAAATAGATTTCTCCACCAACTATTTCTTCCCTCTCATACAATTTGACATCAGAAGATATTATCTTTCAAGAATTATCTTTATAATCAATAGCAACAACAGTTATCTTTTTTACTGTGCCAGCTCTGTACATGACTTAATGCGCATACAAAGCAACCTAAAAATCTTATGAGCACATTTTTACCTGCTTAATTTCTTATACTGCCAAGATTATTCACATTTTTCATTAGAGAAATTAGCTTCAGGCAATGGGTAGAAAATAGAGAAAAGTGAGCAGTGGAGATAGCCAGTGTTATAATAAAGATTATCCAGGGGAGATTGTTATTAGATGATGGCGCTAAACACCTACATAAAATAAAGCTGAAATAGAAGACTTCTATGTAATAAAATATTTTCTTTAATTATTGAGGGATCAATTAAACGATCAATAAACATAGCATATAAACTGGCTTACATAAATCACCTTTGGGGCATTTCCTTCAGATGCGTTTTAAAACGTTTCAACTTTTTTAGAAATAAAGACAGAATACTTGAGATAACACAATAAGCACGATGAGGGATATTTTGCTGAAGAGAAAGTTAATTTTTCTTATCACACCTTTAAACTAAAACTGTGTACTGGAAATTCTTTATTTGTACGACAAATAGCACCTTGATATACACTCTGTTACCAAAAGTATTGGGACACCTGCCTTTACAGGCACATGAACTTTAATGGCACCCCAGTCTTTGTCTGTAGGGTTCAATGTTGAGTTGGCCCACCCTTTGCAGCTTCAACTCTTTTGGGAAGGCTGTCCACAAGGTTTAGGAGTGGGTCTGTAGTAATGCTTGACCATTCTTCCAGAAGTGATATCAGGCACTGATGTGGACGAGAAGACCTGGCTCGCAGTCTCCACTCTAATTCATCCAAATGGGGTTTTATTGGGTGCGGGCCAGTCAAGTTCCTCCAATCCAAACTCGCTCATCTGTGTCTTTATGGACCTTGCTTTGTGCACCGGTCCAAATCATTTGGTGGAGGGGAGATTATGGTGTGAGGTTGTCTTTCAGGGGTTGGGCTTGGCCCCTTAGTCCCAGTCAAGGGAACACTTAAGGCGTCAGCATACCAAGACATTTTGGACAATTTCATGCTCCCAACTTTGTGTGCAACAGTTTGAGGATGGCCCCTTCCTGTTCCAACATGACTGCGCACCAGTGAACAAAGCCCAGTGGCACATCCGTCCACATTCAAAATCTAGGGGGGTGAATGTCACTGTCACCTAAATGCGATGTGGAAGAACCCTGTGAGGTTAAGAAAAAAAAATAATATCCAAATGTGAGAAAGGCTGAGGGGAAAAGGCAAGGGAAAGTAAGTTAATATTGAGGATGAAGGTCTGATTTAACAAACAGTAAATATGCTTTGAAATAAGCCTTGACTGATCTTTGTAGTTAAATGCATGCATTTACAAGTATACAATGGAGGACATTTGTTATCATAGTTGCATTCATTGCGACCATACATCCAACCCACATCACAAACTGCGATAGATTCAGGAAACTAGTTATATTTTTGTAATTCTGCCATAAAAACAATCTTTCTTAAGAGCGCTGCAAGACGCAAGTATAGTGACTTGTTGGACACAGTTTATAAATGTGTGGTCTCTTGCATCCATGCCATTCCTGCACACAACTACAGCAGAGAAGTTCTTTACTAGGACTTAAACAGGATCTAAGAATACTGCATCTGAACATAGCTGTCACGTACCTGATAGGAGACTGAGATAATGAGGGCAGCCTCTTTCGTATCTCCTGCCCAAGCACCTCTGAAGGTGACACAGAAAGGGCAAAGGGACAGGAGGAATACAAGTGCCAGAGGACGTCATTTGTAAAACCCCGAATTGAAGTTACTGACCAGGAAGATCCAGTGGAACGTGCAAGCAGGAGTGTCAGGCAAGGAGTCAGCAGGAGAATCAGCAGAAGGTTGGGTTTGCAATGTGGCATTATTAATGTATGTTATTTTGTTTGCACTTCACGTTAAACAAAGATTTGTTTTAAATGCAAATTTTGTTGTGTTTTAAGGTTACTATGGAGAATTATTGATTACCTATGTGTTATTTATTGAGGGAACTTTTTTGGTCACAATCAAAACTTTTTGGCAACAAAAGTGAGTACACCTCTAAGTGAAAATGCCCAAACTTGGCCCAAAGTGTCAATATTTTGTGAGGCCACCATTATTGTACAGCACTGCCTCACCCTCTTTGGCATGGAGTTCACCAGAGCTTCACAGGTTGCCACTGGAGTCCTCTTCCACTCCTCCATGATGACATCACAGAGCTGGTGGATGTTAGAGACCTTGCGCTCCTTCACCTTCCGTTTTAGGATGCCCCACATACGGCGGTCGGGAAGTGGTTAAAATTAAGTGTTTTCATTTTTCCAGTGAGTGTTTGTTGTTTACAGCTTACATTAAAGTGTTACTAAACCCACATCAGTAAAATCAGTCTGTATATGCAGAATAGCATGCTTTCTATACTCTCTGTGTAACTTAAGGGGTTAATCCTCCGTATTGTGTAAAAAGACTGTTTGATCTTGTATGGCCAGATACTTCCTTCTTGCCCTGTCTACTATATTAGACTATACTATACTACATGCAGGCATGGTGGAAAGGTTGCACATGCTATGTGCGATCTTCCTGTTCCACATGGACACAGACTGCAGTGCATTTCTAGAGGCAGTGATTGTTTATTTGTGAACTAAGCATGTCATTTGCAATGCACCAATCAGGCCTGGCTGGATTGTGGGTGAAGGGTCATTGATGCAAAGGAAGCTTCATCATCAGAGAGTGAAATGTCTCCTCCCACATGAACACTGGGGAAGTCCTGGCTACTTTCAGTTTATCACCTGAATGCAATATACAGATGAAAAAAGGGTATATAGCAGCAGTATTTTGATATAAAAAGAAGATTTAGAAGCTGTGTGCACTGTGGGGGGGGGGGGGGGGGTGAATTGTTTTTATATTGCTGGTTTAGTAACACTTTAAATTAAATTATGTCATAGTATCTGCTACCCAGATGTTCCATTTTATGAACATATGTAATAATCTCCGTATGGTTGGAGATTAACAGGCCCAGCAAGGCATCATTTCTAGTTGGGGTCTCTATGAAGTGTACCATAAAATGGTCTTCTAATAGGATTATAAATGTCCACTCTTTTAGGCTTCATGCACACATTTTACTGCCACTTTTAGCAGTGTCAAACTTTTTTTTACAGCTTCAAAACGCCTCTCGATGTTATTCCATGTGTTCATTCACACATAGACTTTTAGGAGCTGTAAGTGGCAGAGGCATTTTCAAGCTGTAAAAAAACCCAGGGCCTGGAGCAGCAGTGTTAAACTCTAAAAACGCCTGAAGCTGCCAAATGCATGTTAACGCTGTATACAGCCTTGAGCAGTGTTTTAAGCTATAGTAATTGGATTTGGGAGTGGAAAATAGAAAAGGGGAGAGAAACAGTGCTGAATGGTAATGCTGCTAAACGTGGCTACACGTACATTAACGCCAATGCAAAAGTTTCTAAAAGCGCATTTTTTACAGCTGCTTATTCATGGTGTTGGTGCTGGCAATGTGTGCTAGAGGCTATACTGTTCCAGCAGTACCATTGCTCCAGTCATTTTCAGGGTAGTTAAAATCCACCATTATTATCTCTGTCCCAGACCTTGCAGCCCTTTCCATCTGTGCAAGGAGCTGAGTCTCCACCTCCTCATTAACAGTGGGCATCCTGTAAATAATTAACTTTGAAATATGCACACCCATATATAGTTCCACCCATAATGCCTCTTATTACCTGCCATAGCTTCATTTTTCCCTATTCCACCCACCATTATGGTCTGACCCCTGTCTGACCTCTCTGCCCCATTACATTTTAATTAATCCTCCCCCCTCAATCCTAGTTTAAATACTTCTCCAGCCTTCCCATAAACCTCTCCCCCAGCCAGGGCCGTCTTTAATACTGATTGGACCCTGGGCAAACATTTTCTTGGGCCCCCCCATGCAATTTCGCTCTCCACCTGCTCAGAGACATACAATAAAAATAGCAGCTAAACTCAAAATCAGATTGGTTGCTAGAGGTTACAGCACATCATTACAACTCACTGATTGGTTGCTAGAAGTTACTGCACATTTCTGATTGCTGATTGGTTGCTAGATGTTACTGCACATCAATACCACTAACTCATTTGTTGTTAGAGATAGACATGGCAATCTCTATATGGAGGGGCCCCTGGACTGGAGGTTGCAATCTCCCCATGAAGGGGCCCCAGGAGTGTGGGTAGCAGTCTCCCTATGAAGGGGCCCCTGGACTGGAGATAGCAGTCTCCTTATGGAGGGGCACTTGGACTAGAGGTAGCAATCTCCTTATGAAGGGACCCCAGAACTAGAGGTAGCAGTCTCCCTATGATGGGGCCCTGAACTGGAGGTGGCACTCTCCCTATGGAGGTCCACCAAAGAGAGGCTGCTACTTTTAGTCCAGGAGCCCATCCTTGGGAGATTGTTACGTCCGCCCCCCCCCCCCATTGAGGGACTACTACCTCCAGTCCAGGGGCTCCTCCATAGAGGGATTGCTACTTCTAGTCCAGGGGCCCCTGGACTGGAGTTAGCAGTCCCTCTATGGAGGGACCCCTGGACTGGAAGTAGTAGTCCCTCAATGGGGGGGGCCTGGACGAAACAATCTCCCAAGGATGGGCTCCTGGACTTAAAGTCACAGTCTCTCTTTGGTGGGCCTCAATAGGGAGAGTGCCAACTCCAGTTCAGGGCCCCTCCATAGAGGGACACTACCACTTCCAGTCTAGGGGCCCCTCCATAGAGGGACACTACTACCTCTAGTCCAGGGGCCCCAATAGAGGGACACTACTACCTCTAGTCCAGGGGCCCCTCCATAGAGAAACACTACTACCTCTAGTCCAGGGGCCCAAGTAGAGGGACATTACTACCTATAGTCCAGGGGCTCCTCCATAGAGGGACACTACTACCTCTAGTCCAGGGGCCCCTCCATAGAGGGACTACTACCTCTAGTCCAGGAGCCCTTCCATAGAGGGACACTGCTATCTCAAGGCCAGGGGCCCCTCCATAGAGGGACTACTACCTCTAGTCCAGGTGCCCCTCCATCACGTGATAGTGACAGTAGTGAGGAACACTGTGCTCCCCTCCTGGCGGTGTAGGGGTTAAGGTGTCCGCCCGGGGTGTAACCTGTATGTCTTACCTAAGCTAAGTTGAGCCCATGTGGCTCTCCCCTCCTCCTTCACAACAGCTAGGTGCCAGTCAGCGTGGGTGGCATGGGCATGGGAAAGCAACGAAACTGTCACAGTGGGGCTGGGGGGGCCGAGGAATCGGACGGTTTCATTCTCGGAGCACACACCAGCCCAGCAGTGGCAGTGCCACCCAGTGGAAGTGGAGCTGTGCAGAGAGAAGCAGAGGATAGATCATTCCGCCGTGACAGGGCTGCAGCCGGGACTAGAGGAGCGGAATTGGCAAATGCGGCGCCTGCTAAGTGCTGCCAGGATCTTTTGGTGGAAGTGTCTACCTACCAGAGCTAAATATACTGTTCAAAATGGCAACCCTGGAGAGTGGGCTCAAGGGGCAGGTGCTTTAGGCCCCACAAAAATGATTGGGCCCGGGGCAGCTGCCCCTTTTGCCCCACCTTAAAGACGGCCCAGCCCCAGCACTGCATTTAGATACAAACCATATTTAGCATATAGATTGTACCCCAATGAAAAGTCAACCCAATACCCAATGTTGCACATGGCACAGGCAATATTCCAAAGAATATAACCTTGGAGGTCCTTCCCTTCAATTAGCAGCTTAGTTCTTTAAATTGATTCTTAAGGAACCTCCATCGTCCATGATTTCTGTCATTCTTCCCAACATGGACCAAGACAGCTGGCTCATGCACATTCACTTTGAGAAATGTATCAACCTGGCACCAGGGAGACAGCAAATCATTACGTTTTGGGAATACTGTCGACAAATTATTCTATCAGTCCTTCTGATTATAGAAACCCCTATTACCACCAATTGTCTAGGCTTTCCTGCACTACCCTCACCACCCCTGCTAGATGGGCTGCTCTCCCAGCTGTTAGGGATAGCAGTGACATCTAGGGCTGCCATCTCTGAGCTTGCCACCCCCACATCTTCACCAAACTTGGCAAATCTGTTGGACGCTCAAACCCAAGGCCAGCCTTCCTTTTCTGTAAGCCCCTACCACTCCCCCTGACTACAGTAACCTATCTTCCTACCTGATAATCCTGAATTACCCCTCCACCCTCCACATGACCCCTACTAACCAACTGCTCAGTGAGCAGATGACCCTTCCAGTTCTGCCCAGTGTTGCAATTTGCTCCTCCAGATCTCTAATGTGAGCTTCGAGAAGGATAACCCACTCATATCTGTCGCAGCGGTATCCATCCTGGAGCTGTTGTTCCATTGTTGAATACATGCACTGAACAAAACCTTCAATCTTGCTAGCAATGTGTATCCCAGTAACAATATTAATATTACTAACAAGAAATTGCAGGTGTTACTTACAGGTTAGAACCTGTAAGTAACCTCCTGTAAAAACCTCCTGTTTTCAACTCCGGTTTTTACCTCACCAATTAGCAAATTCCCCACTTAGTCAAAGTTCCAGCAAGCGAAAGGTGGGTCAACTCAAGAATGAGCAAGCTCAGATTGAATTCTACAGAAAGCTATACAGTACCCGGAGCACCTGTGACCAATTAATCACTCCCCTTAATTAGCAGACTGAAGGAAGGAAAGAGAAAAAATGCTATTTAAAAAGTGACAGAAAAAGTGTGTTAAAAAGCTGCTACTAAAGCCCAAAGAAAACAAAACTGCAATCACAGCAATCACCAGAAGTCAAAAACAAAACTGTTTTTCACTCTTCACTCAAATTTTCCACCCTTCAGCTCCAAACCAGCAAACTGTAGCAAAATAATACTGCTAACTCTCTAGGCCTATCTGCACTACCCTCACCACCGGTTGCTCTCCTGGCTCTTAGGGGTAGCAATGAAATCTAAGGCTGTCACCTCTGAGTTTGCCACCCTCACATCTTCACCCAACTTGGCAAATTTGTTTGGTTGCTCAAACACAGGACTGGCCTTCCTTTTGTGTGAGCCCCTACCACTCCCTCAGACTACAGTCAAGCTGGGTTCACACTATCCGACACAAAAACGTTCAGACTTTTGATCTTGCTTTGCCCTGCAACATCGGTCCTACTTTGGTCCTACTTCCATCCAACTTGAATGAACAAGATAAGATTTTGCTCCGACTTTGAGATAGTAACTTGTCCTTTGACTAATCAAAACAATCCCAGTGGGAGATAAATTCCTTTTACTGCTGCTGTAAGTCTGATGTCACAAGTCGGATGGTTAGAACAAGGATCCAACTTTGATCCTACTTCAATGATATTCAATGGGCTGAAGTAGGACCAAAGAAGTACAGGAACCTTTTTCAAATTCGGACCGACTTGTGTCAGACCAATTAAGACGGCTCTTATAGGGAATCATTGATTTTGTGACGTCATGCGACTTGTGCTCACAATGTCGGTCCGTTTGTCGGACAAGTGTAAACCCAGCCTTAGCCATCTTCCAACCAGATAATCCTGACTTACCACTCCACCCTCCACAACAACCCCATTAACCACCTGCTTACTGAGCCGAAGACTCCTTTCGAGGTTGTTTATTCCAGCCAGTGTTGCAATTTGCTCCTCCAGATTTCTTATGTGAGCTTTCAGAAGGCGCAGTAATCATCCTGGATGCTGTTGCTCCATTATTTTATACATGCAGCACAGTGTGCACTGTGGGGTGGTAGAGGGGCTGCAGGTGGTCAGCAAGCAAATGGGTTTGTACTTACAGTATCTGGGAAATTTTAATTTAACCTAATGTGCTGGCAAACTCACTGTTGTAACCCACATGAGACAAAACAGTTTTCTGCCATAGTTGACTCTCAGGAAAGTAAATAAGCCTGATACAAAAAATCTGCACACTCCCAATTTTCATTCCGGTGATAACAGCACACAGGTTTAGACTGAAAAGAAATAGCTGTTGGTGGTCTGTGAGTCTGTTCACTGTCTCGGTGTTTATTTTACCAGATGAAAAAGGTAAAGTCAAACACAACGATAAATATAGATTGTATATTGTGTGTATACATTTGTTTCTATCGAAACCCTTTAGCATGCAATGCCAAGCTGTGGTTTCCAAAGCAAACAAAGTCCTTTCTTGTATTAAGAGAGGTATGGACTCCAGAGAAAGAGTCATAATTTAGCCCCTGTACAAATCATTATTAATACCACATCTGGAATATGCAGTTCAGTTTTGGGCACCAGTTCTCAAAAGGATATCAGGGAACTGGAGAAAGTGCAGAGAAGGGCAACCAAACTAATAAGAGGCATGGAGGAGCTCAGCTATGAGGAAAGATTAGAGGAACTGAATTTATTCTCATTTTAGAATAGATTAAGCTGGGATGTGATCAACACATACAAATACATAAGGGGTCCACAAAGTGAACTTGGTGTTGAGTTATTCACGTTAAGGTCATCACAAAGGACAAGGGGGCACTCTTTAAGTCTAGAGGAAAAGAGAATTAATCTCCAAATGCAGAAAGGTTTCTTCACAGTAAGAGCTGTGAAAATAGGGAATAGACTCCCTCAAGAGTTGGTTCCATCTATTTATTTATTTATGTCAGGTACTTATATAGCGCCGTCAATTTGCGCAGCACTTTACATATACATTGTACATTCACATCAGTCCCTACCCTCAAGGAGCTTACAATCTAAGGTTCCTAACTCACATTCATACATATACTAGGGCCAATTTAGACAGGATCCGTTTGACCTGCCAGCATGTCTTTGGAGCTCAGTAGTTTGCTTTAAAAAAGGCCTGGATTCTTTATTCAATTTATATAATTGGATACTAACATTTATAGGTAAAGTTGATCCATGGAATATCCGATTGCCTCTTGGGGGATTAGGAAGGAATTTTTTCCCCTGCTGAAGAAAATTGGTTAGTGCTTCACTGTTTTTTTTTGTTTTTTTTTTGCCTTTCTCTGGATCAACTGTGGGTATATGTTTGTGTATATAGGATTGTATGATTTTTTTTTTTTATGATTTTTTTTTTTTTTTACCCTTTTATTGCTTGAACTAGATGGACTTGTTTCTTTCTTTAACCATACTAACTATGAAACCCCTTGACCTTACAAATTTGCAATTTAGAATGATAGTATTTATTCAAAGGCTTCATACACACAGGACGTTAAAAAAACATCCTAAAAACATCAGTAGCTTATCAGTGATTTTTTTCAGCTTTTACCAGCATCATATTACTAGCATTTTTTTGCGTTTTTTCACGTTTCTAAAGGACCAGCATTTTTTTTTCTCAATTAAGAGTTGAGCCACGTTTTTGAGTGTTTTTGAGCGTTTGAACGTTTTTACAGCTGAAAAACATCTCTCAGAATCCACCGGTCTTGGGTTTTTTTTACAGCTCAAAAATGTCACTGCTAAAAACAGTTGATAATAGCCTATGTGTGCATGAACACATAGGATAACATGATGGAGGGTTTATTGACTGTAAAAAAAAAACGTCTGCAGCTAAAAACAGCTGCCGTAAAACAGTCAAAAAACGTCCTGTGTGCATGAGGCCATACAGCTGTGAAACAGACAATAGCTAGGGTGTGGAAGCTTCCTAACCTTAGTATAATGAACACCAGATCCAGAATGACTCCAGTAATGTCACATGAGCAGATAGAGGCCAGACTTTTGAATAACATGATCAAATGGTTGGTGATTTTTTTTTTTTGATTCATGACACTTTTTACCTCGGGAATTCTTCCTCCTCCTCCTCAAGCTTCTTTTCCCTTCTTTTCTTCCCTCTCTATCCTTTTCTCTATTTTACCTTTTTTTCCTTCTTTTCTTTCTCTCTTTCTGGTTCAGATTGCAGAACCTTTAATTACTCTTATCAGTTATACAACATTATTGACATGGACTCCTGTATGATTTATAAATTTAATTTCTTAACACAATTTACTGACTACTATTAGAGTTGAGCGAACACCTGGACGTTCGGGTTCGGCGGGTCCGAATGAACTTTGGGAAAAAGTCCGGGTTCGGGACCGAACGTTGCCCGAACTTTACCCCGGACCCCGAACCCCATTGAAGTCAATGGGGACCCAAACTTTTAGGCACAAAAATGTCTGTAACAAAGTCCTGGCAAGTGCTAGAGGGCTGCAAAAGGAAGTAAAATGGGGGTAAGAGTAGGGCAAGTACCCTACAAAAAAATGGGGATAGGGAAAATAAATTAAAATCAAATAAAAAAAATGGGAAGGGGGGGTGGATGTGGAGTAGGAGCCTAGAGGTTGACTAGGCCGTGAGCGTGGCAGTGTAGGAGGAAGTGGTGGTGGTCGAGGAGGAGGTAGCCAACACTGTTTTTTTTTTGTTTCTTTGTTTGTTTATAATTGGAGTAGCCCCCAAAAATAACAGGAGGCAAAGAGAAATGCCCTGCAATCCTCGGTGGTGGAAGGACATGCGCCAAGTGGCTAGCCGGCTCAGGCCCACCCGGCACTACATTTTTCCAGTGTGCAGTTAGCGAGATATAGCGTCCCTGTCCGTGCTTACTCGTCCATGTATCAGTGGTTATGTGGACCTTGCCACAGATGGCGTTGCGCAGTGCACACTTGATCTTGTCCCCGACTTGTTTGTGCAGGGAAGGGATGGCTCACCTGGAAAAGTAGTGGGACACTGGGAACCACGTACTGTGGGACAGCCACCGCCATCAGGTTTTTGAAACTGTCCGTGTCCACCAGACGGAATGACAGCATTTCAAAGGCCAGGAATTTTGAAATGCTGGCATTCAGGGCCAGGGATCGCAGGTGGGTAGGGGGGTACTTCCTCTTTCTCTCCAGTGTTTGGGAGATGGACAGCTGTAAGCTTCCATTGGACCATATGGAAATGCTTGGGGACGGTGGCGGACATGGTGGCGTTGCTGTCATATCGTCTGTTTGCTGGGTGGCAGGTGGCACTGTCACTGTAGAGGTGGAGGAAGAGGCCAAGGCAGCAGCAGAAGAGGAAGCAGGAGGAGGCCGAGACCTTTCTTGGATTTTGAGGTAATTATTCCAATGCAGCTTGTACCTTGAATTTAGATGCCTGGTCATGGGGGTTGTGCTCAGGTTGAGAACATGTATGCCCCGGCTCAGGCTATCATTGCACAGCTTGCAAACCACTCGTGTCTTGTCGTCAGCACATTGTCTGAAGAACTGCCACACGGGGGAATGCCTTTGAGCTGCCTTTGGTGTGCTAGGTCCCTGGGTGCGGTGGGCAGTAGCAGGCATACTGTCTAGGGGACGCTCGCTCCACTTTTGCAACCTGCTTACTCTTTTGCTGTGCTGGTGCCTCTGTGCGACCACCACCTCTTCCTCCAAACTGCACACATCACTCGCATGACCCTCATTCCATGTGGGGTCTAGGACCTCATCATCCTCCACATCATCTTCCACCCACCCTTCACCACAGCCCTCATTGTCAGTCTGCACACTGAGGCAAGCTGCAGCAGTTGGCACCTGTGTTTCATCATCATCAGAGACGTACTGCGCTGGTGTTTCCATGTCCTCATCCTGCAACAAAAGTGGTTGGGCATCGGTGCACTCAATGTCTTCCACTTCTGGGGCAGCGCTATATGGATGGCTCACAGAAAGCACACCAGGAGAGTAATCAAAAAGCATAAGAGTCTCTTGCAGGACTTGGGGCTCAGACTGCTTGGCTAATTTACAAGGGGCTGAGGTGAAAGACAGATGGCCATGGGGTTCAGGTGCCAACTCTGAGCTTTCATCAAGGGACCGGGAGGGAGACAATGTGAAGGAACTGGATGCATTGTCAGCCACCCAATCTACTATCGCCTGTACTTGTTCTGGCCTCACAAATCATTGAGGGGCATTCTGGCCTACCATATACCGATGAAGGTTCTGTTGGCTACCTGAGGAAGGTGTTTCCCTTGTGCGTGTAGCTGGCACACCTCGACCACGTCCTCTCCTTCCAACAGGAGGTTCACCAACACCACCAACACCAGCAGCACCAGCATTACCAGCAGCACCATGACCACGTCCCTTATTTGCTCTCCTCATTGTGCCCGCAAATGTACTATGTAGCCCTATGTAAGTATTTATTGATACCAATTACCTTTTTTTTTTCGAAAACACCAACGTAGACGGACTTTTTATTTTGGTGCAACAGCTGGAAGCTCTCCCTTTAGAACTAGGAGATGATTTTTGAACAATAATGTGTCACTTACAGCAACAGCTAGAACCTCTCCCTTTAGAACTAGGAGATGATTTTTGAACAATAATGTGTCACTTACAGCAACAGCTGGAACCTGGCCCTATAGGAGTAGGCAATGATTTTTGAACAATAATCTGTCCCTCTAAGCTACAGCTGGAAGCTCTCCATTTAGAACTAGGAGATGATTTTTGAACAATAATCTGTCAGTTACAGCAACAGCTAGAACCTGGCCCTATAGGAGTAGGCAATGATTTTTGAACAATAATCTGTCCCTCTAAGCAACAGCTGGAAACTCTCCCTTTAGAACTAGGAGATGGTTTTTGAACAATAATGTGTCACTTACAGCAACAGATGGAACCTGGGCCTATAGGAGTAGGCAATGATTTTTGAACAATAATCTGTCCCTCTAAGCAACAGCTGGAAGCTCTCCCTTTAGAACTAGGAGATGATTTTTGAACAAGAATGTGTCACTTACAGCAACAGCTGGAACCTGGCCCTATAGGAGTAGGCAATGATTTTTGAACCTCTAAGCAACAGCTGGAAGCTCTCCCTTTAGAACTAGGAGATTATTTTTGAACAATAATGTGTCACTTACAGCAACAGCTGGAACCTGGCCTTATAGGAGTAGGCAATGATTTTTGAACAATAATCTGTCCCTCTAAGCAACAGCTGGAAGCTCTTCCTTTAGAACTAGGAGATGATTTTTGAATAATAATGTGTCACTTAGAGCAACAGCTGGGACTCTGCCCTATAGGAGTAGGCAATGATTTTTGAACAATAATCTGTCCCTCTAAGCAGAAGTCTCTACCTAGTGCAGTCAGATCGTTGTGTAAGGCAGGGTTTGATCTGCAATCTGTCACTCAAAGCAGCAGTATGTGAAATCTCAAATTACTCCCACAATCTGATCGTTGTGTACGATCGTAGCGATCATTGTGTTATGCAGGGTTTGATCTGCAATCTTGCACTCAAAGCAGCAGTATGTGGAATCTCACATTTCTGCAATCTGTCCCTCAGAGCAACAGTAGTAGTAATCTCGGGATGCAGGATCAGATGTTAAAATGTCTGCAATCTGTCCCTCACAAAAACGCTGGCAGCTTCCTCTCCCTATACTAGTCAGAGTCTCAGAGAGCATGTGACTGCAGCATCAAGTGACTCCAGCTTATATAGAGGCTGGGTCACATGATGCACTGGCCAATCACAGTCATGCCATTAGTAGGCATGGCTGTGATGGCTTCTAAGGGCAAACCAGTGAAACTCTTGTTGATTGGCTGCCCTGCAGCTATTCAACATGCGTGATCAACTACCAGAACCCAGAACCCGAAAGTTTTTTGAAATGTCCGTATTCTGGTCCGGGTCCCGGACACCCCAAAGTTCGGTACAGACCCAAACGTTACAGTCCGGGTTCGCTCAACACTAACTACTATTCTTAAAGATCTCAACATAATATTAGACAGAGGCTTCAATATATTTTTTATTGTTCATTGTATGGTACAAACCTCTCTTGAATAATACAGAGAATTTTCTTTTGGGAATACTAATTATATATTGGTAACATTCTCAGTTACATTATGGAGTTATATTCCTATCTTGTATCCAGACATGTTCTCTTTGTTCTGCTTTTGAACTTGCCTATGTAATTTGTTAAAATCCAATAAACAAATTTGACAAGAAAAAATGTTTGGTGATTTGGCAACCTTGGGCTTAATACTTTTTACCTGCCAGTATTAATATGCAACTAATCCACTTTTAATTGGGCGGTTGCTAGCAGTCCCCTTGGATTACCTTATTTTCTTGCATCACTGTTGTAGCACTGCACTTTTTATTATTGAGCTTTTTCATAGGGTTAGTCACCTTTTTGCTAGCAGCTTCACCTCGGAAGCGCTCGCTGTGTTTTATTGAGATGTATTGAAATTTGGCTGCTCCCTGCTGAACTGGCAGAATTTTGATCCATGTATGGCCAGACCATCCATGTATGACTAGATCAAAAATTACTAAAGTAATGGCAAGATCAGACCAGACCTTCCAACACCATGGCCACATTTTTGGTGATCTGGAAACTTTAGGCAGAACAGTTGCTGCCCTCTGATTTTGGTATGTAACTACTCCACCTGTGATGGGTCCATTTCCCTCAAATTACCTTACTTTTTTCATACATGCCATTTACATACACCAATGTCTAATGTGCCCTGATCTCTCTTTGCCTGGACATCTTTCCTTCCCTTTACCCTTATGGAGGCTTTTGTTTGCATATTTCCATACCATGGACTATATAGGCTTTAAAAAATCTGTAAGATCTCTCTCTATGCAAAATTGAATGTATGTATGAATACCTGTTAAATTATCAATAAACATATCAAAGAAGAAAAAGAAAAATCTATCTATCTATCTATCTACAGCATCTCACAAAAGTGAGTACACCCCTCACATTTTTGTAAATATTTTATTACATCTTTTCATGTGACAACACTGAAGAAATAACACTTTACTACGATGTAAATTAGTGAATGTACAGCTTGTATAACAGTGTAAATTTGCTGTCCCCTCAAAATAACTGAACACGCAGCCATTGATGTCTAAGCCACTGGCAACAAAAGAGAGTACACCCCTAAGTGAAAATGTCCAAATTGGGCTCAAAGTGTCAATATTTCGTGTGGCCACCATTATTTTCTAGCACTGCCTTAACCCTCTTGGGCATGGAGTTCACCAGAGCTTCACAGGTTGCCACCATAATATGATTCATGTAACATTTACTTCCTGGCAGTGCGGCCCGTCCATTGGGGCGCATGGGTTCTGCCCCTAAATCCATGTGTCTGACTCCCTAATCTACACTAACTCACAAAAGTGAGTACACCCCTCATATTTTTGTAAATATTTTATTTTTTTGTTTCAAACTTTTTATTGAGATACAGCATATAGCCAAAAACAGACATATGGTTACAAACATTCTGCAGTATACGATTCGGACTTTAACTATACAGGAATCATAATGGACATATCAATTTCAGGCTTAGCATATGACGTCTTACAAACATTGGTATACAGACAAAAAC
>BLSH010075378.1:104778-130227 GCA_018402905.1 Glandirana rugosa | reverse complement strand
GTAGTTTCACATTAAACAGAGCTGTGCTGCTTCTAAGAGCCGTTCTGTGCTTGTAACTGTGACTAATCACATTGGAATGTAGAGAATGCTGAGAGAGAGCTGCAGCTCTTCACTGAGATCAGGAAGTGGGCGGGACTGAACAGCTAACATCAGCTTGTCCCGCCCACCTCCCGACATCAAGCTGAAAATCTGACACCTCTCTCAGCATTCTCTACATTCCAATGTGATTAGTCACAGTTACAAGCACAGAATGGCTCTTCGAAGCAGCACGGCTCTGTTTAATGTGAAACTACTAATCACCCACAGACACTGACTCGGGTATAAGCTGAGGGTGGTCTTTTTCGGCACAAAAAATGTGCTGAAAAACTTGGCTTATACCCGAGTATATACGGTATATTTCTAGCGATATCCTTTGATAGGTTAAAAGCACAATATTTTTTCTTAAAGGAGAAGTACAGCCAAAGCTCGTTTTCATTCTGCACTCCTGTGACCTGTTTTCAGCAGAGAGCGGGCTGAAGTCACAGAGATGGTCCAGGCTGGGCGTCATCACAACTACTGAGTCAAGATCCGCCTAGATCCCTAGATCAACACCCAGCTCAGGCTCTCAGTGACTCGCTGAGAGCCTGAGCCGGCTGCTCCTGCACCCTCCACAGCCCAGCACTCCAGTGAGTAAGGAGGGGGCAGAGCAGAGAGCTGTGACTGACAGTCAGCAGCTCTCTGTTTGGGGAGCTGTGGGAACCGAGTGATCGGCAGTGTTTGATCTCTCGGTTCTCAGTGTAGAGGTGCCAGGAGACATGATACTGCATCCATCTTGGTATGTATGAATAAAAAAAAAGTTCCATACTTCTCTTTTAATGTGGACCTTCTATGAAAAATAATTGCTTTGCAGACAATCCTGCACCTCCCAAAATACATATTGCTTTAACCACTTGCCTACCGGGCCACTTCTGACCCTTCTCTCATGTATGTAAAAATATGTGGGTTTTTTTCTAGAAAATTACTTAGAATCCCCAAACATTATACATATATCTAGGCGACTCGAGCGGAAGTTCTCATTTCTCCTTGCCTCCCTGCAAACTTCTGGGACATATCACAGGTCCCAGAAGATTGCCTAGCCATTGAGGAGGTGCAGCGCGACTTGCGCATGCACAGAGCACACCCGACTGTGAAGCCACAAGCTGTCACAGTCGGGTGCCCACACTTGTGATGCCGGCGCCAGGGAGAGGCAAGGGAGAGAACTAAGGGTTTGGGCGGCCGCATCGCTGCATTGTGGGATAGGTGAGTATGTGTTATTAAGCACTTCCTTACTGGGCACTTAAACCCCCCTCCTGCCCATACCAATTTTAGGCTTTAGCACTGTCGCATTTTGAATGACAATTGCGTGGTCGTGCGGCGTTGTACGCAAACAAATTTTTTATCATTTTTTTCCTACAAATAGAGCTTTCTTTTGGTGGTATTTGATCACCTCTGCAGTTTTCATTTTTTGCGCTATAAACAAACAAAAAGGATGATTTTGAAAAAAGAACAATATTTTTTACTTTTCTGCTATAATAAATATCCAAAAAAAAAAAAAAAAAAAAATTATTCATCAGTTTTGGCCGATATATATTCTACATATTTTTTGTAAAAAAAAATCGCAATCGGCATATTTTGATTGGTTTGCGCCTACAAACTGTGGAAATTGATTTATGGAGTTTTTACTATTTTTTTTTTTTTTACTAGTAATGGCAGCGATCTGCGATTTTTATCGGGACTGCGATTTTGCAGCGGACATGTTGGACATTTTTGACACATTTTTGGAACCAATAACATTTATACAGTGATCAGAAATTTAAATGTGCACTGATTACTGTATGAATGTCATTGGCACAGAAGGGGCATACGCCCGCGCCGAAACGGCGCCAAATGGCTCTATATCAGCTCAGCAAACCCTGCAGCAAGTGCTGTCTGATCTACAGCATGCAGTGTGCGTTTCCTGAGCAACCTGTATCTGATTCTCTGTTCCTGTGACCCGGACAGCCTGACCTTGCTGATTTCTGCCTGCACCGACCCCTGGACTGCCTACGACCACTCTCTTGTCTCACCCTCCTGTACTTTGCCTGCCCGCCTGTTGACGACCTTGCCTGAATCCGACCATTCATCTGCCTGCTCCTCCTGTACCGCACCGCCAGCCTGTTTCACGACCCAGCCTGTACGACCATTCTGCAAGTGCACGAGTGCACCAACGGACTTCTACCAACACCAGTGAACCAGTCCGACCCTCGTGCCATCCTGCACTCCCGAGCCTCCTGTCTACTCTACCAGGGGTTCCCGAGTCAGGGTCGTAAGGGAGGTTAACCACTGCATAAGTCAGACTCATCCGCCAGGTACGTGACAGTATCAGACAGCCATGACGAGTCTGTGCAGGGGGCCTCCCTTACAAAGGAACTGTGTGAGCAGGTGACCAGCCTTGCCCAAGTGGTGAAGGATCTGCACTCTGGCTACCTCCAGCTGAAGGATCAAGTCTGGGAGCTCCCTCAGCATACCGTCATCACAGCACCTATGGAGCCAGAAGTACCTCTGCCCGAACGGTTTTCAGGGGACCGTAAGCAATTTCGGGCGTTTCGCATTTCCTGTGAACTTTTCTTCTCCCTGCAAACCAGTACCTTCTCTCAGGAGAGCACCAAAGTGGGGTTGGTCATCTCACTCCTCCGGGGTGAGCCACAGGCCTGGGCTCACCGCCTACTGGAGCGCTCGGCTCCTGAGACCACCACCCTTGCCCGGTTCTTCTGGGCTATGACCAGACTCTACGAGGACCCGCATCTAGCCGCCTCTGTAGAACTGTAGGACTACGTATAGGAGTTTCGGCGCTGGAGCGCAGAAACCCATGGAATGACACAGCTCTGCGATCTCAGTTCCTGCTGGGGCTGTCCAAGCCCCTTAAGAACGAAATGGCTCGTATGGGCGTACCACCAACCCTGGATGCCTTGATCGATTTGGTCATCCAAATCGACCGCCGCCTGCGGGAACCTAAAGGTGTGGCACCCCCGTGTACTCCTCCTGCTCTGAGCGACCTCTTAAACCACGGACGGACGGGCCCCAACGGCCAACGCTTTCCCCCGAAGAGAGGCGGAGATGACTGCATAACGGTTTGTGCTTGTACTGTGGAGGATCTGGACATTCAGTGCGGACCTGCCCCTGTAAGTCCGGAAAAACCCCTCCGCGCGGCCAAGGAGGGATACTATCCATACCGGACCCCAAGATGCATGCGGTCCTCGCCGTAGCCTTGCATCTGCCCAGTGGGGAGGTCTCCGTCTCCGCTATTATAGACTCTGGAGCCTGCAGCTGCATTATGGACCTCAACTTTGCAGCCTTACATCGGATACCCCTCAGGCCTAAGGTGCGTCCAATGACCCTTCGTCTGGCCGATGGGTCACCCATCAAATCCGGGTTGGTAACCCATGAGACCATCCCCCTCTTGACCCGAACGGGCGATGTTCACTCCGAATTTCTGTTCTTTGACGCCATAGCATCCCCACTGGCTCCACTTATCCTAGGACTTCCGTGGCTTCGGACACACTGCCCTCACATTAACTGGGTCATTGGCAGCATTCAATTTCCCTCAATTTACTGCCAGCACCACTGCTTCCAACCACCGGCTGGACCCCTCTTAGCAGCCTCCTGCCTGGACTCTGATCTGGACTCGGAAGTCCGCCTAGCTGTCCCTGCTGAGTACCATGACTTTCTTGATGTGTTCAGCAAGAAAGGGGCAGATGCCCTGCCACCACATCATTACTGCCCTATAGAGTTGCTCCCTGGTACGGAGGTACCATTCGGCAGAATCTACCCCCTCTCGGAAAAGGAATTCGCAGCACTTAAATCTTACCTGGATGAGAATCTGGAGAAGGGTTTCATCAGGCCTTCCACATCCCCTGCTGGGGCCAGAATCTTTTTTGTCAAAAAGAAAGACAAGTCCTTGAGGCCCTGCATTGGTTACAGGGACCTCAACAAAATCACTGTAAAGAACCGGTACCCCCTTCCATTAGTTCCGGAGTTGTTTCAATGGCTAGGATCCACCACCGTGTTCTCTAAGATGGACCTACGCATATAATCTCATTAGGATCAGGGAAGGGGATGAGTGCAAAACGGCCTTCCGAAACCAGTTCGGCCACTATGAGTACTTGGTCATGCCATTCGGACTCTGTAAGGCTCTTCATTGCTTGGCACCCCATTATCTGTCTGAACTTTTATAATTTTACTACCGCCCTTTGTAGCCTTCGCTCCTCAAATACTGGTCCTCTGTGTGCCCCCCTACTCTCCTACACACAACTTCTGTAAACTCATTCAAATCTAATCTAAAAACGTTTTTCTTTAGACGAGCTTTCACGTAATTGTCCTTTTTTCCATTTTACCCACTGTATTTCTTGTGTTTTTGTTTCTCTTGTCTTTGTAAAAAAACTTTGAGAAGCTACCTTTAAAGGCACTATATAACATAAAGTGTATTATTATTGTTCTCAAGCTAGGGTTGTTGCAGATGAGAACTAAATAATTAGATCTGATACAGACACAAACAGGCAGAGCAATTAACTCACAATGTTGTGTTTCATCACATTAGCACTCCAACATTTGTGATGCAACATAAAGGAAATGACAAGGCATTGATTGGATGCTGTGTGACCCGGAACAAGAGGTTGCCTGTCCCATTTGTAAATAGAGACAATCAAGCTGCAATAATATACAGTATAGGGAAATCAATCAGCCATGATACTACAAACTGCAGCTACAACATGTCAACCCATCATCGCAAACGACATAAGGAATATGTAGCCATTGCCCCCCTTATGGAGTGGCTGGAAGTTATGGTGCATCTGATCCCACTGCCCTCAATCACCTTTTTCCACACACTCATGGGTTGATTTACTAAAGCTGGAGAGTGCAAAAACCGGTGCAGCTGTGCATGCTAGCCAATCAGCTTCTAACCACAGCTTGTTCAAACAAGCTTTGACAATAAAACATTGAAGCTGATTGGTTTCTGTGTGGAGCTGCACCAAATTTTGCACTTTCAAGCTTTAATAAAGCAACCCCCTCAGAGTCACAGAACAGGCTGGTACTTTGATTTGTTTTATTTTATTAGGGGATTTAAACTTGGATGGGAGTTGGGATGTAATGGGATGCCCAGAGACCAACAGTTCTTTTCAAGGACCTCTATATACACCTCCGTATATACATTCCTCCTTCTTCACTTCAGCACAAAACTTGCTGCATGGTTACTCCTCGTTCCTCTCACCTGCACTTCTCTTTTTAATTTCCAGGTGACGCCTAGAAGGGAATTTACTAGGCCTACAATGTTTCTTCAGCCTAACTAGCACATGTTGAGGCCTGCTATAGTGGGAACAGCACCTCCGGACCACCCATTACAGTTGTCCCCATAGTGTAGCGACAAAATGTGATAGCTGGTCTGATGCACTACTACTCCCAGCCCATCCTCCTCCTCCAGGCCCTGCTAGCCACTTCAGCTGTGACAGCCCTCATCAATACCACCGTAGTGACTTCTGCATCCTTTCCAGATTGTCTCTCACACCAATCTGCTCCGGCATGCCTTTACAGCTTTCCAAGGTGTGTTTCACTCACTGACCACCGGTGCACTCTTTACTGAGCTTCTCTGGTAGCATTGTCTGTTGCTCTCCTGCTCCTTTGGTTAGGATCCCACTGGGGTTTGTGTGAGGAACCCCTTCCACTCCTCAAGCTCCCCGGCCTCAAGGTCACCCCCCCCCCAGAAGGGGGGCTTCCTGTGGGGCCTCAACAATCTCAGCTACATTCCAGCTCTTCCACCCAAACTCACTCCTCCCAGACTGGGCTGACCCTGGGTATTTAAGGAGGCCTTCCCCCTGCCAATCCAGTTTGGGGATTGGTCAGGGTTCCTTAGCATACCCCAGATGGCTACACCTCTCTCCCAACTCTCTGTCCAGTACATTCCACCCGCTTCTGGAAAGAAGTGGGAGGTCCTGGTGACCTCATTTGTGAATGACCCAGTCCTACCTGAGCCACTCCCAGCTCAGAAACCAAAACAATCAGGCCTGCTCTCAGTCAGGCCTGACTAAATTTGCCTGACCTTACCAAAAAAAAACCTCCACTAGCTCCTACCTAAGTAGGAGGCGCTACAAATATAACTACACTAATACCCAGTTAAAACAAAAATACATTTGAAATTGTACAATGCCTTACAATTTTCATGGAACTGGCCATTTGGAGAGGAAGGAAGCAGGGCTTTTTTTCAGTGGAAACGTGAGGGAACGCAGGTCCGGCACCTCCGGCACTGAAAGTATATACTGGCAAGGGATGTGAGGTGTGCTGGAGGGTCTATTGATGCTGGCTGCCAGGGGATCTATTGTCATTGTTGGGGTTCTGTTTTTGAGTGCGGGTCTGTTGTTGATGGGGGATCTACTGTTGCTGGGGGTCCTATGCTGCTGGTATGGATCTATTGTTGAGGGTGAGGTCTATTGTTGCTTGCTGCTGGATGGTCTATTGATACAGGCTGCTGAGAAATGTGTTGTAGTTGCTGGGGGGGGGGGGTCTAATGTTTCTGGGGTGAATATTTTGTTGCTGGTGGTGGTATTATGTTGTCCATTGTTGCTCTGTGGGAGGATGTCTATTGCTGTGTGGGGGAACTATTGTTGCTGGGGTGGGGTCTATTGTTGCCGTGGTAGGGTCTATTGTTGCTGAGGGGAATATATTCAGTGGTGGTCTGTCCATAAGGGATGCAGGGGTGCTGCCCCCCCATCCATGCGTCTGGCCCCCTAATCTGCATGCAGGGTACCAGACGCATGGATTCCAGTGAGTTAAAGGCTCTACTAGGCTTCAAAAAAGGGTGGGCTCAGGATGCAGAGCACTGCGCCCTGAGCACACCAACACGTGTGACAATAGCAAATGCATATCCGCTATTGTCTTCCTTATTCTCCTTTCGGCCAATCAGGTCCTGAGACCCGTCACCTGATTAGCCGAAAGGAGAGGCAATCTGATTGGCCATCTAGGAGGAGGAGGAGGAGATGCACGGTGTGTGCACTCCCATTGAAAAAATGTAAAGTACATGTATTCAATAGTATAAAAGCACAAAACAGGTACAGGCAGAGGTAGGTCAAGCAGGTTGACGAGTTTCACACTTTTTGAGTGCTTCATCAATACCAACGGGGGTACTTGTGGGTGCATTATTTACTCTGTATATATGTAAATATGTTTTTATTATTTTATATGTTTGTAATATACAGTATTTAATAAACAAAAATTTCTCAGAATCAGAATAGCTAGAGAACTGAGCATGGTGCGCTCTCCTGCTTAGTGTGGTCAGTTTTTAATAGGAAAGCAAGGGGACTAGCAGGAACACCAGGGATATCACACAAAGGAAGCCATACAAGGAGAACTTTTTCATACAAGTACATGGTACAGCAGGCTCATATCAGGAATATGAAGAGTTGGTCTAACAAATGCTTTTATTCTGAAGTTATTTGCAAAGTAGCGCCTGCTGTTACCTACAGCTTTTACTGTACTACATGTTTGAAACGGCTGACACATTTACAAGAATATGAACAAAATATTTCCAATTCTAGACCGGCTTTAAAAGCCTATTTTTAGTTTTTGCATTTTATGACAAGAGCTAAACAGACACTAATTCTTATTTTTCAGTTGTCATATTTTTTGTGATTATTGTAATTTGAAAAAAATATTCTTATTATTTGCAGACAGTTTGCTAATATTTTAAGAATCGGCTCCATTTAGAAATCAGAAAAGCATTGAAACATGTACCAGAGAATATGACAGTGTTTACTTATCTAATGTGTTAGTAATACTTGAGAAAATAATGGTTGTAATGGAATGACAGACATGCACACAAATGGATTAGCTGTATGAAGAGTGGCAACATCTGCCAGAGCTACTGTCCATTGTATATATTTTAAACATTAAAAGTATTTAAGCCCTTCTGCCAAACTTGAAGAGGTAAAGAGATTATTAACCACTACACATTTAACCACCTGTTGTCTGGGGCATTTTTGCAAATTTTCCAGTACATGTTAACAGCTACATTTTTCTTTATAGAAACTTACTTGGAACCCCCAAAGATGATATATTTTCTATAAGCAAGGGACCTAGAGAAAAAAAAATGGTGGCTGTTGAAATGTTTTATGCCAAATTAATATTATAGTCCCTTTGTAATAGCTTTGGGCACGTGACAGATACTCTTTATGGAAACATCAGGGGTCTATGAGACCCCTGATGTCTCCTGTGTCTTCCATAGTGGCTACCCAAGCTCAGATCATCCTTGTTTACCTGCTTCCCTCACTGTAACAGATATGGAATGACAGCTCTAACACCAAAAGTGACAAACTCATTGTTGTTTCTAGGTTCATTCATCATAGAGGAGATTGGGGAATGGATATTCCTCCATCTCCTCTGTGGGAAGTCAATCCAAATGCTTAAATAAACATTTGGATGCTATCTTAAAGATCCATGGCATGATGTCAATAAATAAACTTAAAGGACAAGTTGACATTTTGGAGCATGTTACATGTTCATCATCATGTACCTGGTGCTGGAGACCAGTGGAGAGAAGGCTTCCCTTGCGGCTAAGTTCCAGACTCCCCTGAAGGTGGAACAGGAGGAGTCAGGCCCAAAGTAGCATGGTCTTCTGCTGGGATGCTTTCAGGGAAGTTCTGGCTAGGATGCTTCTCAGAGGAACCCAGGAATACAGTTGATGCACTAGAGTGGTGTCTGCAGACAGGTGGTGCCCATGAGATGTAGCAGGTCTCGGGGAGTGCAATAACAGGATCGAAGCCAAGGTCAGGTGCCAGGTGGTATTCAGAGCAAGCGTGCTCAGATGGATAGCCTGGGTCATACACAGGAAAGAGTAGGAAGTGAAGACTTCCAGGTTCAGGACAAGCCGAGTCGGTAACAGGAAATCACAGAAACAAGGGAATCACAGAAACCATGCACTGGAGGAGCTGAAGATCAACCAGCAACTGCAGATACCGACTGGCTTCCTTATAAGGGCAGTTTGGCACCAAACTAAGCTGGGGGCGTGCGTAACTGTGTGCAAGTGCGCATGTGTGTTCCGGAGTGCATTTGTTCACCAGTGCGCATCCGTGTGCACATCTGTTCCCCAGTACACGTTTGTTTCGCCAGTGCTCAGGCGTGCACCCTTGTGCATTTGTTATGCCCCATGTGCTCAGGCGTGCACCCTTGTGCATTTGTTATGCCCCATGCAAATTCGTGTGGGCAGGCAAGGTACTGACAGGGATGCCAGGTCTTCAAGCACCTCTGTTGCGGATGGAGCCCTGACGTCCACCCATATTTAGGGTTCCAGCAGCTGCAGCCTCTCCCCCTCCCACTCCTCCCTCCCCTCACCAGTGACAGCAGGAGGGCATCTGCACGTACGAGGAGACAGATACACTGAGAAGTCTGCAGGAGTCCTGCATAGCACCCATGATCTGCTGTTTACGGGTGCAATGCTTTCCTGGCTCCAAGTAAAAAAATAAATAAATGCACATTTTGTTTTACCTGCAAAAAAATGTGCATTTATTTTTTTATTTTTTTTAAAGGTGAACTTATCATTTAACCTTGTGTTGATACCAGTTCCCAGCCGGAAGTTTCTACATCACCCACCTATTACAAAGCCTTTTCCAGGAACATGTGCAATGGGAATATTTTACTGCACTTCATAGGACTTCACAGACATGGTGTGCATAGTTTTCCTACTCCTAGAAATCCATCAGAGTTTGTTGCAAGTCAGCTTAGAAAGAGAGATACTGTAAGATGATTTCTGATTACTGGCTGGTTATTTTTACTAGGCACCAGTGGCAGTTGGTGCTCAATTTTCTTGGGGGGGGAGCGGGCCGCGGCACCCCCAGCCAGCCAGCCAACCAACCACCCACCTTGGTGCTCGACCGCCCTGACCACCACATCGCTTGCCCATTGCCCACCAGGCCCCCTCACCAGCCCTTCACTTACCTCAGCTAGGTTGAAGCTCGGCGGCTCCCCCCCCGCATCGCCTCCAGAGTCCCGGTGGTCATTTCTCCTCCCAGCCAATCAGGACATAGTACTCATGGACAATCGGGTCTTAGGACTCCTGACAAATCAGGTCTCAGGACCCGCTTCCTGATTGGCTGGGAGGAGAAACAGGAAGACATCAGTGAATATTAATTCTCTAACTGGGTAGGCTCCGTGCGCAGTGCTCTGCCTCCGGCTCTAATCATGTGTTTCAAAAAGAAAAAAACATTGGAATCCATGTTTCCGGCACCCTTCATGTAGATTAGGGGCCGGGCGCATGGATTAGGGGGGCATTGCCCCTGCGCCCTGCATGAGCGGCCACCACTGCTAGACACCCCCTTGTTGCTATCTTCGCTGCCTATTGAATTAGCCACAAAGCTGCATGATTTATTGTACATAAGTTCCTCATTTTATCTCATTTTAGTTTACACCTCAAAGTATTAAGTTAAAAAGAAAAGTCTTTGGTCTGAAATTGTTATCTTTCTGCATGAAATTAATATGAGCCCACTGTCGTCTCCCACAAATATCTATTTTATATCATGTCTCCTTATTTTCTCACAGGGTTTTTTGTTCTCCTCAATAGACATTCTATAGAGACATATAAGTGTTGTTGCCAAGCGGGCACTAGTAATGTTTTTTAAAAGCAAAATCCTGTGAAATAATCTACAGTATGTGAATTGACTTTTGCTTGCACAAAAGTTGGCCTTTGGCAATTCCAAAAGTGCCTTTGGCCATTTCAACAGATCCATGTAATAGAACCTTTAGTGAATTGAAAAAGCACAATCTCAATGTTTCATGTCAACTGGGAGTATTTCAGTAAATTTGTCTAAGTTATTCTAGGTACAAAAGTTTTCTGTTTTTTTTTTTTTTTTCCCACCCAATCTATTTGATAGCCAACTTTTTCACTGTTTGTTTGAAGATGATATGACAGCAACATTATTCCCAGTGTGTAAAAAGAAACCACATTCATGGACCACAACAAAATGTGGTTTGTAGCTCTGTAATAACAGTATAGAAAGTAGATGCCCAATGTCAATTCCAAGTGATTTAATAAGGAAAAACACTTACGTTTTTTAAATCTAATGCTATAACAAACAAAGTAGAACTTTATGAAAGAACAAAGTATAATTCTATATATATTCAAGGATGTTCTAACAAAACATGTTAAATGGAAAAAAGCTTTTAAATAACAAAAGAGAATTATTGATGCATATCTACGTAAGGTACTTACGGTCAGTACCTTTTGCCGCACGGTAAACAGAGGCAGCAGCTCAACTCAGAATATCTACTTTAAGGTTTTTTTTTAGTATATAATTTTGTTTTTCCTTTTACTGAGCATGTCTAATAACCCAGTGGGTGAATCCAGCAAGACCCTTGGTAGGTCAAGTAACACACAAAACAAGCTAGAACAAGAGCTATATATGGAAATAAAATCTCAATCATTTATAAACATAATAATTGTTAATCAAATACATTGTTACACTTTATGTAAACTCACAATTGTGTGGAATTGTTCTTTAAATTGAGGTTTGCATAGTTTCTTTTGTTATTTTACCCACTTGCCGACCGCCTACCGCATATTTACTGCGGCAGGTTGGCTCTGTTCCTGTACGTGATTTTGTGCAATAGCCACTGGGGGGTGTGCACACACCGCCAAGAGGCAAGATTGCATGCTGATTGGACACAGGGGATGCCAATCAGTGAGTCCGACAAATCCGATGTCCTCTGGCCACCTGCAATCGTTCCACAGAGAGGCAGAGCGGCGATCTGCCTATGTAAACAAGGAAGATTGCCGTTCCGACAGGGAAGACGATAGAGATTGGTGTTCCTGCATCTTCGTTTTCATCCATTTAGAGCAATCCCCACACAGTAAGCAAGAACCCTCTAGGAGCACATTTAACCCTTTGATCACCCCTGATGTTAACCACTTCCCTGCCAGTGTCATTAGTACAATGACAGTGCATATTTTTAGCACTGATCACTGTGATAATGTCACCGGTCCCCAAAAAAGTGTCAAAAGTATCAGTTAGGTGTCCAATTTGTTTGTCGCAGTCCTGCTAAAAATTGCTGATTGCCGCCATTACTAGTTAAAAAAAGAAATTGATAAAAATGCCATAAAATATCCCATAGTTTATAGACGCTATAACTTTTGTGCAAACCAATCATCATACGCTTATTGGGATTTTTTTACCAAAAAGATGTAGAAGAATACATATTGGCCAAAGTTGATGAAGTAATTTGATTTTTTCAATGTTTTTATTGGATATGTTTTATAGCATAAAGTAAAAAATATAGTTTATCTCATAGGATCTCATTACATACATGGAGTACTTTCCCCCCGTGTTTCCAAGTGCTTTCTAACCCTAGCTATCAGAACTGACCTGCACCTCCTCTCCTGCCATGGCTGATCTGACAACAGCTGTGAAAGAGATGGCTAATTCATATATACAGCTTGCCTCGGCTGTGAGCACTTTTCCAAAACACGCAATGGCAAGAGGAATGCAGAGAAAAGGGTGTGAGCCTCTGCATTCCTCTTGTCATTGCTTGCCTCAGGAAAGTTCTCACAGCCAAGGCAAGCTCTGTCTATGAATTAGCCGTCTCTTTCACAGCTGTTGTCGGATCAGCCACAGCAGAAGGTGGTGGGGGTGGGGGCAAGTCTAATCTCATAACTAGGGTTAGAAAACACTTTGAAACATGGGAAAAAATTGATACGTGTACTTTGTCCCATAGGAGATAGAAATTGAGATAAACATTAGAATGATAGATCTTCTAGATCAGGGGTCTCAAACTGGCGGCCCTCCTGCTGTTGCAAAACTACAAGCCCCATCATGCCTTTGCCTGTGGGAGTCATACTCGTAACAGTCAGCCTTGCAATGTCTCATGGGACTTGTAGTTTTACAACAGTTGGAGGGCCGCCAGTTGAGACCCCCATTCTAGATCTTCTTTAACCACTTCAGCCCTGAAAGGATTTACCCCCTTCCTGACCAGAGCACTTTTGCGATTTGGCACTGCATCGCTTTAACTGACAATTGTGCAGTTGTGTGACGTTGTACCCAAACAAAATTGACGTCTTTTTTTTCCCACAAATGGAGCTTTCTTTTGGTGGTATTTGATCACCTATGCGTTTTTTATTTTTTGCGCTATAAACAAAAAAAAATTGCGTCAATTTTGAGAGAAAAAAACAATATTTTTTACTTTTTGCTATATTACATATCCAAAGAAAATATATAAAAAAACGAATTTATTCATCAGTTTTGGCAGATATATATTCTTCCTCATATTTTTGATCACAAAAAACGTTTATTGATCAGTTTGCGCAAAAGTTGCCTTGTTTATAAACCATGAGAATTCATTTATGGCGTTTTTACTATTTTTTTTATATTTACTGGTAATGTCGGCGTTCTGCGATTTTTATCGTGACTGTCATATTGCTGCAGAAAAATGGAACATTTTTGACACTTTTTTGGGACCATTGACATTTTTAGAGCTAAAAATAGCCACTGATTACTGTATACATGTAACTGGCAGGGAAGGGGTTAACTTGCAGGGGCAATCAAGGGGTTAACTGTGTTCCCTAGGTGTGTTCTGTGTGGGGGCTGGGCTGGCAGGGGCATGACAGATCTAACTGATCCCAATGACAGGGATCAGCAGATCCCTGTCATGCCCACTGACAGAATAGGGAACCACCATGTTTACATCGGTGGTTACCCATTCTTCCTTTCTAGAAGGCGATCGCGGGTCGCCAGCAGACATCGAGTCCGCCTGACCCGCGGCCACCCTCAGGCAGAGTGCGGCGGGCACAAGTGCGCGCCGGCGGCAGCACGCGCCCACCCACAACTGCAGCTCCGTGGATCTTAGTTTATAGATGGCGATCTGCACAGTGGAGCCAACTTGCCACAGTAAATGTACGTGAGGTGGTCGGCAAGTGGTTAAAGTTTGAAAGACATGTACATAAAGAAAGTAAGCACACAAAAATGCACTGCCCCAAAAATAATAGTCCTCAAGTCCAAATGACAGAAATGTTCCGAGTGAATGCAGCTATAAACTCAGAGGGGTTGATTTACTAAAACTAGAGAGAGCAAAAGCTGGTGCAGCTCTGTGTAGGAACCAATCAACTTCCGTTTTTTTTGTTGTCAAAGCTTGATTGAACAAAATGAAGTTAGACGCTGATTGGCTGCCATGCACAACTGCACCATTTTTTTGCACTCTCCAGTTTTAGCAAATCACCCTTACAGTCTCTAAAACAGGAAATTCATCAGTAATATGAAGTAGACATGAGAGCAATTCTCCTGCTGCTCCTTTAGTAGGACCCCAGGAGATCCAGCTTCAACACTCAGACGACAAAGAGAACAGAAAACCCCTTCACCCTTTCTCTTCTGGTTATCTTCTTTAACATTCACCTGTCATGAGTGGAAGAAAATCCAGTTTGCCTGGCTGTGTTTGACTTCGTTACCTTTGAATCACAGATCCAGAACAAGCATACTATAAATGAATGTCAGAAAAGAGTTCCTTGTCTCTATACTTGTTCCAGGTCAGTGACCAAAACATCAGTATGACAGTCGGGTTAGTAACATTTTCAAAAGAAAAGATTAGCAATGACAGGTTACATAATTTTCTCATGACAGGTGTAATTTAATGAGACTTCTGCACATAAAGAATCTGACAATCTCTCCATAATTAAGTAAATGTAAAACATAAGTGTGAATGAGAGCCTTATGAATGGATAACTTCAGTTACATGTGCCTAAAAAGCATGAGTGCCTAGGAAGCCTTCTATCTATGATTGTAGAAATTCTTATATTTGAATGGTAATCTGTCTAGGACATTGATGTATTTTAGGAGATTTACTATTGTGCATTTGTGCACACTAAAGCCTGGTACACACGCTTAGATTTTTGAACGACCAAACGTTCGTTTTTTGTTGGATGCTAGTCTCATGTAGAAAGTGAAGAGGTTACTAACAATACGAAAATTCTCATACGACCGAATTCAACGTCAGAAGTGACATAATGAGTTGAGTAGCTTTGCATGAATTTTTTCATTTCTGAGCATGCGTAGTCTTGCCTTATGATTTTGTTTTGAACGAAAACCATACTAATTATACAAAATTCAGATGCTGTGGACACATCCAACAAAAATGTTATAATCTGCACATCCAGATTTTGTCATTTGAAAAGTCAGAATCGACAGTAAGAATTTCGGACGATCGGTTGTTGTACAAAAACTCCCATATAAATTTAGCATTTTGTGTTTGGCCTTTAGCCAATATGAGATCCCTTCATAAATCTGCTAAAATGCACATTCCTGTTCAATGTATACATTGCAGTCTCATGTGCCGTGAGCATAAAGGCCCGTACACACGGTCCGATTGTTGGCCAACATAGGTATGCGCAGCCTATTGCATTAGGGTGTGCACCCAAAAGCTCACACACATACAGTATATGCGTGTGTGTGTGTGCATGTGTGTATATATACAAGGACAGAGATTGGTGTCAGTAGTTTTTACTTTTATTATTTTATTTTTTATTATTTTTTTACAATTTTATTTCTTATTATTTTTTTACAATTTTTTTTAGCAGCCCCATTAGG
The DNA here is from genome assembly GCA_018402905.1 of Glandirana rugosa. Lineage (NCBI taxonomy): Eukaryota > Metazoa > Chordata > Amphibia > Anura > Ranidae > Glandirana > Glandirana rugosa. The sequence continues at coordinate 114,622 of BLSH010075378.1, read as the reverse complement.
GGGCTTTCGTGAAATATCAGGGGTCTAAACAGGGGGAATCTGTGCCACACGGGGTAACTAGGGTATGCCTGGGCACACCTGGCACACCCTGTGCGCACGCTTATGTTGGCCGATAATTCGATTGTGTGTACGCACGATTTTACAGCTGATTTTCAGTTGTCATCCAACAGAAGTTGGACGATGAGACTAGAAAACTTGTGGTGGCCAACAAGGTGTTGGCCAATTGTTGGCTCGTGTGTACAGAAGTTGGCCAACAAAAAGTTGGAAGTGCAAACACACATGCTCGGAAACCAGAAATTGTTTGGTCGTGTAACCTGTGTTCCTAATTCACAAAATACATTCACCTGAACCTTATTGTCATACACTCGTAACATGTCACTACATTTGGTTTTGTTGGCCGATTACTTGACTCATGTCAGTACACTAGACCAAACCGGTCGCCCAATTTGGATAAAAGTTGGACATTTGGTTGGCCAACAATTTTCACGTGTGTACGACGCTTTAACATTAAACATTAAAGTGGTTCTAAAGCCTTAAAGTGGATGTAAACCCGATTCATGAAATGAGCTGGGCACATAGATTTGCATTGTTTTATTATCTCTTGTTCAGTTCTTCTGTTTTCAGACTGACAAATTCTCCTTCGCATATGATAAAAGCAGCCGGGTTTGGTGTTGGAGAGGGATCTATAAATAGATTAGCAGAGCCCTGAACTAAACAAAGAAGAATGCTGACAGTCTCTACCTATGAGGAGAGGGTGTGTGTGCGCCTTTCCTCCAATCAGCTGTCTTGGCTGTATGCCCAGGCTTCATGCAATGCTAATCAGGAAGAAACATAATCTGCACTTTCTAAAGGGTGTATACAGATGAAGACAGCAGATATACATGTAAAACGTATATAGGGAGAATTGTTTTATCTCTGTGTATCATCTGAGGCTTTTCACTTCACTGGGTATATTGTATGTGAGGGTTTACATCCACTTTACCTTAATGTGTTCTCTGCATTCATTTAAAAGACCTTCTGTGTCCATGATCCCCCCAGCCCCCCTTATACTTACCTGTTTCCCTTTCTCTGACCTCTCACATCAACAATTCATTTTCCTCCACACAACTGCCACTCACTGGATATTTTCTCTTTTTTGGGCCATTCTCTGTAACCCCGAGAGATGGTTGTGTGTGAAAATCCCAGTAGATCAGCAGTTTTTGAAATACTCAGACCAGCCTGTCTGGCACTAACAACCAGGCCAAGTCACTTAAAGAGGAGGTCCGCCCGCCCCTTTCAAAATTAAAAGTCAGCAGCTACACATACTGTAGGTGCTGACTTTTTATAATAGGACACTTACCTGTCCTGGAGTCCAGCGATGTCGGCACCGCAGCTGATGTTTCCATCAGCTGTTGCTTGCTGCCATTGTCGGTAAGGGTACCCGATAGTGTAGCCTTTCAGCTTCACGACCGGCCTCTGCTGCGTATGCGCAAAGTGCGCTTCGCTCTCTCACTGGCCAGCAGAAGGGGAGGGAGGAGGGAGACCGAGCTGCTGATGTACTTCACCGTGGCCCAGTCTCCCGGAAGTGGGGACAGGATATCTGTCAAAGACAGATATCCGCTTCCGCTGAAAGGAGCCAAATGTGGCACCGGAGGGGGGGATCCGATAAGCGGAGGTTTTACTTTTGGACGGAACTCTGCTTTAAATCCCCTTTCCTCCCCATTCTGATGCTCGGTTTGAACTTCAGCAAGTCGTCTTCAAAACATCTAGATGCCTAAATGCATTGAGTTGCTGCCATGTGATTGACTGATTAGCAATTTGTGTTACCAAACAATTGAACAGGTGCACCTTTGGCTGGTGAGTGGATATAATATTATGTTTGGACCAAAGACCTTTTGAGGCCGGCCATGGACCCATGGTGGAGGTGATGCAAAATTGATTTGTTTCCCCCACCTTATACTGTATTCCATTTATATTTCAGGGCCCTGGGAGTATGTACTGCTTAGCAAAATGTTATTCATTAGTGCATTAGCCACATGTATACTATTACAGCTGCGTGCATGTCCCATTGCATGTACTAAATGCTCTTAGAGTATTTTCAGGTGTACAGGTACATCAATGCAACAGAATTTTATTTTTTATCAAATCAACGTGATAAGCATTGATATGCTTGTTTGAAAGTCTGCTAGAATTTGCATTTTCCTCTACAATATTTTAGAGATACTGCATTTTAGCATAAAATGCGTTCCAAGAAAGATCTGCCTTGGTGTAATCCTTGCCTCTTTGTAATCTGCTTCAACAGATTAACAAATCCTTTATAATGATGAATGCTAAAGGTCAGTTGTCATGTTTTATTTCACATTCTTCTACTTACGTATTCTGGCATTTTTTTCACTTTTAGCAGTCAGGACATTATCATGCTAGCAGTCTGTGATCATTAAAACCAGCAAAGCCTTGCTCTGAATTAGCCCATGCTTTGAAATATTTGTATATCCTGTGTATAGGAGGCCTGCTCACAGTTGAATAGTATGGGATAATGCATACAAAACACATGTTAGTTTTAGCAAAGGTACTTCAATTATATTTCATTGGGCAGAATGGTTTTCTACAGATGGGCACTTAGCATTTGCCTTGTGTAATATTTCAGCAAAATAAACATAACATGTATAAAGCCATAGCAATATTAATGATAGCAATAGAGTGTATAAGTAATGAAATATAAACAATATGAATTTGCAAATTGAATGATAAAACACTTAGGGTTGTATTAGCTATGTGGTGCCCACGCTATAGCTGAAAGACAGCTACAGTGCAGGTTTAAGATGCCGGGAGGGCACACATGGACGTCCTCCCGTTCTCGTGCTGCCCTCACGCAGCCTGGGGCACGTGGGGGTGATGCGCTCTGTGATCGCAGTGTCCTTGGGACTTGGCTGATCACAGATTGGGTAAAGGGCCAATCACAGTGGACCCTATAGCACATTATCACAGAGAAAAGCTGAAGCCGGTTATCTGTGTTTTTTCTGTCACCCTGTCACAGTGCACATCAGTTCCGCTGATCAGTGCCCTCCAGTGCCACTAATCAGTGCCCTGCAGTGCTGCTAATCAGTGCCATATACCAGTGCCCATCAGCACTGCTAATTGTGATGAATGCAGGTATCAGATCACTGCCCTCATCACTAACTGGTGACAGTGACAAGCGCAGTGTGAGATCAGGTGGTCCTCTAACGTAACAATGCCACTTTCAGCTGCTTCCAGCACAAAGATTTTCCAGCTTGTGGGACCACCATCTGAGTGTCAGCAGCCTGAGAGCGATTGTTACCAGGCTAATTCAAGAGGTTAACCCTTTCACTGTCACTACTTCTGGATTATGGCCAGAAGACATGAGATCTTAGCAATAGCACCTATGATTTTAGAATAATCACCTGTAACACACACTGTCACCACAGACAGGAATATTCAGATGATTTATCCTAAACAGTAGCACTCTTCAAGGAAACAGGTTTGTTTGCATTAAGAGCTTTACGGACAAGATTAACACTTTTCAGAATAAGGTTTACTAATGAAAAGATCAAAAATTGGTGCAGATAAAATATTTACAGAAAATGATGTTACAAAGCAATAAGAGACATAATATACAGCAGCAAACAGATAGGGCAGAGGCAATGGAGTAATATACTTGCAGGGAATGTCAATGATTGGTTAGAGATTCGTTGATGAGTCCAAAGATTCACAGATGGTTGTTCTTTGAGTGAGAACTGAGCACTGTCCGGTCTATTCCCCTTTTCTCTAGAAACAAAGGGATGGGGCCATTTGCCCCTGACCCCTCACATAGGTAAGGAGGGCCCATGGGCTGTCCAGGGCAGACAATGCATCATGACCCTCCCGTACACACAGTTTTTCATATCAATGTTCATATCTTCCTACATGTACAAGGTGCATTCCTGAAACTGAGAAATTATGGCTCAGCAGGGACACCAAGCACAGCATACCTGGGATGCATGTTTCACCCAGGAGGCATCTGACAGTGAACCTCCCCTTGGCACGTCTGAATCTGGTCATGTCTGAACTCATTTCGTTAAGTATGAATTTCCGTATTCAAATATGTACTTTTTATTAAGATGTCACGTTCCTATCTGGAGTTATGAAACATGAGTACATTTGTAAGCTTAAAATTGATTAGGGGTCTCTGAGAAAGTCACATCTGCCTGAATTCCTCTCTTTTGCGACACTCATTATCCAAGGCATCCTGTGCTATCTCTTAATGGATCTGGTTTGTTCATTTATGATCAGACTTGGCAAAACACATCCAGACCTTTTGGGGCCTTGCACGATGACCCAGGAATTCCTAAACTGAAGGGAGGGGAGAAGAGGAGTGAGGTCGTTGCAGGGTGACGTCATGGCGTACGTTTGACAAATTGGTTGCAAGTTTTGTGTGTCCCACACGTGATATCATTACATCTCCTCCTCAGGTGGTTGCATGGGAGGGAACTGGAATTTCCTTCCTGACGCAACTTCTGGAGAGCCCACATGATCGCAAGACACTCCTTTTCGATCGTGGCGTATGCTACTTCCCTGGGGAGCAGTTTCTGGCTCAGGTAGAGAATGGGATGTTCCTCTCCAGCGTCATCCACTTGGCTCAGGACTGCACCCAACCCATTGGCAGAGGCATCAGTGTGCATTAGGAAATGGCGGGTGAAGTCTGGGGCCTGTAGCACAGGAGCGCTGGCCAGAGCCTCCTTCAGGGCCTGAAATGCCCTCTCACATTCTGGTGTCCAAGACACCACTTTGGGCAGTTTCTTTTTGGTTAGGTCAGTCAAAGGTTTTGCCAGGCTACTATATTTACATACAAACTTTCTTATAGTAGCCGACTGTCCCCAAGAATGAAATAATCTACTTCTTGGTTTGAGGGGTGGGCCAGGCCAGAATGGCCTCCACCTTCCCTTTCTCGGGTCTCAGAGTGTATCCTCCTACCTGGTGTAACAAAGTACTCGACTTCAGTCATGCCGATCTGACACTTGCTAGGCTTAACAGTCAGACTGGCAGCTGTCAGTTGGTCCAGGACCTGTGACAGGTGCACCAGGTGTTCCTCCCAGGTACGGCTGAACATGGTGATGTCATCCAGGTAGGCCACGGTAAAGGTTTCCAGCCCCTCCAGTAAGTCATTCATGGTCCTCTGGAAGGTAGCTCGGGCGTTCTTCATCCCAAATGGCATGACGGTAAATTTGAACAAACCAAATGGGGTGATGAAGGGCGACTTCTCCTGAGCTTCAGGACCCAGAGAAATTTGCCAGTACCCTCTGCTCAGATCCATGATTGTGATATAGTGGGCAGCTGCCAGCCTATCTAACAACTCATAAATCTGGGGCATGGGGTAGGCATCTGCAGTGGTGATAGCATTCAGCTTTTGGTAGTCCATACAGAACCTGGCCATCTGATCCTTTTTGGGGACCAGGACCAATAGGGACGCCCAGGCACTGTGGGACTTCTGAATCACCCCCAGCTGCAACATTTCCTCCACCTCCCTCTTCATGCCAGCCAGCACCTCCAGAGAGACACAATATGCCAACTGTTTAATGGGGGGTTGTGCCCCAGTGTCCACCTTGTGGACAGCGAGGTCCATCCACCCAGGTTTCCCCTTAAACTGGCTACCATGTACTGCCAGCACTTCCTTCAGCCCAGTTACCTGTGTGGGAGTAGGATTGGGGTTTATCAGGAGGTTGGAGTCTACCTCCCTGGTGTCAGCTAGCAGGTCTAGGAGTGGATCAGCCTCTTCAGGCTCCAGCCTGCTTCAGACCGGCATGACATAGGCCATGTGCTCATGATGGGCTTTGATCATGTTCACATGAAAGGCCTTCTGCTGTCTACTCTCTTCTTCCAACTTGACTAGGTAGGTGACATCATTCAGACACTGGGTGATGGGGTACGGGCCTTCCCATGCTGCTTGGAGTTTGTTCTGCCGCAAGGGAAGCAGAATATACACCAGCTGACCAACGTTATATATCTGCTCCCTAGCATTGCGGTCATACCAGCGTTTCTGCCTGGTCTGGGCATGGGTCATGTTTTCCCGTACAATCCCCACCCACGTCTCCATTTTATCCTGGAATCTAAGGATGTAATCTACAACAGAGACCTCTGGGTTGGCAATCTTGCCCTCCCAGGTCTCACGGATTAGGTCCAGGGGTCCTCTTACCCTCTACCCGTACAAATGGGGAAAAGCCTGTGGACTCCTGGGGCATCTCTCTATAAGCAAACAGCAGGTGAGGAAGATATTGTTCCCAGTCCTTGCCCTGGGACTCCACAAAGGTGTGCAGCATTTGTTTCAGGGTACCATTGAAACGTTTGCACAAGCCTTTTGTTTGTGGATGATAAGGTCTGGCCATGATATGCGTCATCTGTATTTTCTAGCAGAGAGCGTGCATCAAGTCAGACACAAACTGGGGGCCTTGATCGCTAATGAGCTTGGCCGGAAATCCCACTCTTGTGATGATTCCCAGCAGAGCATCATCGACCTTGTCTGCACGGAGGGAAGAGAGAGCCACCGCCTCTGGATAACGCATGGCATAGTCAATGACTGTCAGGATATAACATTTGCCTGAACTTCTAGGGGTGGCTAGAGGCCCAACAATATCCACTGCCACCCTCTTAAAAGGTTTGTCAATCACAGGCAAAGGTTTTAGTGGAGCCCTGTGTACATCTCCTACCTTGCCAACTCGATGGCAGGTAACACAGGACCGTCAGTAATCAGCTATGTCCGTAAGCATGGTAGGCCAATAAAAGTTTATGTATTAACCGCTCCCGGGTCTTAGTGATCCCCAAGTGACCTGCTAGGGGAATCTCGTGAGCCACCTTTAGTACCTGTCCCCGGAATTGACTGGGTACCACAAGCTGCCTGCTACCTAAATCATCTGCGTTCCCCTCTGTAGACAAACTCTCCCTGTACAGTTTTCCTTTGTCCCAATAAACCTTTTGTTTGTCACTCTCTGCAGGGGGCTATCAGCTAGACTCCTGAGCTGTGATAGTGTTTGGTCTGTCTGCAGTGCTGCGTCAAATGCAGAACCACAAGTCCCAGCAAGCAATCCTGTGGCAAACAAAGACAGCTGCTGAGGCTCAACCGAGGTGGAGTACACTGGGTCAGAACAAGGAGAGGGCCCAGAGACCTCCTCCTGCTGTTCTGTGACCCGGGCCTTTACCTCTGCAGCCCTTGCAGCACTGCGAGTGACCACCAGTATTGGTAATACATTATCATCATCATCAACATTACATTTAACATGTACAGGTATAGCATCATTGGAACATACATTGTTTACCTTTACAAGCAAGGGGGTTGCTTCTCCTTTCTTTGAAGAAGGAGGACCTTGCACTTCCACTTCACCCTCGCCAGGTTCCCCAGATATCAAACCCACATCTGCACACAGAACATTGGGGGGTCCACAGGCTTCCGAGGGGGTGTCCTCAGCAGGGGCATAATAGGAGACAAGGGTCCCTAAATCAGCACCCAATAATACAGCAGTGGGGATCTCCTCAGAAACTTCCACCTCTCTCATAACACTCCCGGCACACCAATCAATGAACACATAGGCATGGGGTATGCGGGAACGGGTTCCCCCAACTCCGGTGAGGGTAAGGAACTTCTCTGGGATGATGTTTGTTTCTTCTTTCACCTCCAGTCTGACCAAGGTGACATCCACTCCGGTGTCCTGGAAACCCGTTATAGTCCGTTGGCCCACGATGACTGGCTGCAAGTTGACATTGGTTCCTAGAGGTTTCCCACTAATGAACAGCACAGCAGAAGGGTTGGCCAGATGATGTTCTCTTCTTTTGCTCAGGGCATTTTGAGCGATCTGACTGCACTAGGTAGAGGCTTCTGCTTAGGGGGACAGATTATTGTTCAAAAATCATCTCCTAGTTCTAAAGGGAGAGGTTATAGCTGCAGCTGTAAGTGACACATTATTGTTCAAAAATCATCTCCTAGTTTATTTAATTTTAATTTATTTTCCCTATCCCCATTTTTTTGTAGGGCACTTGCCCCACTCTTACCCCCTTTTTACTTCCTTTTGCAGCCCTCTAGCACTTGCCAGGACTTTGTTACAGCCATTTTTGTGCCCAAAAGTTCGGGTCCCCATTGACTTCAATGGGTTTAGGGGTCCGGGATAATGTTTGGGCAGTGTTCGGTGCCGAACCCGGACTTTTTCCCAAAGTTCATTCGGACCCGCAGAACCCGAATGTCCAGGTGTTCACTCAACTCTAATCATGAGGTCTTCCAGGGACTCAAAAGAATTAGCTTTCAGGCCCCTAGTCCACTGTAGGAAGGTGGTACGTAAACGGCTTACCACGTCCATATAGGAGTCCCCAGGCCCTTTTTGTACGGATCTAAACCGTTTTCGGTACACTTCCGAAGTTAGTTGATATTTCTGAATGATTGCAGCCTTTATGGCTTTGTAGTCTTCATTCTGCTCCCCTGGCAGGTCGACATACGCATCCAGGGCCTTGCCTCATAGCCCTGGTGTCATTTACCAGGCTCATTGTGCTGGGGGGGCAAATGGTACTGACGACAAGTTTTTTCAAAGGACGTCAATGTCACTGTCCTTTTCCATGACTGTTAATTTGGCGGCTGGGCTCGCAGGCAGAGAGGGGTCCCTGTGCTCTAAAGATCCGAGGTTTTGAGCCAACCGTTGCTGCTGGAGTTTCGCCATCTCCAGTTGGTGCCGATGATCAGCCTCCGTCTCAGCCTGGCATTCCTCTCTCTCAGTCGCAACCTGCTGTTCCAGAAACCGTTTCACTGAAGCGCTGTAGTGTTTCCTGCATTTGAGGAGAGTTTATGCTGGTTGCAGGCAATTTGTGGCTAGCCTGCTCCTGCTCCTGCTGTGGCCTAGAGGGGACATTCAGTGGTATTCCTGTGTCAGTCTCTGTGAGTCTATCCTGTGAGGCTGTCGAATCTGACCCACTGGGCTCTGGAGTACCGGCATCTCCTTCAGCTTCAAGTTCCCTCGAGTTCTAATCTGCTCGGATATCATACTCCTGTAGAGCCTTTATCATGTCTCCACAAGTTTTGTTACTGACGTCAAGGCCTCTTGTTGTACACTCAGCAGTCAGATCATCTTTGCTCATCTTCTTATACCCTGATAACCCAGACATTTTGCAAGTGGAAAAGATAGAACAGAAAGCAGGGATAGAAAGGAGCTGTTGCTGTATGTCTCTTAAAAAAAATAAAAATATGCACCAGCTTGACTCTAAGGACTGTTTCCACAAAGGTTACAATCCTTCAGTGCAGAGTTAATTCCTAACAATGCACTGAATGCTCTTAAGTAGAGTTGAGCGAACCTGAACTGTAAAGTTCAGGTTCATACCGAACTTTGCGGTGTTCGGGACCCGAACCCGAACTTTTGAAAAAAGTTTGGGTTCGGGGTTCTGGTATTTTTTTCACGCTTGTTGAATAGCTGCAGGGCAGTCAATCAACAAGCGTTTCACTGGTTTGCCCTTATAAGCCATCACAGTCATGCCTACTAATGGCATGGCTGTGATTGGCCAGTACATCATGTGACCCAGCCTCTGTATGAGCTGGAGTCACGTAGTGCTGCATGTCATATGCTTTTAGGCTAGTGTAGGGAGAGGATGCTGCTAGTGCTGTGAGGGACAGATTGCAGATCTAATAACATCTCATCCTGCATTACAGAACGATCTAATTGTGGACTAGATAGAGATTACTACTACTACTGCTTTTAGGGACAGATTGCAGATCTAATAACATCTCATCCTGCATTACAGAACAATCTGACTGGACTAGATAGAGTCTACTGCTTAGAGGGCGGGACGTCGATAAGTTGTTCGCACTTTTTTTATGGTCTTGGGGCTTGGGTTTGAAAAA
>BLSH010075378.1:73868-86377 GCA_018402905.1 Glandirana rugosa | reverse complement strand
GGCAAGAAGAAATATCCACAATCGTGTGATATTGTTTGGTAAAGAGATTTATTTGAACTTGTAGAATAAAAATACTCACATTGCCTGAAATGGATCAAGAGCTCTTAATTAAAATGACAGGAGAGATAGAGGAAACCGACGCGTTTCGGCTCATAAGCCGTCATCTGGGGTATTCCCCCCTCCTGTCAAACATGCTATTTATAGTGAAGATCATTACAATGAATATCGGCCTCTAGGGGGCCACAAAAACGGAAGTCCGATTTTGGTCTTCAAAATGGCGCTGATGGCGTGCGTTCCACGCCTCAATTTGATAAGTATGTTGTCCAGGGAGTATATTATGCCCACATGAGCATTAATACAAAGTGATCAAAAGCCCTATGAGAAGGTGTGTGCATGTTGAATAGGGGGTACTGGTGCCTGTTGGTCCCCGTTCATAACCTTAATTATTGCGGTGTACGAGAGGGGATAAGCATCCATGTGTGAATAACCCGGAAGGACACGGGTTTCCCGGATGTTGAGTCACGGGTGTGAAAGGACATAGGTGAAGAGAAAAGGGAGGTGGTGCTGTTATCGGTGGTTGGTGTAGGATTACGAATAGCGTGAGTCAGAGATCACCCCATAAAGGAGTGACATTTGAAGAGTGACTCGGCCCACAGGAGTGACCTAAGAAGTAGAAGGAACGACCCACAGGTCCGTCAGGTCATCCGCCGGAAGTGCCATGTGGAATGATAGACGTCACTTCCTGTGTGTTGATGGACTGTAAGCAAAGGATGTATTAATATACGAACTATCGGTGAACAGTTGGTGACCGATCGTGGGTGTATGTGACCCCATGATCATGTGAATATTTATAATGTTAAAACCAGGCTGGGAATTCACACAACGGCAGATTTGTGGCTCCCAGGGTCAATGTGCAAAGTTCGCAAAAAAGTGCTTACGGACAAGGATAATAATAAATATGTAAACATGTGCGCTGTGAAGCTAGAAGGGGGTGTTTCTACGGAATAGGACGAAACCAAATGGGTGTGTAAACAATGGGTATAGGAGAATAACAAAGGCTGATAGTATGTAAGAGGTTAAAAAAGTAAAAAAGTAAAAAATGGTAAATAATCTCATAATATTCAAAGTTCATGTAAAACTAAATCAACATGAAATGAGCCCCGAAGGGGAATGGACATGGACGAATATATAAGTTAATAGGTGTTGAGAGTCATAAGATCCGATGGGGTAAAACGTGTGTGAAAATAGTGTGTGAAAAACCCACAGAGAATGAATCTGCGGCCAAATTTACGGACAAAACGGGACATGCGTTTGTACAATTCATACGAGTTATAAAGTGCTATAAATCATGCGGCGTTCCCAGCAATCGCTGGGTAAACTAAAAACAGACAGCTGTATAAGTAGAAACATTATTGGAAAAATATAAAAAATGTATAGAAAATATAAAAATATAAATATAAATATAGAAACCTCCTGAGTATAAAATTTATATTAAAGAATGTTAGCACGTCGGTTTCCTCTATCTCTCCTGTCATTTTAATTAAGAGCTCTTGATCCATTTCAGGCAATGTGAGTATTTTTATTCTACAAGTTCAAATAAATCTCTTTACCAAACAATATCACACGATTGCGGATATTTCTTCTTGCCCATACATCTATGGCACACACCGGATGACCCCTTGGATTGGAGACGTAAAGTTCCGGAGCCTTCTCTTTTCCATTGGCGCCCACCCCTGGTTGGAGTGATCCACCTGGATTAACGAGGCACCACGATCGGAAGACCCCCCGGGACGACCTCACAAACGGATACGCTGGATCGGGATAGGATCCTGGGATCCCCATCTCCCAACATTTGGAGGAGCATCACCACCCTGGTTAGATTTGACCCCCGCGCATGTACTACCAGAATCTGGTAAGCTTACACCCACTTTATATTCATACCGCGGATGTTTTGAGGATTTTCACACTGTCATATGATGATATGGAATCTGCATGAGTTTTCAATTAAACGGACTTGTTTCTAATATTTGACCAGTCAATTATTCCTTTTGGGATCATAGGCGCTGCATATATATTCCAGCGAACTTTTAGACAATACAGATCTGTTGTTTTATGCGTGCTGCCAGTCTTAAACCAGTGTTTTTATAAGCCTCTTTTACCACGAATATTTCATCTGTCTTTATTGTATTTACAATTCTGAGTGAGCACGGGTTTTCTTACAAAATTCTTTATAATAAAAGACTGTGTACCCATCAGGGCCTGGGGCCTTACCTAGTGGAGAAGTTTTCAGTGCCTTTTGAAGTTCTTCTATAGATAAGTCAGCTTCCATACGTTTAAAAGCTTTATTTGAGAGCTTATGGAGTTTTGCCTGTTTTAGATAGGAAAGTATTCATTTGCTTTTTTTCTTCAGGGGGTTGTGTGGCTAAGTCGCCTTTGACATTGTAAAGGTCGGCATAATATTCTTTAAAGGCCTTGTCGATTTGAGGGGAAGAGTGGACCATATCACCAGAGTGTAGTTTAATTTTAGAGACAAAAGATGACGATTTTTTTGCCTGAAGGGAGCGTGCGAGTTGCCTACTAGGCTTGTCCCCCATTCATATATTTTTTGAGATACTAGGTGAAATTTCCTTTTTGTATCTAAGTCTAAAAGGGCTTTAAGTTCTTCTCTCTTTTGTACAAGAGCCTCAAGGTGTGATGTATGTAAAGATAATTTCTGTTGCTTATCCAAGTGAGCGACTTGTTGCAATACCGATTTAATCTGCTGGCCATGCTCTCTCTTTTTCCTTGCACCCAGTTCATTTAATTGACCTCTCATCATTGCCGTGTGAACTTCCCACAAGAGAAGGGGAGGTGTCTGGAGACATGTTCTCTGTGAAGAATTGTATTAAGGATGAAGACAAGATGGAGACATCAGTGGGGTTGGAAAAGAGGGAATCATTAAGTTTCCAATTGTTGGTGTGAGGTGGTAGAGAGGGGATGGACAGGCGAATAAAGACTGGTGTATGGTCTGATATGGATGCAGTACCCATTGATGCAGAGAGCAAGAGAGGAAGGTGATAGTGATCAATAAAGATGTTGTCAATCCTGGAGTAGCAGCTATGTGTCTTAGAATAGTAAGAAAAATCTGTATCTTTAGGATGGGATATGCGCCACGCATCTGTTAATTGGAGATCATGTAGTCTTTTTTTTGACAAAGGTCAGATGTTTAAATGGGATGCCAGTGCGACCAAGTGAGGTATCCATTATAGGGTCTAATGGCATATTTATGTCTCCTGTTAGAATAGTTACCCCTTGGCAAAGTCTGCCAGCTAGGTGAGAATTTGGGACATAAAGGCTGATTGGTTGTGGTTGGGGTAATAAATATTTGCCAAATGTGCATTGGGTGTTTCCTATAGACCCTTTAAGGAAAATATAATGACCATGATCATCTGCTACCATCTCAGCAAGCTGAAAAGACACATTACCACTAAAGCCAATGGCCACACCTTTAGCTTTATTACTGTCTGATAAACTGTAAAACCATTTTGGGAATTGGAGAGATGAGAGTTTAACAGATGTGGAGTGCATGAGATACATTTCTTGGAAAAAGACAACAAAGCATGAAGCCCGTTTTAATTCTCTCATGACCTGATGTCGCTTCATGGCTTGGTTCAAGCCCCGTACGTTATATGAAGTAATTTTTAAGGTGGCCATCATGTCAATGGTGTATGAGCTCTCAGTTGACAGAACCATCTATGCCGGCAAATAGGGAGGATAGGAGGGGGTACTGAATAAGAGGTAAAAAGCAATTTAGAGGAAAAAAAAGAAGTGTAGGAAAGGCAAGAGTACTAGAGTTGAGCGGACACCTGGATTGTGGAAGTGTAGGTGATGATTTTAGAACAATAATCTGTCCCTTACAGCAACAGCAGGAACCTAACCCTATAGGAGTAGGCAATGATTTTAGAACAATAATCTGTCCCTTACAGCAACAGCAGGAACCTGACCCTATAGGAGTAGGCGATGATTTTAGAACAATAATCTGTCCCTTACAGCAACAGCAGGAACCTGACCCCGTAGAACTAGGAGATGATTTTAGAACAATAATCTGTCCCTCAAATCAGTAGACTCTAGCTAGTCCAGAATCAGATCGTTCTGTAATGCAGGATGAGATCTCCAATCTGTCCCTCAAAGCAGTAGTAGTAATCTCTACCTAGTCCACAATCAGATCGTTCTGTAATGCAGGATGAGATGTTATTATATCTGCAATCTGTCCCTCACAGCGCCGGCAGCATCCTTTCCCTACACTAGCCTGAGAGCATGTGACATGCAGCACTACGTGACTCCAGCTTATACAGAGGCTGGGTCACATGATGCACTGGCCAATCACAACCATGCCATTAGTAGGCATGGCTGTGATGGCTTCTAAGGGCAAACCAGTGAAACGCTTGTTGATTGGCTGCCCTGCAGCTATTCAACAGACGGGATCAAATACACGAACCCAAACTTTTTTCAAATGTCCGGGTTCGCTCAACTCTAAAGAGTACACTTCTTACATTACTGATGGGAGTCATGAAACAAACACGCAGAAAACTGCTGTGGTCCCTGTGGGGAAGAAGAGAGAGAGCCTTCATCGAAACCTCTTCAGAGGATCTAACCATGAATGTGTGGGGGCAGCTCTCACCCATCAACCCCAGAAGGAGAGGGGCATGGAACAGATATAGGAGGTACAACATTAATTAGGGTCGCAGGGCCCCGTAAGTACATGACCATAATAACAAATGCAAAATAGTGAACAAACTCAAGAAATGTCATAAACATTAGAAGTCAATAACCATTTTTAGATCATTGAAATTACCATGATCATTGTAATCACTGAAAAGCCGCAGGCTGCAGAAAGGGGAGGCGGAATTTAAGATTAGATAGCCATTTTTAGTGTGTATAGTTAACAACAGTGTCTATACAAAGCGTTGGCTGAGGAGAGCAAAGAATTGAGCGCTTCTCACCCATGTTTCTGAGATGAGCCCGGTGTCGCAGTACGCTTCTTTTTAGAAGGAGTTTTCCGCCACTGGGGATCCATGTTTACTGTGAACACTGGGATAGGATCCTGCTATTCCAGGAGTTCTATCGGAGCCATGTTTAGCTCATGAAGAAAGGCTGGGAGGTCTTCTGGAAATCTGAGTGTGGACGAATGACCATTTTTAGTGTCAGTTAGGCATGCAGGGAGACCCCATCTGTATGTAGCACCATCTGCTTTCAGATGTAGAAGGGGTTTAAGCACCCTATGACGATCCAATGTCGCTTTAGAGAGGTCCTGGAATATGTTGATGACTGCACCATCAAAGTCAATGTTTGGGGTGCCACACAGTTTGACTCTGACGGCGTTCTTATCTTCAAAGTAGTGCATGCGTCATCTCTGGGTTGCTCAGCTGTGAGATTGTGCGGTCGCAAGGCCCGGTAAACCCAATCAAATCTCAAAGGGTCTGTGACTGATCTACCCAGGATCGTGTTCAGTATGCCCTGGATTGTAGCTTCTAAATCCCCATCTTTAGCTGCTTCTGACAATCCCCAGATTTGCAGATTATTACTGCGATTCCGGTTTTCTAAATCTTCAAGCGTATAAAGATTGGCGCAATGTGCAAATGCCAATTCAGTAACCGTATCTTGCAGTTCTTTAATTGTTACTTCACATGTGCCTTGGCTTGTTCTGTGTCCTCTACCCGAGCGAGCAGATGGGACATGTCAGATTTCACTGCTGTTTTTTATTTTTAAATCTATTTTTCTAGGCTATAAAACATACCCTCTAATTCTTTCTTAAGTCCGTTTACCAGTGTGAACAGTTCTGAGCTAGCAGGGGAGCCTGGATCATCCATTAGGTCTGAGCTCCACGTGATAGGGCTGTTCCTTTCCGCAGCCAGGAATCTTTTAATAGAGCCTAGTGAGGCTAGGTTATGAGCCAATCCTCTCCCCGATCATTTGCCGAGTGTTGTGCAGGATCCTGAGGCTTTAGTGGGCATTGCTGGAGGAGTTAAGGCCCATGTCTGAACGGAGATCTCTCTAGAAATGTCCGCTCAGCGCCATGTGTAGGCCATGCCCCCCCCCTCAAGTCAGTATATCAGTATGTTAAGAGCGCTGCTAAAATAGCCGCTAAATCGCTGGTCATTTTTGCGGTGCTTTAGCTGCGTTTTAGCGGTGCTTTTGTGGGGCTTTTCAGGTGCTATTGGTGCACTTTTTTAAACAAAGGCACTTTTAAGGTGGAAGGCAGCAGGGAGGGGATCAGCACCTGCGTCAAAGAGGCAGAGTGAAGTGGTGTGAGCAAGATGAACCCTCTGGCAATTGAGATGTGTGGAGCTGATACCCTGCACCCTTTGGTCCTAAAGGTGCTAAGCCTCAGCAAAGGGAGTCTTGAAAGGAAGCAGGGAGAGGATCAGCACCTGTGTCAAAGAAGCAGAGTGGAGTGGTATGAGCAAGGTGAACCCTCTTGCAATCGAGATGTGTGTAGCTGAACCCCTGTACCCTGATACACGGAGGAACCCTAACCCAGTATGGGCCCAAAAGATTGGTAGTGAGCCTGTGCTGGGCTTGCTTTTTATAATGCATTGTTTTACTTTACTTTTGGCTAAAGAAAACTCTTTGAATAGATTTGGTTTGGAGATACCGTATTTGGATGGAGATACCAATAAAAGGATTGCTTGCTTTTACCAACTCGGCTGGCGAATGTTCTCAAGCTACCTCATATTACATCTTATTGCAGCAGAATTCATAGTGGGGGGGAGGGTGCTGGGCAGAGTCTACCATTCCTGTAATCAGATTTCACCACCGGTTACCATATACAGGGTACTGCCCACTGTTAGGGAAATTATAATACCTTGTATGCATTATAATTTGCCTGCGCTAATAAGCACATTTTTCAGCTCTTTTGCATAATGCATTCCATCGACCTGTGTTGAAGCAGACACACACACACACAGACACAGATTGCTTCATCTCACATGGCCGGTAGCAGGGATATATTGTCCTCCTTAGCTTCGGCTGCGGTGTTTATTTATACTGGTCAGACAGGTTTAACAGAAGGAACTGGTGGCATCACAATCAGCCAATCAGCCTCCAAGGCACAGTCACATGACATGAGCTCAAATACAAATATAACCAATCAATGACACACTTGATTACATTCAAACTATACAATAGGAAAGGCATGCATGTATGGGGGAGGGAGCTGACCGGCAGGGAAGCCATGTGCTTCTCCTAACAAAGCCAAACAACATTCACCCCAGACATGCAGTAACCTGCCAGTTACAATGAGCCCCTACCAAATACAGTTCTTATAAAACTATATTACATAAGGGTTATGCTACTGTTCCATTAAAGGGTAAATTACAACACAAAGGAATATGGCTGTAGATTTCTGTCACATTGATCAGATGCCACAGAAAGCCCACAGATCATTATCCTTACATAAAAGGCAATACTAATTCCATAAGGCAAGTAAACTGCCGCCAAGCAGATCGATCTGTACAGAAGACAGGGGCCCCCTGATTGACGGTAATACACCCGCGCCACAGAACGTGCATTGCACCTCAAAGATCCAGACCAGCGTTTGCTCCAGCGATAACGCACAGGGCACCTGCTGGCCGGGATGATCGGGCGGTAGCGTGTAATTATCAATTGATGGAAGATATCCATTGTATTGGCCTTTCCTCAGTATCGGTTAAAGCCATATTCGCTGTACACAGCGAATACCGGTAAACCAACACTGGGAGACACTGTGACAATACATAATACATCCTAAATTTCTACAACACCACTCATAAAATAATTATTAATTTTTGCATGGACTGAACTTGTTAAATAACTGTCAAAAACAATGCCTATACAGAGTTCTTAATATGTGTCTGAAACTTTATGTTTCATACTGTATGCCATTGCCTTGCAGTTGTATCAATGTCTTGTGTTTATTTTATCAAAAGCTGAATTCCACGTATTTTATATTTTTGCATTGTTACATTTGTCCAGGTTGAACCAATGTAAGTATGTATGTGTCATACCTGGCAGTAATTCCCTGTACATTCAGAATCTCTGTAGTAGGCACTGTGCCATGTGGCTGCCCCTCTGCTTAGTGAACACAGGAGGTAGTTCATTTGACACGGGCACTGTTCAGAGAACACTTTGTATTTTCTCAATGAATGCAAAGTGTTCTCTGATAGGAAGAGGTAGAGATTGCATCATCATCACTCTTCCTCTCCACCACGTACAGTTGCAGATCAGTGGCTCGGCATAGGACCCAGAAACTAGAAACTATAGCTGTAGTAGCGGTGTCTACTACAGGGATTTTGAGCTTCCGCAGGGATTGGCCATGTATGATGTATGTATACATCATACAATGCAACTATGCAATAATGTGCATACCTGGAAATCTTATCACAAAAACAAAAAATATAATATATTGCACCTTACCAGTCCTTAGATGTGGTGGTTGAATTCATTTTTTTCTTTGTCAGACTTTTCACTTTATTTTCAAATGGGTATATTGGCAGTAACACACCTGATTATCAGTGCAGCCCCATCAGTGCCACCTATCAGTCCTCATCAATGCCGCCCACCACTGCTGTCTATCAGTGCCACCTATTAGTGCTCATTAATGACGCCTATCAGTGCCCATCAGTGCTGCCCATCATTAGTGGCTTCTCAGCAGGACTCTGAGCTGAGAGCATCTCCTGCACTGACAGTCCCCACCCCCTCCTCCCACACACAAGAGGGAGAGGAGAGAGCCGATCTGCTCCTTCTCCTCCTGCCCCTCTCCTACTGTGTGTGCACTGTGAGAAGCGTGAAGCCCAGCAGTTGAATAATCAAAATCAGCTGCTTAGCTTCACACTTCCTGCTGTGCACACAAGAGGAGAGGGGCGGGAGGAGAATCAGCAGATCAGCTCTCTCCTCTCTCATCCGTGCAAGGGAGGAGGGAGGGGGAACAGTCCTGCAGCCAGCAACTCTGCTGGGGCCCCCCCAACAGTGGCAGAGCACCAGGGTCACAAATGCGACCTTTGCCACTTTGGTAGTTCCACCATTGAATACAAGACTCTCAGCAGTTTGAGTAAAAATTTAAAGCAGTTATAAACTCGGCTTTGCAACTTTTACCTACAGGTAAGCTTGTAATAAAGCTTACCTGAAGGAAAAATGAATATCTCCTAAACATGCACCATTTAGGGGATATTCACATATTTTGACACCACTGGCGAATGAGCTCTGCACTCTGAAGGGACAGCATACTGAGCACTGTGCCACAATCGTGGCTCCAGTGCACATGCATGGGAGTGATGTCATCACAGCTTGACCATTCAAACAGTCGGAGAAGACTGGGTGAAGACAGAGGCTCCGGCAGTTTTGACAGCGCTCTGCTGGAGGGCTTCATTTTACAGGTAAATCTTTCATGCTAGTATGCGATGTAGGGAGCCCAGAGTTGGGGTTTCTTTTTCAGGATTTATTACCACTTTAAATGTATTCTCTTTGATTGCAAGCTCAGAGGACCATGCCTGTTCTATAAATCTGTTAATAAATAGTTCTTGTGTCTTTTTCTTCATTCTCACTTATTTTTGTCCTGTTTCTGTGCTGTCTGGGTCCCCATTTCTGCGCCACCATTTTAAAAATGTCTTTGATGCTGTGCAGATGAAGCGCATGATGTCATATGCTTCATTCCGCACATACACCATAGTACAATAGGGGCATTGTAAAAAAAAAGCTTCTTACCAAGCTTTGGGGGAGAAGTTTTCTTTTCCCAAAGGATGCCTGCAGCTCCTGAGATACCTCAGATCTCGTAGTTTAGTTATAGGATTTCCTTGAAGGCAATTGTGATGTTGTCTTCCTATGGGGGCATCTGTGTAGCCAGGGCTACTTCACCACTGCCTTGAAGGAAACCAAGTGGATAGGCAAAAAGGTAAGTAAAGCAAAAAAAAAAAATACAAAAAAGAGGCTAGGCGATTTCAGCATGCAGAGATACATTTTTTTGTGAAATTTATGTAAAGGGGGAGTGGGAAGGCTGACTTTAAAGCAGTAGCAAACTCCTTAAAGAAGAAAAAATGTGGAGCCCCGGGTGGTTTAAGCCATAGTGTACTAGCACATTATGGCAGACTTACCTTAACATTAAGCCCTCCAGCTGTGCGTTGTCACTGCTGACAGGCCTTCCGATCTTCACCTGGTCTTCCTCCGGGCGGGGGGGGGGGGGGTTTGCGGACTTCAGGATGTGGTGATGTCACTCCAGCACAGACACACTGGAGTCACAGCTGCGGCACAGCATTGGCGGAGTATTCAGTGTGCTGTCAATTCAAAGCGCAGTGCATGCAGTGGTGATGTCACCGGCTGCTTCCGGTGTAAATATCTCCTAAATACTACAAGTTTAGGAGATATTTACTGTACTTATAGGTAAGACTTATGATAGGGCTTACCTGTAGGTACAATGCAAAAGCAGAGTTTACTACCGCTTTAACACATCTAAATGAAAGGGATGGCTTCTGCAAGAAGTGGTATCATTTTGACTTTAAAGTGGATTTAAACTCTCTCAATCAACATGAAATTGTTATTAAACCTAAAAACATTTTTACCTTAATGCTTTGTTGGTAAATAATGTTTTCCGTTTCTCTGCGCCCCCCTTCCCCTGTATGAAGGGTAAGAGAGGGGAGAAGAGATCAGTGCTTTATTTATTCTCTTCTCTTTTCCTCTTTACACAGCACTCGAGCAGCAGCAGGAGCCATTGGCTCTTGCTGCTGTCAATCAGATGCAGTGAAGTGGAAGTGGGGGGCGGGACTAAGTACCTCTGTGTAAGTCTATTGAGTGCGGCTCCATACACACACAGGTCGGGAGCACACAGACTACACTCCCCCATAGCCAGTGGCTGTCTATGGCAGCCCTAAGAAGAAGAGAAGGAGCCCAGATCACCACCGGGGACCCCAGAAGAGGAGGATTAGGGCCATTCTGTGCAATACCAATGCACAGAGCAGGTAAGTATATGTGTGTTATTTTAATTTAAAAAAATTGACTTTAGTGACACTATTTTTAATCCTCATGCTGCTAGCATTAGTAAATAGATAGGAAGATATATTATATTTACTTGTTTTGCTTTTTTTTTTTTTTTTTTTTTTTACATTTCTTTAGTTGCTTCCTGGTTTTTGGCCTAGGCAAAAATGATATCATACATCCCAGGAGTCTTCAGGGGCATTTTTTTCACAAAAGTGAGTACACCCCTCATATTTTTGTAAATATTTTATTATATCTTTTCATGTGACAACGCTGAGGAAATTACTCTTTTCTACAATGTAAAGTAGTGAGTGTACAGCTTGTATAACAGCGTAAATTTGCTGTACCCTCAAAGTAACTCAACACGCAACCATTAATGTCTAAACCGCTGGCAACAAAAGTGAGTACACTCATAAGTGAAAATGTCCAAATTGGGCCCAATTAGCCATTTTCCCTCCCTGGTGTCATGTGACTCGTTAGTGTTATGAGGTCTCAGGTGTGAATGGGGAGCAGGTGTATAAAATGTGGTGTTATTGCTCTCACTCTTTCATACTGGGAAGTTCAACATGGCACCTCATGGCAAACACTCTCTGAGGATCTGAATAAACTACATAAAGATGGCCTAGGCTATACGAAAATTGCCAAGACCCTGAAACTGAGCTGCAGCACAGTGGCCAAGACCATACAGAGGTTTAACAGGACAGGTTCCACTCAGAACAGGCCTCGTCATGGTCGACCAAAGGAGTTGCATGCACATGCTCGGCGTCCTATCCAGAGGTTGTATTTGGGAAATAGATGTATGAGTGCTGCCAACATTGCTGCAGAGGTTGAAGAGGTGGGGGGTCAGCCTTTCAGTGCTCAGATCATACGGCACACACTGAATCTAATTGGTTTGCATGGCTGTCGTCCCAGAAGGAAGCCTCTTCTAAAGATGATGCACAAGAAAGCCCACAAACAGTTTGCTGAAGACAAGCAGACTAAGCAAATGAAATACTGGAACCATGTCCTGTGGTCTGATGAGACTAAGATAAACTTATTTGGTTCAGATGGTGTCAAGCGTGTGTGGCGGCAACCAGGTGAGGAGTAGTGTTGAGCGAACCCGGACTGTAACGTTCGGGTCCGTACCGAACTTTCGGGTGTCCGTGGCACGGACCCGGACATTTCAAAAATCGTTCGGGTTCGGTCTACCGAAGATTCCCGTTTGGTAACTTTGTGAACAACTAACCGACGGGACGTCGAAGAGTTGTGCACCTCATTTTATCGTCTTGGGGCCTGGCTTGGGCTTGCTAAAAACTTTACAGGCCCAGGCACGGTGCCTGTGGGCTTTCAAGCCATGCCTGGGCTTGCAATGTCAGGCCCAAGCGAGTTGTGATGAGGAGTGGACCAACGGCGGTGTGTGCGAACTGTGGTAGACTTGGTTTATTCAAATAGAATCAGAGTAGTCTGGTGTCCTGTACCAAGGTCATAAAGTAAACGAATCAGACGAACAGAAGTCGTTTGACAAACACCCGAAAGAACACGTAGTA
>BLSH010075378.1:24080-42562 GCA_018402905.1 Glandirana rugosa | reverse complement strand
CTCCCCCCCACTGTCTCCCAGGTGCGAAACCCAGCCCCCCTCCTCCTCTCACACACGCCGCTTAGCCGCCCAGAGACTGTCACTCTCTGGGTGGCCGCGGCGATCTCAATTGTGAAAGGAGGACGCCGCAGCAGAAGTGAGTGAGAAGTCTCACTCAGCTCTGCGCGGCGTACCCCCTGCCCGTGGTGCACGTACCCCAAGGGGTACGCGTACCACGGGTTGAGAAACCCTGGTTTAATGGATCAGGCAGACTATCCAACAAATCCGGCAGGGAGCTGTCCAACATCCCAGATAGCTCAGTGAGAAGGATCAATGCCAGACATAGAAGACATCCCAGGTTCAATCCCAGGTCCTGACAGTACTCCTCTCCTCTCAGGATGTCCCCTGGATGTCTTAGGGCTGGGTTTGTGAGGAAACCACTGCAGGAATTCTCTTGTTAATCTAGGGGCATGAACATTCTCCTCAGGCTCCCAAGAATTTTCTTCTAGCCCATATCCTTCCCATTGGACCAGATATTGTAGCTTGTCATCCTGGAGATAACTGACCGTCCTCTCTATCTGAACATTAGACTGGGGATGAAAAGCAGAAGACAGATTAACTGTTACACCTAAGACTGAGCAAAAGTTTTTCCAAAATTATGAAGTAAACTGTACTCTATCAGACACCACACCATCAGGAATTCCATGTAGTGTAAATACTTCTCAAACCATTAACTTAGCAGTTTGTTCAGCAGAAGGCACCCCCTTAACAGGTATAAAATGAGCCATCTTGGTGAGACGGTCAACAACGACCAAGATGGTGGTCATTTCTATTTGAGGTAGGTAAATCTACCACAAAGTCCATGGAAATTGATCCCCATGGTCTTGATGGAACAGGAAGTGGCTGGAGCAACCCCAAAGGAGAGGCTAGGGGATTCTTTCAGATATGAGGCCACATAGTGTTTGACATCTTTCTTATAGCTGGGCCACCAAAAGGAACGTGACAAGAGTTCTTCTGTTTTGGAAATCCCAAAATGCCCAGCAAGTTTTGAGTCATGAACCAACCTGAGGCTTCAATCCAAGCAAATTCAGGTACATAGAGACTATGTGCATGAGTCCAAAAGCCGTTCTTGTACACAAGGTTAATATCCATAGGCGGATGATTGAGAAGAGGGTCATTTTCATACTCCTCCTTTAGGAGACTCACAAATGTCTTGAAACCCGTGGCCCCTATGAAGTTCTTTTGAGGCAGGATAGTACATTCAGGGTTCCCTTCCTGGTATGGTACATTCAACATCCTTGATAATGCATCAGCCTTACCATCCCTTGACCCAGGTCGATACGAGATAATGAAATTAAACCTGGAAAAGAACAGTGACCAACATGCTTGTCTAGAAGACATCCTCTTCGCAGAACAAATAAATTCTAAATTTTTATGATCAGTAATAACAGTTACTGGATGCTTAGCCCCTTCCAGCAGATGCCTCCATTCAGAAAAGGCTTCCTTAATTGCCAGTAACTCCTTATTCCCAATGTCATAATTTCTTTCGGCTGATGACATTAAAGCGGAGTTCCACCCTAAAGTGGAACTTCCGCTGGTTGGATTCCCCCCCCCCTCAGGTGTCACATTTGGCACCTTTAGGGGGGAGGGGGAAGAGGACACCTGTCTTTAGACAGGTTTTCCACACTTCCGGGAGCTCTGGCCGGCGGACGCGGCCACTGACGTCAGCAGCCCGGCTCCCTCCTCCCTGCTGGCTCTGCTTCTGGCCGCCTGGCCAGTAGCAGAGCGCGGCAGAGCTTGCGCATGCGCAGTAAGGTGCCCGGCGTAAAGCTGTACTGCTTACACGTCCGGGTTCCCTTACCCGCGATGGAGGCGGCTGCACCCGTCCCCCGATCCGAAGATCGGCGGCGGGTGCCGACATTGCTGGACTCCAGGACAGGTAAGTGTCCTAATATTAAAAGTCAGCAGCTACTGTATGTGTAGCTGCTGACTTTTAATTTTTTTTTTAGCCCTCGGACCTCCGCTTTAAGCGAGAGAAATACGCACAAGGATGAAGCTGATTCTTTTCTTCTTTTCGCTGAGAAAGGATAGCTCCCACAGTAGAGTCTGAGGCATCCACTTCCACTATAAAAGGAACTTCAGGATCAGGATGTACAAATATTGGTGCAGAAGTGAAAAGAGTCTTCAGCTTAATAAAAGCAGTCTGTGCCTCAGTTGACCACACAAAGGGCATCCCTTTCTTTGTCAGCTGTGTAATTGGTGCTATCACTTTAGAGAAGTTTCTTATGAATTTTCTGTAGAAATTGGCAAAATCAACAAATCATTGTATTTCTTTAATATTTCTAGGGGCAGGCCAATCCACTACTGATTTGATCTTCTCAGGATCCATGCTTACTCATTTAGGAGAAATGATATATCCCAAGTGCATCTGGGTTCGTTCAAACTCACATTTCTCCAATTTAATATAAAGTTGGTTCTTCCTTAGCCTTTCAAAGACAGTGCAAACATGTTTGCGATGCTCCTCCAAATTATTAGAAAAGATGAGAATATCATCCAGATAAGCAATCACAAACTGGTCCAATAGATCTCGAAAAACATCATTGATGAAGTGTTGGAAAGTGGCAGGAGCATTGCAGAGGCCAAAAGGCATAACCAGGGACTCAAAATGGCCATATCTGGTTCTAAAGGAGGTTTTCCATTCGTCTCCTTGACGCATGCGGATTAGGTTATATGCCCCCCGTAAGTCTAGTTTTGTGAATACTTTGGCAGAGCGGAGTCTTTCCAACATTTCAGAGATTAAAGGAAGTGGATAGCGGTTTTTAATAGTGATTTTATTCAAGTACCAGTAGTCAATGCATGGACGCAAGGTGGAATCTTTCTTTGCAACAAAGAACAGGGCTGCCCCTGCAGGAGACATTGAGGGTCTAATGAAGCCCTTCTCTAAATTATCATCAATCCATTCCCTGAGAACCTTTAATTCAGGTTCAGAAAGGTTAAAAAGGGGACCAAAAGGTATTTCAGCCCCTGGGAGCAGTTCAATGGGATAATCATATGGGCGATGAGGCGGTAACTGATCAGCATGCTTCTTATCACAGACATCCCGGAACTCATGATGTTGTGGAGGTAGGTTGTCATATGACTGCATAGTAACCACATCCACCCGTGATTCCTTGACCGGCAAATAACTTGTTTGACAAGGTTCCCTACAGAATTCCTCACAATGGGGGGACATAAAGTTTATAATCCATGCTTCTCAGTTGATGGAGGGGTTATGGGTGGAAAACCAAGGAATACCCAGGATGACAGGAAATTTGGGTGACGTAATCAGCTCAACACTGATGGTCTCATGATGGCTAGCTTCAAACTGCAGTACCAAAGGGACTGTTTCATGGGTAACAGGTTCTGAAGTTAAGGGTGAACCATTGACCGTCTCCATATCGATAGGAGCAGTCTTATTTCTTATTTGGATATTATTGCTGTGGGCAAATGTCCATAAAGTTCCCCCCAGCCCCATGAGTCCAGCATAGCAGAACAAGGAATTTCAATACCCTCAGAGATGAGTTTAATAGGGATGATAAAATGAGATCGTACAGAATGGACTTTATTCTCTTCATGAATCAATGGGGAGATTGACTGGGTAATAGAGTTTATTTGCTCAGGCATGATCACATCATTCATCGCAATTGTTCTTCTAACCTTGTTAGGACAGTTGACTGCATAATGCCCAGTGTCCCCACAATATAGACACAGGTTCTCTGAATGTCTTCTCTCTTTCTCCTGAGTAGAAATGGATCTCTTAATTGCATCAACCTGCATAGGTTCAGCTGTGTCAGAATCTGGAGAAACTCTTGGATCCTTCTGAACAAATTGACTAGCAGAGAAATGCATGCCACCATTACTTCCAAACATTCCCAGCCTCTCCTTCCTCCTTTCTGTAAGTCTTTGATCAATTCGGGTACATAGTTGGATGAAAGCCTCAAGATCATTAGCAGTCTCCACTCTGGCAAACTGATCATTTACCTGTTCAGAAAGCCCTTGGCGGAACTGACTTTTTTGCGTTGCTGGGTTCCAAGTGGTATCTGTGATCCAACGTCTGAATTCTGCAGTATACTCAGCAACAGAACGTTTACCCTGCCGTAAACTATGCAACTTTGTTTCAGCAGTAGCACAGCAGTTGGGATCATCAAAAACCTGATTCATCGCGGCCTCAAAAGTCTGGAAATTATTCAGGGTGGCACTGTCTTGTTCTATTTAAGGTGAAGCCCAGGCTAGAGCTTCCCCAGTCAGGAGGTTGATAACAAACATTACCTTCTGTTTTTCAGAATTGAATGCAGCGGGTTGCATTTGTAAATATATGTGAGACTGGTTAAGAAAACCTCTGTAATGGCGGCGATCTCCAATAAATTTGGGTGGGTGAGGCATATGTGCGTTAGCATCATCTCGGGAACGTAGATCCAGCAATTGTTTTTGCAGAGCACGGATCTCTTCATGTTGCCCTTTCACCACATTTTCCAGTCCGGCAAATTTTTCTTGGTAAGTAACACCAAACTTCTGCAACTCTGCAATTTGCTGCCTGAAAGGAGTCATGGCATTTGCTATAGCGGCCTCCATGTTTTAGGCCAGGTTATTCTGTCACGATCAGGCGTCCAGCTCGGAGACCAGTTGCTATAGCAGTTGCAGGACTGCCACTGACCAGCAGGACAGGTACACAGGTAGTCACCCTGGCAGATGACACAGGCTCACCTGGATTTAGCTGCATGTTAGTACCAGGTCACGGTCCTCAGGATTGCCCCACCAGGGTGTTAGCAAGCCGGGGTCCAGTAGCGTATGAGCATATAAGGATCAAACAGGAGAGTGGTCAGTAAACAAGCCAAAAGGTCGGTAACGAGTAGTTGCAGGTTGGGATCAGGCAGTAGAGTAGTCGAGGAACAAGCCAAGGGTCGATAACGAATGGTAGCAAAATATGGACAGCAGCAGGGAAGACAAGGCACTGGCTGAGAAAGCACAATAACCTGGCAAAGAGGAAGTGCAGAGACAAGGCTTATATAGGAAGTTCATGGGAGGAGCAAGGACTTCAAGGTTCAACAGCAATCAAGACATAAGGCAGGGTTGTCTAATGGATCAGGCAGACTATCCAACAGATCAGGCAGGGAGCTGTCCAGAATCCCAGATAGCTCAGTGAGAAGGGTCAATCAATCCTCACACAGAAGAGGTCCCAGATTTGATCCCAGGTCCTGACAGTTGGGGTGATCTGCCACTATCCTGACGTTATGGGGGAATGATTTCCCCCATTGGTTGTATAATATCCTGCTGTTATGATGGGGGTCCTGAAGGACCTTCCCCATGACAAGGAAACCAAACTAAGTCCCCACTGGTTAAGGAGGGGGTTGGAAGTACTTACCTGGTGTGAAGGGTTTCAAGGTGCCCAGATTTGAGTAGCGCTTGCTGTGGTGACCGGTCCTCAATATTTTGGAGGGGGGGTGGCAGACAAACCTTTACAAAACAAACATTAATTAGCTAATGTCACACAACTGGGTGGGCTCAGGGTGCAGTACTCTGCACCCTGAGCCTACCCTTTTTTGAAGCCAATTAGAGCCTCCAGCTTTAATCATGTGCTTTAAAAAAAAAATATTGCATCCGACACCCTGCATGTAGTTTAGGGGCTGGGCGCATGGATTAAGGGCCCCTGCGCCCCTAATGGAGTGGCCATCACTGCTATCTAGTTTGGCTAAAGGCTGGGAGGGCAGGGAACTTGTGGTGTCATGTGCCCCTTGGGAGTGGTGATCCAGGGGTGTCGAAATAACACTATGGGTTTGGGACCCCACTGGTTAAAGGTGCACTTGGCCATGACACATCTCTTTTTTCTGCACTACACCTCATGAGCTAGGCCTTATGGCAGAGACCGGGGCAATATTTGTTACCAATGCCACAAGGCCATAAACATTGGCTAATTTTTCTCCACTTGTGTGTCACTTATGTTTTCACCCCACAAGGATTGTAAGGTGTGGGTTTTCAGATCTGCCCTAAAGTCTAGGGGGAGACTATGTGGCCCTTAGGTTTCCTTCTCCCTTGCCTTGGAGGTCTCTGTTCAGGTACTTAGTACTCAGTGGTTGGCTTTGGTTAGTCACAAGGAGAAGGGTCTGACAGGCTTTTTGGCTAGGTGACCCAGAGTATTACTGCCCCTATCAGAAAGCTTCTGCCCAGGGGGTCAGGGAGGATCTTTCCTTTTTGGGAGGGGACCAGTGACACACTCTGTTTGTGTTTCTTTTTCAAATGTACTTTCTGGTTCACTCGGGGGGTTTTGCGCACCCACTGCGGGCTCAAAAAAATAGAAAAAAAGTCTGCATCTTTTTTGCACCGCACATCACACCAGCATTGTGCTGTGAATGGGGTACATAAAAAACACTTGTTTTGTAGGTGTCCTGTTCACACCACAATGTTGGTGTGGTGTGGAATGCAGAAAAATGTCAACATGCTGCATTTTTCTGCAGCACAGATTGTAAATGCACCACAGCTCAGCTGTGGTGAAGAAACTTTTGCGCAGTATAATAATTTTTTTTTTTTGTTAGTTTGCTATAGTTTAAGAAAAAGGAAAAACATAAACCTGCAAAAATGGACACCTTCCCATGCACTAAAATGGAACATTTTAGCATGTGGCACATGAGAGCAGGCCCTTGCTGAAATAATTATGTGATAGCCATGATCTCTTTAAAAAAATCTACAATAATGCGAACACCATTTTATATAATGTTGGTGTTCATAACATAATGTTTTCTGCCACTGCGGATTGTGGAACGCTTAAGATTTCTGCTTCCCAAATCTGAATTTCCATCACTGGAGCCTGAAGGCATATAGTCTTTGGTGCCTAAAGCAATTACCCTCTGTTAGAAACAGCTCTTTTATACAGTGCATATTTTTATTTTACTGGTCCTAACCTGTTTTCAAATAATATGACAATATAAAAGATGACTATCTGTGAAAAACTGTGTGGCCTTTAAGTAGGAAAAGCCTCCTCTTTGCTTTAATCAATTTTTAGAGAGACTGGTTCTTACTTTGTACCTGGAATGAAAATCAGAAGCATGGCTGGCATAAAATAAATATATAAAAATGAAATGAATGACATTTTAATTTTTTATTTTTTTTTAACGGTGTAGGGGAGCAGTAAGGATAGGGTCATAATCATTTATGGGTTGGAAGCCCCTTCTAAATGAAATTTCCACAAAATAAAAACAAATTTTACTCACTTTTCCTAAAGATATTAAATTGTAAAAAATATTCTTGTATCACAGAAGCTTTGGAAATTGTGCAATAACTAAGTTTGCAACTGCTTCTAACAGGTGCAAAACTAAAGTGATCTTAAAGCGGAGTTCTACCCAAAAGTGGAACTTCCACTTTAAGGGAAGGTGACCCCCGACATGCCACAATTGGTATGTCATTTTTTTGGGGGGGCAGCGGAGACCCTGTTTTAACAGGGTCCCAGCTACATTTCCTGTCCTGGCTCCGCACAGCCAGAAAGGAAGATCACCTTCCCCCCCTCCCACCCAGCCATCTTCTGGGACACGTCACAGGTCCCAGAAGATACACCAGCCATTCACAAAGCGCAGCACGATTCGCACGTGCCCAACTTTGAAGCCAAAGCCGGGCGCCCACACTTGTGATGCCGGCACCACACGGAGGAGGGGGAGAAGAGCGAAGTGCTGGGCTGCCGCATCACTGGAGCCCTGGACGGGTGAGTGTCTGATTATTAAAAGTCAGCAGGTACACTTTTTGTAGCTGCTGACTTTTAATAGGGTGGAACTCCACTTTAAGCTGTTGCTGCCCATGTAATGCATATGAGCAGTGGCAAATAAGTAGGGCTTGAACATTCACATGCTGCTCATATGTGTCCATGGGCAGAAATATTTTTAATGTTGAGAGCATACTCACTGTACATATTCTTGCGTGCATTCCTGTGTTCATAGTTCAGAGACCCAACAGTCCTTTTTAGAACTACCATATGTGTGTCCGCAACAACTGTAGTTGCTGTTTTTTAGTGATTGGCCGAACACCCCCCCCCCCCCCCCGGTTTGGTTTGCAACAGAACTCCTGAACATGGAAAAAGTTCAGACCAGAACCCGTGAATCCTATTAAAGTCTATGGGACCCCAACTTGAAAAACCAAAAGTACCCATTTTGAAGGCTTATATGCAAGTTATTGGCCATAAAAAGGGTATGGGGGCCCGGGTACTGCACTGGGGGACATGTATCAATTTAAAAACATTTTTTAATATTGTTTTTAAAGGAGCAGTGATTATAATTAAGGTGATAGTGAAACAATAAAAATGAAAAATTCCTTTAAATATGGTGCCTGGGGGTCCCATTAGTCTGGCGCATCTGTACCGTGTATAGAACCTGCTACAGCAAAACTGACATTATGGGGTTGATTTACTAAAGCTGGAGAGTGCAAAATCTGGTGCAGCTCTGCACAGAAACCATGTAGCTTCCAGGTTTCTTTGTCCGAGTTTAATTGAACAAGCTGAAGTTAGATGCTGATTGGCTACCATGCACGGCTGCACCAGATTTTGCACTCTCCAGCTTCAGTGATTACTGTCAGACAGCGGAGCAGGCAGACGATGGTTAGTCTTTGTTGCACATCAGACCTTTTTTTGTTTTTGGGTCCGGTGTGATTCTGAGAAGTCTTCTGCCCGCAGATCCCCACAACCCCTACTCCAAAGCACCCCCCATATTGAGGGCATGTGGGCTGGTATGGTTCAGGATGGGGGGTGCACTCGCTCATTCCCCCACTTTCCTGGCCTGCCAGGCAATAAAGGCATGGTATGGATTTTGGGGGGGACCCCCATGCCAATTTAAAAAAAAAATAATTCTATAGCGGGTAATGTTTTTTTTTTTTATTCAGCTGTGAGTGGGGAAGCCCATTGACAGCTGATGAGTCATCTATTGTTAAGTACGCGGTGGCTGGCTTTCCAGACTGCTCCTTAACAACCAACAGCTATTCACTGTGTGCTCGACGGGTGAACATCCCGCCAAGTGCCCCAAAAATGTGGGTGATCGGTGAACACCAGAACAAGCACTGTTCGGGACTGAACTGATGCTCGGCCTGAACAGTTCGCCCAACTCTACTGTTTATCAGCTCTTGTATTCTTTTTTTTTTTCCTTATTTACTTTTATTTCCCATTTATCTATATATTTTTAATTTTTTCAGTTCCCTGTGGCAGAGCTCAGCTTCCCATGTCTCATTTTGTTTACCTTGGCTATTAGACCTACCACCAGAACTGACTAAGAAAATTCCTCCCCCCTCCTTTCCCCAGCCCCAAAAACCTTGGCATTTCTTACAATATTTACTGAATCCAGTGCAAATCTATCCTGGATCTGTTCACCGCTAGTCCTGATGTGTACAGTATGTGCCAATGGGTTGCCACTGCTTTACAACCCATATTGATGCCATCTTTCGAAGCTTGGATGCAGGTCATATTAGGCTCCACTGTATCCAATTTACTTTTAGTTCCCTTGAAAATCTCACATCATTTTCACATATAAAACAACTTTTTAGTTCAAGTTAAAATGTTATTGAATGTGCTTGAAAAATGGACAACCGACTGTTGTATATATTACAAATGTAATTATGCCACCTTATACATTCTCCATCTCCTGTGTTATGAATTTAATGATAACACTGACTTTAACTGACCATTAAGTTAGGCTCTACACATTTAACATTTAATCAGAATACTTGAGATTCCAAAATTATGTTCTGAATGTTCTGAACCTCAGGTCACCATGGTGACAAAGGTTTTGATTGGACTGTGCCCTTCTTGTAATCACTGAAACTGTCTAGAAGAAGAAATGTAATTTTTAGAAGATAATAGAAAGCAATCTGTTGCTTAGTAGTAATGTATTTCACTTTTTACATTTTTTTGTTTAATTTTACAAAACCAAGAAAAAAAAATCCTTTAATATAATACTGTATATCTCCTTCTCCATAGTCCTACCATGTTCAGCTTGGAGATATTTTTTTTAAGGAGAGAAGCATCTCTTTTATAGTGTTTTCTGAAGCTGGTTGGTCAGAGGCAGGGAATTGACCGAGGGAGTTAGCAGCAATGGAGGCATGGGCTGCAGAAGAGCTATCATCATCATCACCATCATTGTCAAGGGAGGCAAGCTGTTTCTTACTCACTGGACCTTTTGAGAAGGATGATGCAGCAGGAGAAGCAGCTGGTCTCTTCTGAGACATTTTATCACTTTTGTGATGCCAGGCTTTCAGTACTGTGGGACCTGGAGCTTCCATCCTGGGAGCTCTGGGAGGAGGGGGCATGCTCCATGACGTTCTCCTCTTCTGCTTCCCAATCCGCCATCTTACCCGCTCAGGGAAGAATTCTGTCAGCCGTTTAGGCTGTACTGGACCCAAGTGGTGGCAGGTAGAGGTTGACTTTGACATCCCTGGTGTCTCCTGAACGATCGCTGGCAGTGGCCAGGTAGTATGCTGCTGAGGCCCTGTTGAATATAGCTGATACCCGCCGGAGCTCCTCTGTTAAGCAACCATACACGATTGCAGCTGACTCTGCCCTCCCTTCATACTTCTATGTGCATTTGTTTGAACCATGACTTTAAAATGTGACAATTCAAAGCTAATGAGTATGTGATGATTTGCTTGAAAGTATTAATAATAAATATTTGCTTAGGCCAGGGGTCTCCAAACTTTCTAAACAAAGGACCAGTTTATTGTCCTTCAGATTTTTGGGGACTGGACTATGGTCATTGGGAGTAGAAAAGGCCCCAATGACAGTGGGAAAAAACAATGCTCCATTTTTGGTGTCAGTGGGAGGACTTGTGCCCTATCGTGGTGTCATTGGGAGGAATTTTGCCCCATTGTTGGTGTCATTAGGAGGAATTGTGCCTGATTATTGGTGTCAGTGGGAGGACTTGTGTCCCTTCATTGAGGTCAGTGGGGGGGGAATTATGCCCCATTGTTGGTATCAGTGGATAAATTATATATCCCCAAGGGCCAGATATAAGCAAGCAAAGGGCCGCATCTGGCCCCCAGCCTGCAGTTTGGAGACCACTGGTCTAGGCAGTAGTCTTAAAAACACATTATGAGGGCATAGCTTTTATGTGATTGGGATGTTTGCACCCTCAAGAAAACCTGTATCCACCTAGATGGCAACTCCATACAAAGAGTAACTGATGATGATAAAAATGAATTTTCCCCAAGCAAACGGCCTTGCTGGGGTTGGGATTAGAAACGTGGCCCAGACACTACCACCCCATTGTAACACATGTCTTTATAGCAGCTTTCTTATCTATTGCCCACAGATGGAAACGTAGCACTCCCCCTTCTATCCAACAAGTCATTATTACTCTCAACCAACATATGCACTTGGAATGCATGTTCGCCAAAGCTATTCTAAGTACACTTCAATTTCTCCTTGAATGGAGCCCCTGGTTATCTGACGCTAAAGCTAACAAGCTTGTCTAACAATGGAGGCTCCTCTCTCCCCTAGGATGCCCTTACAGATGAAAATATGAAAACATAAGAGGGGGTCAGTGCTAAAGAAAAGAAATGAGCACCTTGCAATAGGTAATATACTGTACCCAAACAAAACAACAAAGAAAACAATGCAACGCCTTCAAACATAGAATATTACAAACTTAAAGCATGTGCTATCAATATAGCATTCATAATGCGCAAAAAGCATTCACAATATTCAAAAAGTATACTAAAAATAAATCCATGTGAATAACAGTCCAGTGCAAAAGAGTCCAAAATTTGTGATAAATATCACCTCAAAAAAATGTCTTCCACCGGCTATCTATATGGAAATCCTCTCCACCACACGTGAGCAACAGAACTCAAATGCACTCACCGATATTAAAGCTGCCGGAGGAAAGCAGCAGTATATGTGTTTCTGTCAACAGGATCCTTTACACTTGGTCAACCAGCTCCATTCTCGCAACCTGGGACAACCTGTAGTACCGCTTCTCACCACTGGGGACAGTCAGAATGTTTGCTTGATACTGTCTGGGGAAAAAAGCACTCATCACGGAACCACATAGCATATTTATTAAAAATGATAGATTCCACATAAAAATGTAAAAGGCTTTGTCCAAATGCCAGTAAAATAATTGTCATGACAAATAAAACAGTGCACTTACAAAGAGAGCCGCCAGTACCAAGCATGGAAGTGGCGGCAAAACAATAGCGTGTAGCTCCTGCCCCCTCAATGTTTATCACTTGTTTTGGACTCTTTTGCATTGGACTTTTATGTAGACTGATTTATTTTTATTATATTTTTTGAATATTGTGAATTCTTTTGGCACATTATCAATGCTGTGTTGATAGCACATGCTTTAAATTTGTATTATTATATAGACTTGTGCACTGGCAAAAAATCTTTGTTTTCGTTGCATTCCTTTTTTTTGTTTCATTTTTTGGGTCATTCGTTATGATCGCAATTCGTAAATTCGTACATTCGTGAATTCGAAAATTCATAAATTCTGAAAGTTCGAAAATAAGAAAGCAAATCCGAAAATTCGAGAGAACTAAAATCTGAAATTTTGAAATAATGTCTAACTAACTAATAATAACTAACTATTAAATTATAGGTGTTGGGATTTCCTTTCAAATTTGGCTGTTCAAATTTATCCAAAGTTACAAATTATCCGAAATAACGAATGCCGCATCTAAGCAAATGGAATGGAAGGAATTAAAAATAATTAATAATAATGATAAAAAAGTTATTATTATTATTGTTATTTATTATTATACATTTGGTATGTTCCATTTGTTTAGATTCGGCATTCGTTATTTCAGATAATTCTTAACTTTGGATGAATTTGTATTTGTTACGTTCACTCACAGCCAAATTTGAAAGGAAATTCCAATACCTATGATTTAATAGTTAGTAATAGTTAAGTTATTATTAGTTCGTTTTTCAGGTTTTAGAATTTTCGGATTTTCTTTCTGATTTTCGAATATTCGTTCTTTTGAATTTTCGCTCTTATTTTCGAATTTACAAATTTTAGAATATTCAAATATACGAACATTTGGAAAAATTTGTTAAACGGGTTTTTGTTAATTCGGATATTTCCGGATTAACAAATTTGTCGATAACAGGGGGGCGATCATTCGGAGAGAGGCCGCACAGTAGTCTGCCTATGTAAACAAGCCAGATCACCGTCCTGCTAGCAAGAAAGACAAAGATCTTGCGCTTCTGCTAAGCAGGAACACGGATCTCTGTCTTTCTTCAGAAAGCCATCCCCCACGCAGTTAGAAAACACTCCCAGGGAACACAGTTAACCCTTTGATCACCCCTGATGTTAATCCCTTCCCTGCCAGTGTCATTTATACAGTGACAGTGCATTTTTTTTAGCACTGATCACTGTATTGGTGTCACTGGTCCCCAAAAAGTGTCAGATACGTCCGCTGCAATGTCACAGTCCCACTAAAAATCGATGGTCACGGCCAATACTAGTAAAAACAATAAAAAAATTAAAAGTCCATAGAACTATCCCATGGTTTGAAGACACTATAACTTTTGCACAAAACCAATCAATATACCCTTATTTGGTATTTTTTTAACAAAAACATGTATCAGAATACATATTGGTCTAAATTAAAATTCAATTTTTTTTTATTTTTTTTATTGGATATGTTTTATAGCAAAAAGTATTTTTTGGTTTGTAGCACAAAAATAAAAAAACGCAGAGGTGATCAAGTACCACCAAAAGAAAGCTCTATTTGTGGGGAAAAAAGGACCTCAATTTTATTTTGGTACAGCGTTGCATGTCCGTGCAATTGTCAGTTAAAGCAATGCAGTGCCGTATCGCAAAAAAATGGCCTGGTCAGGAAGGGGGTAAAACCTTCCAGAGCTGAAGTGGTTAATAAAATTTTCAAGTGAAAGAAAAAATAATTATTTTGCCCAAATTGAGATTTGACATGGTTTGGGCTTATTTGTGGAAAGGATAGCTGACTTTTCAGGCAAATAAGTTTGCTTACTGAACTGCTAAAAGGGTTCCAGGAAACCTTTATTACTTTTCATAAAAGCCCTGGCTCTGTCATGCAGCATGTTTTTCTGTAGGTGAGCAGGATTCAATAAGAATTTTTATTTTTTGATTGTCAAAAAATGCAACTAGATGTACTAATGTACTAGAGTGTTCCCTAAAGAAGAGGTATGCAAAGTATCATTATACCTTCCTAATTGGTGGCGGCTGGTGGGCATTTCATTTGTGGGGGCGGTACTGCCAGCACCCCCCCAACAGGGGCAGTTTGCGGCAATTACAGCAAACGCATCTCCCCGCGCGCTGTCATTTACCTGTGGATGGAGGTGCAGGGAGCGGCCGGGAACAGGGGCCAGAGGTGTGGCCCAGAGGTCCAGGGAGTGGTGGCATGGAGGTCTGGGGAGTGGCGGCCTGCAGGTGTTCTGTTCCTGTTCATAAATGGCAGGCATCCAATAGGATCGCCTGATGCTTAGGCCAATTGGGAAACAGGTCTCACAGACCTGGCTCCTGATTGGAGAGGTAGAACGGTAGTGTGAAAATAGCTTCACAATTGGGTGGGATCGAGGTGCACTCTCTGCACCCCGAGCCCACCCTATTTTGAAGCCTATTAGAGCCTTAGGCTCTAGTCAGGTGCTTCAAAAAAATACACTCCCTCCTGCCCCTGCCATAGGAATCCATGTGTCCGGTGTCCTGAAAGGGACCGGGCGCATGGATAGAAGGGAGGCGGCAGTGATAGGGGAGCCACCCCTGTTCCTAATACACAAGTATAGTGCTTTTTTCTTTAGGCAATGAAATCAAGAGATGCTATTCTTTCCACCTTAGGATCCCCTGAGCCCTCCTACATTTAGGCTGTGTTCACACCGCAGCATACTCCAGCTCACAGCAGAGGTCCTGTGTGTCCCCGTTCACCATTTCAGGTCTGATTTCAGCCCGAATTTTGGGCTGAATTTGGACCTGAAATGGACCAAATGATGCACAGGCTCCTGTGCAAATTCGCAAAGCCGATGTGGAGATGTGTGAACCGGCTCCATAGAGAGATGGTCACAATCTCTTGCTATTGCGAATTGGATGCAGGAACCCACATCCAATTCGCAACAGCGTGAACCCAGCCTCAGTGGAACCCCCATAACTCCTACCACCTTACAGACCACCATTTCTGAAAGCCTAAGCCCACCCTGTGTAGCTTTCTCACACATCTAAGCCTGAAAAATTTAAAGTAGAATTCCACCCTAAAACTAAAACCCCTACATCTACAGACATTGATGATCTAACATGAACCTATCTAGCCCCGTTAAGAAAAGATCAGTATACATACCTTTTCTGCAGGCAATCCAACCCAATCCCATGCTCACCTGCGGCTTCGCTGCGGAGGCGGGTGCAGAAGACCTCCCACAACAGAAGCTCCATAGTAAGTCTATGGGTGACGTCACTCCCTCATTCATTCCACAGCCATTGTCAGCCGTGTCCTCTACAGAGCTTCCGCCGGTAGAGACTGGACCGGATCGGCTTCAGTAAAGGTATGTATTCTCATTTTTTCTAAGTGTAATGTTCTGGTGTCTAAAATAGGATTGGGAAAAAGGTGGGAACAGTAGGGGCAGCCTCCCTGGCACAGTGGTGGTGGTGGTGGAGGCTGCAACCTTACAGCATGCATACTCCTGATCAGTGGCTGGCAACCAGTGGGCTCTGGCTTCATTTCTGCTTTGGCAGCCACTGTTTTCACACTGCGATCCAACATGCATATTCTCCACCCCATACAACCATAGCTGATACAAAAAAACACTCTGTGCACGAGCAACTAGTTCTTGCTGCTAAAAAGCCAATGATTGGTCATTTATGTGCAATGAAAAATCCATGCCAACTATGGGAAGTCATAGGCGCGGAGAATAGGCGCAGGGCGATACACACATTCTATGGCATGGATTATAAATGGAGGGGGGGGGCACAGTTCCACATCCTTCCCCTGGGTACTGGATGAACCTGTCCTGGTACTTTCTACAGGTGACAAAATGGAGTAAAATAAGAAGTCTGTTAAGACAGTGAACGGGTGGTTATAATTGATCAGTTAAGCTGCAAAATACTATAGAAGATACAATAGAATTTAATGGCCCTGCTGAAGAGCATTGCAAAAACAGTTAGCATAAAGCTGTCTGGAAAGCTCTGCTTTCCCATCAACTTTCCAGAAGAACAGCTGTGTGCTGCTGCCAGACCTAAACCTCACACAGAGGAAGAAGGGAATGCCTGGATGAATGGAAGATTGAAGGTTGTCTTTCAATTTGACACCACGCTTTCAGATACCATTTTATCCCAGTTCATTGTATTATCTGCTGCAGGAAATTGAAATCCAAACTTCTAAAGACAGCCCTATAGTGAACAATTCTTTTTTTTCTGAAGCTAGTCCATGCCATTTCAACTAAAGGAAAATAATTTACATATGATTAATAGGGAGTTTTTCAAGTGGTTAAAAAAAAACAATCACGTGGGGGAAAGTCCAATGTAATGGATATGCTATGCCAACTGTAATAATGATACTAATGCAAATTAAGTGACTGTCACTGAAACGTAACACAATCTAACTGTAGGTTAATTCACAGTCCTTTTAAAAGGGATTTTATATTTTATTTTTACCATGCTCACTCATAGCAAGCAGAAGTAAGACACGGTTAGGCTGAAAGGTAATGGAGTGCAAGTCATTTAATGTCCATTTGCTGTGAAAAAACACATATATAACAGAAGGCTGATAGACACGGATGGCACAAAACTACATTCTCCTTTAGCCAAATCAACTCATTTGCCATGCCTTCCTACAGTCTCCTCTTTCTTTAGACTGAGCATGGGTAGTGTTTAATTTAGGAATTGTATCAGGGGTGTTCTAGGACTTTAAGACAAGTTCCCAAGCCTGTGACATCAGGACTAACCAGTACTGCTAATCAGTGCCCACCAGTGCCACCTATCAGTGACCAGTGAAAACATTTTTTTCAAAATTGTGGGTCTTTTTTTCTTTGTTTAGAAAAAAATTAAAACCCCAGCGGTGATTAAATACCACCAAAAGAAAACTCAATTTGTGTGAAAAAAATGATAAAAATGTCATATGTGTGCAGTGTAGCATAACCGCACAATTGTCATTCAAAGAGTGACAGTGCTGAAAGCTGAACATTGGCCTGGGCAGAAAGGGGGTAGAAGGAGATATAGGTGCCCAGTAAGCAAGTGGTAAAAGTCATAAACAATAGACATTGGGTTAACATTACAGTTTGTCTCATCTTCTTTCAGCTGTCAATTTGTAAAATGGTGCAACCTACGTACGTGTAATGTACAGTAGTGATGGTTATCTACATCTAGAGGCCAACATGCACACTACTTAAATCAATGTTATCCCACTAGAGCTCATGCATAAGAAACCCGCTTAAACCAGAGAGGGGGGCCCTAAGGTTTTGACTGCCTAGAGGCCTCCACAGAGTTTAATCTGGCACTGTTTCCACTGCACACATACAGCTATAAGTCTGTAGGCACAGGGGTGCCTTGGCACAATCAAATAAAAAGGAAGCATTTGAGTTTTTTTAATTTTTTCATAGTAAGTTAAAAAAAAAAATAGTTTATTAAAATTGTATATTTTTATATACAATATCTCACAAAAGTGAATACACCCCTCACATTTTTGTAAATATTTTATTATATCTTTTCATGTGACAACACTGAAGAAATGACACTTTGCT
This sequence comes from Glandirana rugosa, assembly GCA_018402905.1. Lineage (NCBI taxonomy): Eukaryota > Metazoa > Chordata > Amphibia > Anura > Ranidae > Glandirana > Glandirana rugosa. The sequence continues at coordinate 24,879 of BLSH010075378.1, read as the reverse complement.
ACAATGTAAAGTAGTGAGTGTACAGCTTGTATAACAGTGTAAATTTGCTGTCCCCTCAAAATAACTCAACACACAGCCATTAATGTCTAAACCGCTGGAAACAAAAGTGAGTACACCCCTAAGTGAAAATGTCCAAATCAGGCCCAAAGTGTCAATATTTTGTGTGGCCACCATTATTTTCCAGCACTTCCTTAACCCTCTTGGGTATGGAGTTCACCAGAGCTTCACAGGTTGCCACTGGAGTCCTCTTCCACTCCTCCAATGACGACATCACGGAGCTGGTGGATGTTAGAGACCTTGCGCTCTTCCACCTTCTGTTTAAGCATGTCCCACAGATGCTCAATATTTATGAAAATAATCCCAACCTAATTAAAAGGGGTCTGCCAACATCCCATTCAAATAGTAGCGAAAAGGTACTCCCCCAGTACATATAGCGGGACTTTAAAGGCAGTACAATGAAATTATAAAAAATACATTTTATTCATGACGGAAATTTCAGGGCGATATACATGACCCCCTCATGGAAAAGCGATGATAAACTTACCCTACAACCGTCTGGGGAAAATTAATCCAACCCTAATAAAAGTATTTATAACTCGTAGACACCCTGTACGAATTTGTCTTCCACCTTCTCGCGTTCCAGAGATTGTAGGTGGTCGAGGCACTACAGCAGTAACCTCCTCACCTTCTCCTGAGGTCACCGTTGGACACTTCGAGACCACTTGAGGTATGGGTTCTCCCAATTCCTTCACGACCTTTTATTACCACCGGTGTGTTTTATAACTGTGAAACCCGGACT
>BLSH010075378.1:11252-23144 GCA_018402905.1 Glandirana rugosa | reverse complement strand
CAGATCAGATAGTGTGACCCTCAGTCTTGCCATCTGTTTTCAGATATGATTCACTGGCCGTTGATGCCTCTGGTGCGCATTCTTCTATTTGCCCACCGGGGGGAGTGAGCATGATTTTTTCCTGCTGACTCCCAGTGTGATAGACTAGACCTATAGCAAACCACTGGCCCTTCATGGATTTACTCCACTGTGTGCTCCATGACATCATCAGTCATGCGCCGACACCGTGAGGTCATCCATGGGCGCAGAGGGGTCACATGATTGAACTTTTTGGCGCCAAAATCCCTGATAAAAAGAGGTGGTGGCAATGAATTCAGTAGCCACCGCCTCTGCAGCAGCTTGGACCACGTTATCACCCATCCACCCACAGGTAAAAACTCTCTTTAAATATCCTTCTGGACATGTACTCTTTTGCCCCAAACTGACCATCATGCATTATATGTGCAATGATCGGTCACTCTTCGGGATGGCTATGCACGATGGGGATTATGTGGATCCAATTGGTGGTCCCCCTCATTTCCCACCGTTGCATCGCCCAATGGCTATTTTTGGATTCCTGTTCCTCATTTCCTTTTTTTGCTCCGTTCCCAGGCTTTGTGGTGCCTGTCCAATAGAGGGTCTCTCCTGCTTTTCAGCTTTGCCATATGCAGGGGGCCCTTGTGGCACCCGGAACCCTCGGGGTGGCGCCTGATCGGTGGGGGTCTCCTTGTTCCCTGCTCTCCTAACATCATATGGGGATTCTGCTTCTCTCTCATCCTTTCAGAGGTGGCTCTGGATATGCGGTATGACCTCTACTTCTGGTGTGGGGTGAGTTGCTCTCCATGACTTTGTTCCCATACCCTCAACCCTGTTGCATGTAATACCAGTGTATAATGATATGATGTCTTTCAGAATATGTACATGGGTTACTAATTGGCCCCTGAAGAAGGGTAGTCCATCCCGAAACATGTCGGGCCTTTACCCATCAGGATTCCATCTCTACACATGAACCACACCGCATTCATATACCAGCTCTGGAATGTAACAACTTTGGTCTTGATGATTTTATCAATATATGTGATTTGACACATGCTTGTAATTCTGTGTTCTTCCTGTTTCTGGAATAAAATGTATTTTTTATCATTTCATTGTACTGCCTTTAAAGTCCCGCTATATGTACTGGGGGAGTACCTTTTCGCTACAGATGCTCAATATGGTTTAGGTCTGGAGACATGCTTGGAAAACCCATCACCTTTACCCTCAGCTTCTTTAGCAAGGCAGTGGTCATCTTGGAGGTGTGTTTGGGGTCGTTATGTTGGAATACTGCCCTGCGGCCCAGTCTCTGAAAGGAGGGGATCATGCTCTGCTTCAGTATGTCACAGTACATGTTGGCATTCATGGTTCCCTCAATGAACTGTAGCTCCCCAGTGCCGGCAGCACTCATGGAGCCCCAGACAATGACACTCCCACCACCATGTTTGACTGTAGGCAAGACACACTTGTCTTCGTACTCCTCACCTGGCTACCGCCACACACACTTGACAACATCTGAACCTAATAAGTTTATCTTGGTCTGATTAGACCACAGGACATGGTCCCAGTAATCCATGTCCTTAGTCTGCTTGTCTTCAGCAAACTGTTTGCGGTCTTTCTTGTGCATCATCTTTAGAAGAGGCTTGCTTCTGGGATGACAGCCATACAGACCAAGTTGATGCAGTGTGCGGTGTATGGTCTGAGCACTGACAGGCTGACCCCCCACCCCTTCAACTTCTGTGGCAATGCTGGCACCACTCATATGTCTATTTCCCAAAGACAACCTCTGGATATGACGCTGAGCACGTGCACTCAATCTCTTTGGTCGACCATGGTGAGGCTTGTTCTGAGTGGAACCTGTCCTGTTAAACCACTGTATGGTCTTGGCCACCATGCTGCAGCTCAGTTTCAGGGTCTTGGCAATCTTCTTATAGCCTATAGGCTTTACGTAGAGCAACAATTCTTTTTTTCAGATCCTCATAGAGTTCTTTGCCATGAGGTGCCATGTTGAGCTTCCAGTGACCAGTATGAGAGAGTGAGAGTGATAACACCAAATTTAACACACCTGCTCCCCATTCACACCAAAGACCTCGTAACACTAATGAGTCCCATGACAACGGGGAGAGAAGATGGCTAATTGGGCCCAATTTCAACATTTTCACTTTTTGGTGTACTCACTTTTGTGAGATACTGTACATGTAAGTGCAATATTTTTTTTTCCTTCAATAAGTTTTTATTGGATTATTTGCATAGGTACAGATAGTATAAATTGTAAATTGTACAGAATATCGAAACAAATGTATCACCTTGTGGATACAAGAAGGAGTACATCAGATGCATTGTCATATCGAACAGTTCAAACATATTATGTTCAGACACTTATGCAAGATTCTAGTAAATTAATATCAATAACAATAACAAAATGTATACAATTAGGCTTTGACCCTGGGTGACCACGGATGCCAAGATCTCTCAATTTTTTTAGTGAACCAGCACGCAGTGAGAGCGTTTTTTTCATATTCATAGGTAAGATTAATGGACATAACCACCTCAGACAGATTAGGGGCCTTGTCTTTTCTTCCAATATCTAGTTATTACAGATCTAGATTCTATCAGCATGTGTGCAATTACTAAGCGGAAGGCAGGTGGAAAGTTTCCGATTTCCAGATTTAGCAGCGCCAAAGCTGGATTGGGTGGTGTTAGTATACCCATTACAGAGAAAATTAATCCAAAATCTTGGTTCCAAAAGCTTGTCAGACTCTTACAGGACCATAGGGTGTGGTAAAGGTTGCCCACTTGTCCACAGTTACTTTGAGTATTTTTCAGGAGTAATTCAAGCTAAAAAGGTATATTTTCAGCATACTTTTCAGGCTCAATTAACATTTCTAGAGGTCCACTATAGTTCAGCAAGTCTTAACTTTTTGAGTTTGAGTTATGAAGAAGGAGGAGGAAGTGCAGTCATCGTAATGTCACTTTTTCCTACCCTATATAATCACACACCCAACATAATTCAGTTTACAGTGCAGTATGTATGAAACAACAATCTCTACAGCTCTGATCAGTTCGCTGTGTCACCCATTGTGCTGTTTGAGAGGTGTCTGATAAGGCAATCTGTGCCTGTGCGTCTCTTTCCTCTCCTCTATGGTGTCACCGTGTCGATACATTTTGATTACTATGCTCTACAGCGGTGACACTTGCTAGCTCTGTGTGATCCGTCGTTGCCCTCCTTGTATGACTGCTGTCTTTATTAAATAAAAATCATTAATCTTTATTTCATTCTTTTCAGTTTTGGGGATTTGGTAGTAAATATACATGAATTTCTATTTCAGAAAAGCAGTAAATAATTAAGAAAATCTTTTATTGGAATGACAGTGGTGAAAATGAATGGATGAGCGATATACAGAAAAGCAGGACTATTCGGCACAACTTCTGCTTGAGGCACTGGCCATTTTACCTACATTTTTGCTGAAAAAGTGTTACCCCTACCCTGCAAAGTCAACTGGTAAAGGGATTATCTAACCACTACTACTGCAATGCCATATTATAAAACCTAAGAATATTTTTTTATACTGCGGCCTGTCCCTATTTCTTCTGCCATTTAGGCTGCTTTCACACTGGAGAGTTTTACAGACGCTATTTAGCTAAAAATAGTGCCTGTAGAGCGCCTCAAAAGTCCCCCCCCAATCCACCCCAATGTGAAAGCCCTGAGTGCTTTCACACTGGGGCGGTACGCTAGCAGGACGTTACAAAAAGTCCTGCAAGCAGCATCTTTGGGGCGGTGAGGGGAGCGGTAAAATACCGCTCCTCTACCGCCCCTGCCATTGAAATGCATGGCAAGCGCCGCTGAAGCGGCTGCACACCGCCTCGGTAGCGCTGAGCGCTGGCATTTTTAACCCCTTGTGGGGGGTTAAAAGCGCGGCGCTCCCGCCCGCATAGCGGAGCCATATCGCTGGTAAAACGCCGCTAAAACTAGCGGGGTTTTACCGCAACCGCAGGTACCGCTCCAGTGTGAAAGTAGCCTTATGTACATTATAACAGCAGAAAGGAGATATACTCTCTTCAGCTATTTATTATTTTATTACTATTATGCAGGATTTATATAGCGCCTACAGTTTGCACAGCACTTTACAACATGAGGGCAGACAGTACAGTTACAAAACAATTCAATACAGGAGGAATCAGAGGGCCCTGCTCGTTAGAGCTTACAATCCAGGAAGGAGGGACAATTGATATAAAAAGTAATAACTGGGGGAGATGAGCTGATGGGGAAAATAAAAGTACAGTTGTGAGAAGTGGGCAGGATAGGCTTCTCTGAAGAGGAGGATTTTCAGGGATCGTCAAAATTAAACAGAGTAGGAGATAATCGGACAGATTGGGGTAAGGAGTTTGATAGTATAGGAGAGGCTCAGGAAAAAGCTATAAACTACGGTGATAAAATAGCTTTCCCTCAGTCTCTTCATCCACATCAAGTTAAGAGAAACTTGTTAGTATAGACCTATATGAATGTATGTCAGTTTCCTGTGCTTAAATATTGTTACATAATGTTACCCAATTCTTACTAAATGCTGCATGGAACATCATTAGTCTCTGGTAAACTATTTAACTAGGGATGGTGTTCGTGTTTGGATCGAACGTACATCTGGTGTTCGCTCGTTCGTGTGTTCCCGAACATTATAGGGCGTTCCCGGCAACTTTGCGCGCCCCATAATGTTTTAAAATGGCTGGCGGAATGCCGCCCGCTGATTGGCCAAAGCATGCACATGACCTGCATACTTTGGCCAATCAGCGAGCGGCCTGCCGTGAGAGCTTTGATTAGCTAAAGGCAGGATGCCTTTAGCCAATCACTGCACAGCAGTCTCAATCCACGCCCCACACTATATAAAGCCACTTGTACAGTGGCTCTATGATAGTGTGTCGGCATTGCTTGATAGAGAGAAAGCGTAGGCTCCTGTATACAGGTAGTTTAGATGGCTAGATTGAAAAAAAAATAGACAAAAATTTGATAGCTAACTAGATAGATAGTTAGACATCTAAAATATATCTGTCAGTTAGTGAAGACAGGTTAGTGTAGGGAAAAAAGAGAAAAAAATTAAGTGGAAAAAAAAACCCAATATATATATAGAGTTGCGGCGGACACCTAGATGTTCGAGTTCGGCCCCGAACTTGACCCCGAACCTCATTAAAGTCAATGGTGACCCAAACTTTTGGGCACTAAAATGGCTCTAAAAAAGTCCTGGAAAGGGCTAGAGGGCTGCAAAAGGAAGCAAAATGGGGGTAAGAGTAGGACAAGTGCCCTGCAAACAAATGTGGATAGGGAAATAACTTAAAATCACATAAAAAAATAAAGAGACTGCTGCATGACTTGGGGCTCAGACTGCTTGGCTGATTTACAAGGGGCTGAGGTGAAAGACAGATGGCCATGGGGTTCAGGTGCCAACTCTGAGCTTTTAGCAAGGGACCGGGTGGGAGACAATGTGAAGGAACTGGAGGCATTGTCAGCCACCCAATCTACTATTGCCTGTACTTGTTCTGGCCTCACCATTCGTTGAGTGGCATTCGGGCTTACCATATAACGTTGAAGGTTCTGTCGGCTACTCGCACCTGAGGAAGGTGTTTCACTTGTGCGTGTAGCTGGCACAGATCGACCACGTCCTCTCTTTGCGACAGGAGCTTCACCAACACCACCAACACCAGCAGCACCACGACCACGTCCCTTATTTGTAGACAGACTTTTTAATTTTGTGCAAGAAATGCACAGCAAGGTGCAAATGTAGTATGTAGCTCTTTTTTTTCTTTTTTTTTTTTAAACCAGCAATGTCGACGCACTTTTTAATTTCGTGCAAGAAATGCACAGAAAGGTGCAAATATATTATGTAGCACTATTTATTATTCTTTTTTTTTCAACCAGCAATGTAGACGCACTTTTTATTTTTGTGCAAGAAATGCACCGCTGGCCGCAAATGTAGTATTTAGAATATTTTTTTTTTAAACCAGCAATGTAGATGCACTTTTTATTTTTGTGCAAGAAATGCCCACTGGCTGCAAATGTAGTATTTAGAATATTTTTTTTTTTAAACCAACAATGTAGACGCACTTTTTAATTTTGTGCAAGAAATGCACAGCAAGGTGCAAATGTATTATGTAGCACTATTTATTATTCTTTTTTTTTAAACCAGCAATGTAGACGCACTTTTTATTTTTGTGCAAGAAATGCACCGCTGGCCACAAATGTAGTATTTAGAATATTTTTTTTTTTAAACCAGCAATGTAGACACACTTTTTAATTTTGTGCAAGAAATGCCCCGCTGGCCGCAAATGTAATATTTTGCACAAAAAAAACATTTAATTTGTCTAATTGCAATGTAAAAGCAGTATTTAAATATGCCAAAATGTTGCCAACTGAACTAACAGAACACGATTAAAGTAGTGTCCCTGACACACAAGCAGTTGCAAGTGCACTGCACTTGCAAAAATGGCTGCAAACACCCACCTTACAAACAGAAAAATTGCTTAGGTTTTATATGAGGCACTTTGCTTAGCAAACAAAATGTACTCTAGCAAAAAAAATCTCCTCTAGCACCCACCCACCAATAAATCACTGTTTTTAACAGATTGTCTAAAGCTAATCTGTCCCTCACAGCAGCAGCAGCAGCAGCATCCTCTCCCTACACTAGTATGAGATGATTTTCTAAAGCTAATCTGTCCCTCACAGCAGCAGCAGCATCCTCTCCCTACACTAGTATGAAATTATGTGACATGCAGCACTCCATCTTATATAGAAGCTGGGTCACATGATGCACTGGCCAATTACAGCCATGCCATTAGTAGGCATGGCTGTGATAGCTTCTAAGGACAAACGAGTGAAACGCCTGTTGATTGGCTGCCCTGCAGCTATTCAACAGGCGCGAAAAAGTACCCGAACCCCGAACCCAGACTTTTTCTCAAATGTTCGGGTTCAGGACACGGACACCCTAAAGTCCGGTACGAACCCAAACTTTACAGTTCGGGTTCACTCAACTATATATATATATATATATATATATATACACACACAGTGTATTGAGGATGCACTATATATCTGTACCTAAGGTATATAGTCCACTTGATGTGGTGTATAAAAATGTATACAGCCTGGTATATATATATATATATATATATATATATATATACACACACACACACATATTGAGCGTGCACTATAAATCTGTACCTAAGGTATATAGTCCACTTGATGTGGTGTATAAAAATATATACAGCCTGGTATATATATATATATACAAACAGCGTATTGAGCGTGCACTATATATCTGGTATAAGCAAAAGGATACACCGCTCAAGCCAATGGGGAGGAAATCTGTAGTATGTCCGGGTGCTGTTCTTGGCTCGCTGCCATGTGCACAGAAAAGGAAAAAGGTAAAACAGCACTCCACGGACAATCATAAGCTTGCTGTTTTATTGTCAGGCAAATGCAAGTAGGATAAGGGGTAGACGCGTTTCACTCGTCTATAACGAGCTTAATCATTACTAAGGTACCTAAGGTATATAGTCCACTTGACGTGGTGTATAAAAATATATACAGCCTGGTATATATATATATATATATTACTATATATTATATATATATATTAGGGGATATCGGCTGTGTCCAATGCGCTCTCCGCCCATCATCTTTTACGCCGGTCACGTGAGGTGACGTCAGAGATTTCTGCTAATACCGAACTCTGCGCCGCCACCGGACGTTTTGCACTATGTGGCCTTTCTTTTGACATGGTACCTATGACCTACATATCCTGGACAACTTCTTGTATTGGTGCTGTTAGGGAGATTCGTGGTCCCGTGCATAGGAGAAGCTGACCCATTGACACATCTGCACTGCATGATTGCGCTGATTTTTGGCAGGCTGGTAAGCTTTGAATCCTGATGGTGGAGGTCCCACTTCTGTACTGTGCACTTATGGTGTTTGGTGTAGGTGGCGGGTTGTAGCCCCTAGGCGGATTCATACGTACTTCACCATATAGCCCCCCCTTTTCATTTTCATTTTCTATGTGATATCGACTCCTGTGAGTCCCGTGGAGTGAGGTCCCCATCAAATCCTCTGTAAGCACGGATTGAAGAAGGAATACCTAATACATGCTTTGAGTGCTGCTATGATCATTATACGGTAAGCCTCCAATTTGGATATTCAGGATCGCTGGACATAGCCTTTTCACTACACTACCTTGGACATTTGTCACTGCTGGTGTAAAGATATTCTTTGGAAAGTGGAAGAGACTTGTCATGATCTATCACTATTAATGATTTTAACTTGTTAGCGCGGCTCCTTTGTTATATAATATATCCATATACTTAGACTGAGTATTAGAGCTGCTGCTGCTGGGACGTTTTTTTCGGTTAGCGCAGTGTTGATACAATCCACATATATATATATATATATATTTATATATATATATATATATATATATATATATATATATATACACAGGGTATTGAGTGTGCACTATATATCTGATAATGTACCTAAGGTATATTGTCCACTTGACGTGGTGTATAAAAATATATACAGCCTGGTATATATATATATATATATATATATATATATATATAAATATATACACACAGTGTATTGAGTGTGCACTATATATCAGTGCATGTGTGGGTGTACGGTATATAGCACACTACTTGGCGTGTTGTCTTCAAATATATACAGTCTAGTGTATACAGATATACACGCAGTGTATTGAGAGTAAACTATATATCGGTGCATTCGGGGGGTGTACGCAATATAGTACAGTGTAGTGCGGTGCTAAAAAAAAAAGAACATCATGTCAGGAAGGCCTCAAAGGAGAGGCAGACGCTCCCAGGCCACTAAAAGGGGTCAAGCAGCCTCTGTGTCTTCAGTGAAAGGTGGCGGACGTGGTGCATCTTCTGCAGGTGGGTCATGCTTGTCCTTTTTTCTGCTGTTGGATGTGCTATTGAGCCACAACATGCAGAAGAGTTGGTAGAGTGGATAACAACCACATCCACGTCCTCATCCTCTGTTACCCAGGCCCGTACAAGTTTGCCTTCCAACGCATCTAGCAAAGCAGCCTATTCCACTGGATCCTTGTCAACAGTTACTCCTTCTGTAGCCCCACCATCATGCACGGAGGAGTCACCTGAGTTGTTCGACCATAGTGTCGGTTACATGCTCCTGGAGGATGCGCAGCAGTTTGAAGGTTCCGATGTTGGTTCCCAGGTTGAGGAAGGGAGTAGCATGAGCCTAGAGACAGGGGATGCTGCAAAAGGACAAGAAACTAGCAGCCATGTTCCCCCAGCTGCAGCATACTGCCAAGTTTGCTCCAGTGACGAGGAGGGAGGGGATGATGAGGACATGGACCGTACTTGGGTGCCTGAGAGAAGAGAGGAGGAAAGTGAGGAGGAGGAGGAGGCCCAACTCCAACAAGGCAGGATGTCCTCCAGGGGTCAGCTTAAGGGCAGCCACCCAATTGTATCAGCCCACAGAGCTCCACGGATGCAGGGCACTGCTGCCTCCCCGCCGACTTCCAAAATTTCTTTGGTGTGGGCATTTTTCAGCACATGTGCAGTAGATCGCACCGTTGCCATTTGCAATCTATGTCTGACGCGGGTCAAGCGCGTCCAGGACTCCAGCCGCTTGGGCACTACTGTCTTGACAAGACATATGACGACCAGCCATGCAGTCCGTTGGCAAGAGTACCTAAAGAACCCACACCAGAAAACAAGGCGGACCCCTGCTTGCTCCTCATCTGGGTTCTCAACCCCTACTATACCTGCAGTCTTCTCCAAAACCTGCAATGAGAGGAATGAAGGTGTAGCAATGCTTGCCACAACTAGTACTTGCAGCCAGCAATCTGCTAGCAGTACACCACCAGGTGAATTCAGCAGGCAAATATCCCTATCCCCGTTGCTGAACCGTAAAAAGAAATACAGTCCCAGCCACCCACATGCTCAGCGTCTTAATGCTAGCTTGGCCAAATTGCTAGCACTCCAACTGCTGCCCTTTCAGCTAGTAGACTCTGCTCCCTTTTGTGAATTTGTGGAATGTGCTGTCCCACAGTGGCATGTTCCCAAAAGAGATTTATTTTCATGTAAGGCCATTCCAGCTCTCTACCGTCATGTGGAAGGCAATGTTTTGGCCTTGTTGAACAGTGTGGTCAGCAACAGGGTTCATATTACCACTGACTCATGGTCCAGCAGGAATGGTCAGGGATGTTACCTTTCATTCACGGCGCACTGGGTAACTCTGCTAGCAGCTGGGAAGGATGCAGTACAGGGTTCAGTTTTGGAAATAATTCCACCACCATGCCTCCAAAAAGCTGGTTGTGATTTTTCCACATACGCCTCCTCCTCCACCTCCTCCTCTTCTTCTACCTCTGTGACCTCTTCTGCAGAATTGTCCTCTGAACCTGCAGTGCTCCCTAAGCGTTCAAGGGGCTATGCAAGCAGCCATGCTAAAAGATGCCATGCAGTGCTTGAGTTAGTCTGTCTTGGGGACAGGAGCCACACTGGGGAAGAGATTCTTTCAGTTCTGCTGGGGCAGGCTCAGAAGTGGTTGACGCCATGGCAGCTTGAGCCAGGAATGGTTGTATGCGACAATGGCACCAGCCTTCTCTCTGCCCTCCGACTGGGACAATTGACACATTTTACATGCTTGGCACACGTCTTGAATTTGGTGGTGCAGCATTTCTTAACCAGGTACCCAGGCTTACCAGATATCCTGAGGCAGGCCAGAAAAGTCTGTGGTAATTTCTGGCGTTCATACAATGCCAGTGCCCGGCTGGCTGACATTCAGCGGGAATTCAACCTGCCCAACAACCGCCTCATTTGTGACATGCTCACCAAGTGAAACTCAACATTGGCAATGCTGCAGCGACTGCATGCACAGCAGAAGGCCATCAATGAGTACCTCTGTGAGTATGGCACCAGGATAGGCTCAGGGGAGCTTGGCTTTTTTTCGCCACGTCAGTGGCTAATGATCAAGGATGCATGCACTGTCCTGTCACCATTTAAGGAGGCCACAAGGATGGTGAGCAGCGACAATGCATGCATCAGTGACACTGTGCCACTAATATTCCTTCTGGAGCACACGCTTCGTGGAATCATGGACAGGGCACTTGAGGCAGAAAAGAGGGAGGAAGAGGAGGACTTCCTTTCCTCTCAAGGCCCCCTTTATGCAGAGAGCATTCCTGCAGAGCGTCAGCGTCTGCATTATATGGTGCAGGAATATATAGGAGCAAGAGCAGACTTGGAAACTTTTCCAACTGAGCATCCACGTAGTTACTGGGTCTTGAGAATGGACCACTGGCCGGAACTTGCTCAATATGCAATTGAGCTACTGGCCTGTCCTGCATCCAGCGTGCTTTCTGAACTTTCTTGAATTAGTGCTGCTGGAGGGTTTGTAACTAGAGTTGAGCGAACCCGGACTGTAAAGTTCGGGTCCGTACCGAACTTTGGGGTGTCCGGGACCCGGACTTTTCAAAAAAAGTCCGGGTTCGGGTCCGGTGTTCTGGTTTGGGAGGTCGTCGTGATTAAGTTCTTTCAAGTCTTTCGTGCGACCTACGTCCTGTCCGGTCATCGAGTTAACGTATAACTCGTTCAAGGCCGGTCACCAGGTAAGAGTTCTGGGTCATTGATGCACCTACGAGTCAACCTTTTCAAAGGTTCAGACGAGAACGAGGATATATAAGGACGTGGTATATTACGTCTGCGACTGCGAGACGTCCTTACGAGAGACGTATTTCCCCCGGAACTCTCCTTTCCTTCAGGAGGAGAAGGAGGGAGAAAAGACGGAGTTCACGGGACAGGTACTAAGGTGCTTCGCACACGAGGTCTTCCTTATAATCACCGTGTCACAGTGACTAC
>BLSH010075291.1:488054-516966 GCA_018402905.1 Glandirana rugosa | reverse complement strand
TAATAATAATAATAATAATAATAATAATAATAAATATGACCTTATTCTAAAAGGAAAAAAGTATAAGCCTCAAGAGAATAATAAAGGCTAATGATGTCCCCTCTTCAGATTTTAGAGAAATCTCATTTACCGTATATACTCGAGTATAAGCCATCTCGAATATAAGCCGAGGCACCTAATTTTACCACAAAAAACTGGGAAAAGTTATTGACCCGAGTATAAGCCTAGGGTGGGAAATTCAGCAGTTAGAACACAGGGACTGGGAGCCAGAACACAGGGACAGGGAGCCAGAACACAGGGATTGTAGCCAGGACACAGGGATTTTAGCCAGGACACAGGGATTTTAGCCAGGACACAGGGACTCAGCCATTACACAGAGATTGCAGCCAGAACACAGAAGAGATGAGTAAGGTAGATTCACAATCTACAGAGCACGCTGCTTCTAAGAGCTGTTCTGTGCATGAAACTATGACCTAATTGCATTGGAATGCAGAGAATGCTGAGAATGCAGAGAGAGAGCTGCAGATCTTCACTGAGATGAGGAGGTGGGCGGGACTGAACAGCTAACACCCACAGGTCCCGCCCACCTCCCCAACATCAAGTTGAAAATCTGACATCTCTCTCAGCATTCTCTGCATACCAATGTAATTAGGTCACAGTTTCATGCACAGAACGGCTCTTAGAAGCAGCGCGCTCTGTGTAATGTGAATCTACTCATTACCCACAGACACTGACTCGAGTATAAGCTGAGGGGGTCTTTTTCAGCACAAAAAATGTGCTGAAAAACGCAGCTTATACTCGAGTATATACTTTATATGAACAATTTTATAATTATCTACATTTCGCTTTATTTGCATCATCTTTTATCAACACACAATACATGTAAAACCCAATGTGGTCATGTAAGAAAATAGTGACCCACTCGTAAGCCCCTTCAAGTGTAACTGAGCGATCTACAGTAGATCTCCTCTGTATTCGTTTATATATTCTCCCCTTTAAAAGACTTCCCTTGGCAGGCGATGTCCCTTTCGCCAATTGCGGAAGTCATCATCTGTCCTGCAGAATGTAATGCGGGCACCGTCTCTTATAGCCTGCATTAATTATCTGTATAGGACAGGACATAACAGCTCTAACTGCTCCTCAGTTTGCATTTTAATTTACCCGGTCCTCTGGGTTATTAGAACTGAGAATCCGATTCTGATTGTTCAGTTGTGTCAGTATTTTATCAGGCTAGGTTCACACTACTGCAATCCTAATTTGATGGGATATTTAGTGCAATTATGCGGGGTGACTTTGCAACTTGGTTGCATTTTAGACGTGGTTTTTATATTGTGTGGGGATCTCACTGTTACTTTCACCAAAGTAGTACAGGAACCTTTTCCAAAATCACACCATATGAAGCCATTGATTTGAACGAACATTACTGAAAACATTGTCTTTTTCCTTATGTAATTGAATTTGCATCTGAAATCTTACTAGTGTGACTCAGGCCTAAGGTGTTTTAATATTTAATTGTTTTCTACTTTTCTTTGGTCATTTCTGTTTTAACACAACAATTTGTGTAATCCATTTTTATATATTTATCTGAAATGAACAGCTAAGATGCTGTGGGGTGGGGGGCACAAAGCAATTCAACGAGGGGACAGCAAAAGCTGGCCTTGGAGATAGTATAAATTGAGTCCTGGGGTTAGGTATAGACCTACATATTTCTGTGCATTCTACTATACAAATATAGAAAATAAATACATTTACAAAGTAAAAAAAGAGTTTCTCCTCCCCCATAATACCACTTCATCATGCTTGCTCTAATTCATTAACCAACTCACTGTTCAATATTCACACTTTGTTCCGAGAACATTAACACTGAGAACAACATTGAATCGATGCAATACAATGAGACAATTATTTGTTGTTGTAGGCTTGTGTTGATGAAGTTTAATTGTATTGACATCTCTGTCACATCAGATCAAAGTCCTGTTAGATCACACTTTAAATGATACCCCATAAGACCAATGACAGGAAATTATGCAGGAAATATGAAGACAAAAAAACTGAATATTCAGTCTTTACTTGTCAGTTAATTTTACCTCTGTTCTATTTGCTTTATCGACCTCTTGATTACAGATAATGATCAGTTATGTATTCACAACTTATTCCTTGGCTAGAAAGCGCAGTCATGAAAACAAAATGTTCAACATTCCAGACAACATCTTGATAAAAGTGAACAAATCGATTAATCTAACACCAGAAATAACAATGAATCAGTCAATGACACGCAGTCATTAATCAGGCACAGAGTTAATTTCTATGATTAAATGAGGAAACTAGCAACCTTGACCCATTTGTTGGCAATTTTGCTGACTGCAAATTGACTTCTCTTAACAATAATTCAAGGAAATTGTCAGCTTTAAAGGGGATTTCCAGTTGATGCCTAAAGTTTACAGGCAATGCCAAATCAAAAACTATCTCTCTGTAATATATTTATTGTGTTTGGGAATTATGAATACATTATATGTACTTACACACATACTTTTAAAAGTCACTGATTATTTTTTGGCGTTTGACATTATGATCGATGAGGTGTTTTTGCTGCTAATTTCTGAGGAATAGCAACATGATGAAATGGTGCTTAAAGCGATTCTAAAGGCAGCTGCAACAGATGTAAAGTCAAAAAACATGTATAGGTTGGTAAAAGGTACCAGTGGCACAACAGTTTAATGGCATAGTTTTTTAGCTCTATTTTTAAAAGCAGCACTAAACTATTGTATTAAAAGTATTAAAACAGTGCATCACATTATAACACAGTATCTTTCCAACACTCTCCCTACACAGAAAAGCTCTCCCTAAAAGCTCCAACACACATTAACAATATGGATGCTGTGAACCCATAGGTAATTCATTCCATTAAAATATTGGCAACTCATCTGACCAGGGGCAAATCTATGCATCTTTCCCTAATTTCTGGTAACAAAATTACAAACCCGTTGGCCAAATGTTGAGGATTTGCAAACCCCACGAATCCCGGGAATTTGCCTCTCATCCAAGACTGAGGCAAATTCAAACCTCATCTCTCTCCATTATGCATGATGTGGGTTGTACAGTGTACCCACTAAACACAGTGAGTGGGGACAATGGCCAGACACATTTCATATATTCATTGTTTAGTTTTTCTTGATTGACCTGTGTAGAAGTTACTAAGTAAATGTGCTCAATTTAAAGCCCATTTGGAGAATATTTTGACATCAAATCCTTCCTGCAATCTCATACACAATTAAAAAAACTAACACCATTGTAACGCAACATCATGTGATCCATTGCAGTGCCTCTTCCAGGAGTAAAGGTCAGTGATCCACCATTGCATTTTAGACTTGCGCCAACTCATCTTGTTACTGCCCTTAATTGTAATGTTGTGGGCACTCAATGAAGGACCCTTCCACTCTGCAGCTCAGAAGAAAGAAGACTCAAGACCCAAAATGTGACACAATCAAGTAATTATTTGGGTGATTTCGTTTATTTTTAAATTACTTGTCAATTTGCCAGGGGAGGGTGGAGGATGTGGATTGAGCATTCAGGAAACATGTAGACATAGTTTCCAAGAAAATAACTGAACCTAATATTTGTTGCATTTAATTACATTCTGAGCACAGGCCAAGCACAAAATTTGGAATCAAGTGTACTGATAATCTTACATTTAGTGAAACTGTAATACCACTATATACCTTTAATTTCCCCTAGAGCCAAAAAGTTAAAGAAACTATTACTTGACAATTAGGAGCTTGAAAATCTTCAACACTCTGACTTCATTCTCTTTGCCGCAGACACTGTTAAGACTTTATCTTTCAAATCAATAGCACTGGCACTCACATCCCTATATTCCAGAGCAAAACTCACTCATTCGAAATGTCAGTGCGTGCCACTTGCAGGTTTAATTTGTTTAGATTGCAGAGCTCATTTGGAAGTTGTATACAATGCTAATTGCAATCAGCACTTCGTTCCCATAGCGATGGCAACACAATTAAAATGGCAGAAGACGCAAGCTACACTGTGCACAAATGAACCTGTTTGTTGGTGTTTCCAATTACCTGCTGATGCAAGCGGTCCTGCAATTCAGAGATGAGAAGTTTAGCTTTGAATTGAAGTTAAATAGTAAATTAACTTTAAAGAATGCTTTGGATCCTTTCAATGCAATCTCAGAGATTACGCATTGAGTTCTGATTTTCTGAAATAACTGCAATCAAACCAATGTACCAAATGAAAAGACATTGTACTTGTTAGAATGGTTATATTCATCCCCAATCGTTTTATAATTTGGCTACATACTTTACTTATTAAAAGTTTTAATTATACCAAATGAATATGAACAAGTAGGAAAGCTGGCACCCTAAATAGTGTTTTTCTGTTTCATTTATGTAATGCAAAAATAAAAATATACTGCGCTTGTGAACATACAAAAATAGCCGCAACTAAACATGTGAGAAAAACATGATGTGAGTAAAATAGATATAAATAGCTGTGCTGAATAAATGACATGTACTGTGAAATAAAATTAGGAAACCCCCAAAAAATTATGAATAAATAGTCTCTAAATAGTCCATCAAGTGCATTCGATAATTCTTCAAAATAAAAACATCAAAAAGATTTTGTGCAGAAATCCTTCACCAAGTGCTAAACACCTAATAAGATATTCGCTTACCATAGCCACCGAAACCCTTTAATTACAGAGGGTCAAATTAACATGAGAATGAGCCCCACTTGTGCGTCCTCCTCAATGTACCATGGACCTCCGGACTCCAGCAGCTCCACCAGCATGTTCAGTATCCCATGTCATCGGTATTAAATGAAGAGAAATTGCCAATAGTGTAATATAAATTTGGGTGTGTATTCAAATTACCACAAACCATAAATCCAAAGCATAGAGGTCTCATGAATGGGCAAACACAAAATTACGATAGTTCAAAGTGTCTCCTCGACTGACCGGTTTCGTTACAAGACAACATATTCCGTTACAATATACTATGATTTTTTTATTTTTTTTTATACTTGCATTTGCTTTTAGGTAATACAAAATGGAGCAACAAAGGATTGTTCACACGTGCCTTTAAAATCTTTATTTGCCTTTTAAATTAAAATCAAGACATAAATAGTACAGACATTTTGGACACCTGTTGGCTGGGCATTTCTTATACTGCCTATATTCTTCTATATTTTACATAAACATATAAGAATGAACGCTAGTGTCCACTCCCTTCCAGAGACACTCCTCACTGTGCACTATCTACACTCCCACGAAACTTATGGATTATTAAACTATGACCACCTCCTCATCCACAGACATTGCTCAAAGAGCAGTCTCCATATCCCCAGCAGTGTCTATATTTCCTCCATAGACATTGCTCATTGAGCTCTGACAGGAAGTCTTCAGATCAACACTTAAAGCGGAGCTCCACCCAAAAGGGGAAGCTCCGCTTTTTTCCCTCCTCCACTGCCACATTTGGCACCTTTCGGGGGGAGTGGGTACCTGGTTTTGACAGGTACCCGCTCCCACTTCCGGCTGACTTTGTCACCGCAAACTTATCTGGAAGTTTGGCCCCATCTCCTTCCCCTACCGCTGGGCCATTTACAAAACTGCAAGGCTTCACTGCCGGTGTCCCTTACTCGAGATGGCAGCGACAGCACCCGAGAGCTGATTGAAAAATAAGTTTGGGTGAAGACAGCGCTGGATTCGTGGGCAAGTAGGTGTCCTAATATTAAAAGTCAGCAGCTACAGTATTTGTAACTGCTGGCTTTGATTTTTTTCTGAAGGAGCCTGGAGCTCTGCTGTAAGCCTGGTACACACTAATAGTTATTATTTTGTTCAACCCAGTGGGTTGATTGACATAGAAACTGACAGCTTCGATCAGAGCCACTGTACTAACGATCCAACATTAGTACAGCAATCTCCCTTGCTGAGCTGTTGTGTTCTGACAGGGAGACCCCCCCCGCCAGAACACCCCAGCCATTGGCTGAGAGTGCTGATCAGTTGCCAGTTGGCTGCTGATTTTCTAGCATGCTCGTCAGACAGAAGCTTCTGTCAGACCAGCTGACACACACACAGGCTGAATGTCAGACAGCTTTTATTGAACCAGCCGATGTCTCCTGACATTCAGCCCATGTGTACTAGGCATTAGATGGAGTTTCTGCCAAACCTCCCATACTGCAAAAGGATAGTACAATAATAAACTGCAACATTTAGGGAAAGTTGACATTGTTTTTCAATAAGTATGCTGGGAAAAGAACAGAAGTTAGATTTCATGCACAGGTGTGGATTTATGATTGTTTATAGTGTGGGAGTGTGTGTGTGTCTCTAGTCAATACTGCAGGATCATGTATGTGTCTAGTGATACCCATTCTAATATCTTGGGCCAGATTTACAATTGTTTCTTCCCTAGGTCACCTATCAAGCACCTACTCGTCACCTGTCTTCTATAAGTCTGTGTCTTGCCAGTCTGCTGCCACCAAAGCTAGCCTGTTCCTGCCTATTGCTGACCTGCCACTACCGAGCTTACCTGTTCCATTGTGGTCCACCATTATCTTCCTGCTCTTTGCGCTGGACATCAGCTCCACTATTAGCAAGACCAACAGGCACTCATGCCACTTGTCAGGCTCTTCCACCTGGTACAATACAATTAGAGATATTTGAAAAAATCCAGCTACCTCTTGACCTCAAGAGAAAGTGAATACTGGAACGGAGTTCCCTACAATGTGAACTATATGAGGCGTTGGACTAATAGGGTTGTTGATTCCTAATACAACTGAATGTAAAACAATAATATCTTTATTAGCACATCAATGCTTAATCAAACAAAATCAACTGTACAAATATTAAAATGTTGTGGACTCCTGGAAAATTAAAGGTCTACTGCTTACTATACATACAGCAGTCTCAGAATTTTTTTATATCTCTTTCGCAAAAATATTTAAAGTGATTGTAAAGTCTCATTCTTTTTCCTATAAAAATAACAAACATGTTATACTTACCTGCTCTTTTCGGGTCCCTCTTCTGTAATCCTGGCCACTCGCTCCTGTTGAGTGCCCTCACATCAAGCAGCTTGCTATGGGGGCACCCGGGCTGAGTCACAGCTCCCTGTGTCCATTCAGACACGGAGCCCCACTGCGGCCCGCCCTCTCACTCTCCTGATTGGCTAGCTGACTTTGATTGACAGAAACCAATTCCTTTGATTGGAACCAATTGTGTGTCAGCCAATCAGGAGGGAGAATCTCGGACAAGTGAGACACTCGTGGACATCGCTGGACAGAGAGGGACCTCAGGTAAGTATTAGGGAGGCTGAGGGGGGCTGCTGCACACAGAAGGCTTTTTATTTTAATGCATAGAATGCATCTAGATAAAAAAACCTTCTGCCTTTACAACCCCTTTTATAACAAAATAGCCATTAAATTCTAGCACACAACAATGACTTGTTTGAAGAAATATTTTCAGAAAAGGAGCTCCAAGAATACAGAGGACATATGAGAATAGCCAATATGTTTTAATATGTTGACATGATCACAATTGCACTGATATTAGTTGACTGATATTACTGACTATATTTGGTATAGGGAAACTGGGATTGTCTTTTATGCATAGTTTTTAGTTGAACTTTAAGAGTCTGGGAATACACAAGCTTTTACTATTTGTGCAATTATTTTGTGTGATTTTGCATAGATGTGCTAATAAAATTGTTTTGCTTTATATTTCACCGGTATTTGAAATGAAAGTTCAGTCCTTAATATGTTTCTATGTTTGAAAGCAATCTGTCACTGGCAATCATATAGACAGTCTAATTACTGTCCACAGGTAGCACGTCCAGATTCTTAGGCAAATGTTTATTATACATAGTATATGTTACTTCAGTGGTTATGTACTCTATAATTTAGTAACCATGGTGTCAATCATAAAGTCCTTTGCCTTTTCTTTTATTTTTTCCAAATTTTTCTTTATAAAAATGTTCCTTATTACTTATATATGATAGCTTGCATAATGCTTGCATGTCAAAATTTGTGCTTGATATATCTATGTTTATCAATAACGCATCACTGTTGTTTGCTATGTATTGTGACATTATGAAAGGCGAGGTGATCGATGGACGTTATGTTTCACCTTGCATGCGTTCACTTGCAGGAAACTAAGTTGTAATCCGGTCCGGGTTTTACCAGCCACCTTGGCAGGGTAGATTCTGGACCAGAATTTGCAGTCCACTTGTGTCCATCAACAGGTGGTATAAAGGAAGCAGACCTGAATCAGATAATGCCTTTGACCTGGGACTCAGGAGCCATCAAGCCTGAGTAAGCAGGTGAAATGACCTTTGCTTTGTGACTGAAACAAAAGGTTTGCATTATCTTTGTTTTGTGGGTGACTGAGAGAATCCCTTCACCTCTGAGTTAGGAAACTGAAACTGTTTAGTTAGTGCCTGAATGGCAAGGATTTATTTTCTTTTTTGTTTATTTGATGTACTTGCAACCTTTTAAATAAACCTGGCTACAAGTCAGACTTTAACCACTTCAAGACCCCGGCCGTCATATTACGGCGGCCGTTTGAAGTGGAGTACCATTGTTATGGTAGCAGATAGCTACCATAACTCCAGTATCGTTTTTTTTCTGCCGGCGATTCTGCACATGATAAAAGTGGTCTTAGTGGTGGACTCACCAGGAGATCACTCTTTCCGGTTATCTCCGCCGCTTACCGGACCCGCCGGCAGCGGCGGAGATGATCGGGTACTCTCCCCCTAGTGTCCATGAGCTGAGTGAGCGTCTGAAGCCGCTTACTCGGCTCTATAACATGACAGGGCGGAAGCGACGTCACAAGTCACTTCCGCCCAATGCTTTTAAAGGGCCCAATTTTTTTTTTTTTTGCACTGTCTTTTTTTCAAATTTTTTTCTTTTAAATTTTACTGTAAATATGACATCTGAGTTTTTTTTGACCCCAGATCTCATATTTAAGAGGTCCTGGCATGTTTTTTTCTATTACAAGGATTGTTTACATTTCTTGAAATAGGACTAAAAGTAATCAAAAACATTATTTTAAGAACAGTGTAAAAATAAAAATAAATAAGTAAAATAAATAATTTCGCAGAAGCGAACACATACGTAAGTCCCACCCACATATGAAAACGGTGTGCAAACCACACATGTGAGGTATCACCGCGATCGTTAGAGCAAGAGCAATAATCTTAGTACTAGAACTCCTCTGTAACTCAAAACTGCTAACCTGTAGAATTTTTTAAACGTCGCCATTGGAGATTTTTATGTTGCAAAGTTGGTCGCCATTCCGCGAGCGGACGCAATTTTGAAGCATGACATGTTGGGTATCATTTTACTCGGCGAAACATTATCTTTTAAAATATGGAAAAAAATTGGCCTAACTTTACTGTTGTCTTATTTTTTAACTCAAAAAACTGATTTTTTTTTAAAAAAAAAAATCGTGCTTGTAGGACCGCTGCGCAAATACGGTGTGACATAAAGTTTTGCAACGACCGCCATTTTATTCTCTAGGGTGTTAGAAAAAAAATATAATGTTTGGGGTTCTAAGTAATTTTATAGCAAAAAAACTTGGTTTTAACTCGTAAGCAACAAACTCCAAAAAGAGGCTCGGTCCTAAACTGCTATTTGAACTACCTTTTTCCCACGGAAGGTGATCCCCATTGAGCTAATCCCTCACAGTACATGTGGTTTCTTTTTATGCCAAATCATACTCTCTTTTTGTAACCTCAAAAAAATAAAAAGTACAATTAAAAAAAAAAAGCAGGTGTTCTTAACTGGATGTATCCATGCTGACTGGATTAAAAAAAATGATACAAGATTCTCTGCATTATTGAACCTGAAATCAAAGGATAGAAACTGACGTGATGTGGCAGATGACTGTGAGTAACATAACTGTACTGATATTCTATGTTTTTATTGCACAAAAATAATAGAAAAAATCTCACAAACTGTCAGAAGCTTGTGTTTTTGGATTTGCCATTTTTATATATCTGTTTCTAGTTATCCATATGTAAAGTAAACATAAGCCGAGATCGGTAGCTGACTCTACAATTTATGGTGGAGGAAAAGGGAATAGCCAGGACACAGTGCACACCATCATCCGCGAAGATTTGGGTGAGCGCAAGATCTGTTCCTAGTTTGTGCCGCACAAGCTGACAGACGAACAGAAAGCAAAACAGATGGAAACCTCTGGAGATTTCATTACCATGTGTGACCAGGATCCATTCTTTCTGAGAACCATCTTCACAGGGGATGAGACTTGGTGCTACCAGTTTGATGCGGAATCCAAGTGGCAATCAATGGAAAGGCATTCATTGTCTTCACCGCAACATAAAAAGAGTCGCCTGCAAAAGTCCAAGGTCAAGACAGTGTTGATCAACTTCTTCGGCAACGATGGCATCATTCAAGAATGTGTGACAGCGGTTTTGTGATCGATTCCTAAAGAGGCTGACAGTTTCCAGAAGCTTTATGAACGTTGCCAAAAGTGTGTTGTGAAGGATGGCGATTATTTTGAAGGCCAATAAAGGTGTTTTGTTTGTTTTCTGATACCATTCACCAAACTTTTTAGACACACATCATACTTAAAAGTCAAATTGGTAATTAATAGGACTGGTAATTAAGACAATTTTAACAGCCTGGCAAAGGGGTATGGGGAGCTTGGGGACATATTGGGCAATCCATTAAAGAAACAGATGAAATACACATGCTAAAGCTGGGCAACATTCGGTAATAAGCAGCCAAGTTCCATATACACTCACCAGTCACACTGAGACTGACAGGCTTTTTTTTTGGAAATATATGCATCATGGGTAAACATAGAGCTTTATGTATAACTATATAACACACTTTTTTACTTAAATCCCAAATATTCAGGATTCTTATTACCGTAAGGCAACACATTAACCACTTCAGCCCGGAGCCCCTTTTTACACTTGTTGTTTACAAGTTAAAATCAGTATTTTTTGCAAGAAAATTACTTAGAACCCCCAAACATTATATATATTTTTTAGCAAACACTCTGGAGAAAAAAAATTTTGGTCATTGCAATATTTTATGCCATACTGTATTTGCGTAGTGGTTTTTCAAACACAATTTTTTTGGAAAAAATACACTTGTTTGAATTAAAAAACAAGAAAACAGTAAAGTTAGCCTAATTTTTTAGTATATTGTGAAAGAGGATGTTGCGCCGAGTAAATAGATACTAAACATGTTAAGATTGAAAATTACTCACACTTGTGGAATGGCGACAAACGACGGTACTTAAACATCTCCATAGGTGACATTTTAAATTTTAACGGTTACCAGGTTAGAGTTACAGAGGAGGTCTTTTTTTTTAATTTTATTTTTTTACAACTGTTCCTTTAAAAAAAAATCTGATCTCTTTTATTGCTGTCAGAAGGAATGAAAACATCCCTTGTGACAGTAATAGGTGGTGACAGGTACTCTTTATGGAGGGATCGGGGGTCTAAAAGACCCCCGATCCCTCCTTTTCACTTAAAAGTATTCAGATTGCCAAAAACGGCAATTCTGAATAATGTAATTTTTTACAAATCCATTGGCCGCTGAGTAAACCAGAAGGGATGTTGTGACGTTGGTTCCGGAATTTCACGAAGAAGACCCGATCCGAGCTGATTCCAGCTTCTATCGGGACTCCTCACAGGGGGCGGACATGCCAGATGGAGGCTTCAGTCTCCTGGTGGGACGGGAGGCCGGGGAAGAGCAACGGAAGGCGGGGGGAGGGGGGATGTCCCCTCCCGTTTCCTGGGATAATGGCCGAGCTGCTCCCGAGCCAGATCGGCCATCATCACCAAATAGCCGACCACCCTCTCTAAAAAACTGTATCAGTGTATAGCCTGTAGCTGCAGGCTATACCCCGATACATCCACTTCTCCCGTCCGCTGCATATAAATGGCGATTTGCGTGAAGTGGTTAACAATGGCACTAGAAATAGTTCTTACATGTCCCCCTTGCCCCTCAGCTGCCTTATTTGTATACAGAATGTACAATGAAAGAATAGTCATCCAGAACCTTCTTAGTAATCAGGGTGGTGAAATTGAGTCAGCAATATAGGTGATCGATTTATACCAGCTTTCACCCAAGTGTATACCCAAAGTTTATTCAGGAGTATTTGATAGAGTGTACAAAACCTATAAAGGCAACATCATATATACATTTGATCATGATAACAAGCAAGTCACGCACAGCTTTAAAGTATTCTTCTCACACTGGTGTCCACTGGAGATGTTTTCTCAACGCTGATACTTGGCATATAAAGCCTTGAAGTAGCACAACAAAGCAGAGATGGAGCCCTGTGAGCAATGGACTCCTTCACCAACTTACATGATTGAATAAACTATATAATGAAGCAACCCAAACTGAAACCCTGATTTAAGCAGAAGTAATTGCTGTTGCTACAAAGATGGGGGGATATTCCCAGAGTGAAAAGTGTAATATGAACATAAAGGGACTTTACATGTTCTATAACTTTTTAGAAACCTGGTTACATATGACATAGGGATGCTGCTCATTTTTACTTTTTCACTTTTTTTTCATCTATAACAGCTGAAAATCCAAAATCTTTACTAAAGAACAAAGTTCTGTTTCTGGAATAATTGACTCAATTTTCCCAGCAGTTATTCAGCTGTTCTAAATCCTAGCAGAGATAGGCTAAGTAAGAAGAATAAGTGGTGTAGACACGACAGAAGCATTTTATGGGATTAGTGCTCCCCAGAGGTCAAAATTAATGGTATTTTTCTCTGAACGCCTCAGCATTGTGCTTTCTGCGGTCAATCACTGGCCTTCAGCAGATCATGCTGAACATGCTGAGGCTGATACTTTAACAATAGGATGTGCTGAAAAAGAGCTTCACTCTCATCTCCATCTGTGCTTTCTAATGAGCACTGCTCCTCATTAGTACTATCAAAAACTTAGTGGACATTCCAATGATAGATTTTTTTAAATGTGTCAGCAGGTGTAGAAAGTTTAGAAAAATTTACATATTATAATATGCAAAGGCTCTCCAATGTATAATTTGCTATTTGAATGTGACAATAGTAGGTAAAGGGTCACTTAGCCTAAAGTGAATCAAAATTCTAATATTTTTATTTTATGTTAAAGCAGTTAAAACTTCTGACAATTTTTTAATTTGCCATCTATGTCCTTTTGGGGAGATTTAGCTCCACTTCTTGTCCTGTAGATACAAAGGAAAATTACATATATATAAACAGTAAGGAAAGTCCCCTTAAACAATTGTCCCCATAACTAGTGTCCCTATTGAAAGATTTCCTTTCTGTTCCTGTTCTCAAAACAAATCAAAATGTAGCATTTTCCATCAAACTTCCATAGCCAAGACATAGACATATTACATAAAAGAGCTGTTAACCCCTCATTCTCAGTGCAAACTAAATGAAAAAAAAAAAAGAGTTTTGATTTTGGATATACTTAAAATAAACCCTCCCCTTGATTTGTTCAATGAAAGCAAAGTGACAAGTTGGCGTTGATGCCCCCTTTCCCAGTAACATATACTCAATGCTCTGTTTAGCGAAGAAGACACTTGGGTTTGGATATTTCTTGTACACGGGGAAGTAGAGCCTGAGTATGGTCCAGGCCAAGTAATTAACATATTCCTATCATACACCATACCAGAATTGGCCTTGTAGGTTTAGGGTGCTGTAACAATTCCTGGTATCAGCATATAACATAGGTAAAATAAAAGAATAAAGAAAAAAAACATAAAAAAATATAAATACCCTTTTTCCCCTTTCTAAAAGTGATCACATAATCTCTGTTCTCAGCCGCAAAAGAAGCTGGGGAGGAGGAACAGCAGCATACTGACAATGGCTGTGCAGGTGGGGTGTGTCAGGGAAAGACTGATAATTGAACATCACAAAAAATCTTCTACAAAGAGATTGAAGATGCTACCAAAAATTTTAGACTGTATTACACCATGTGTAACTGTAAAAGAGGCTTGATAGCCTTACAAACAAAAGCACAAGTAAAGAGTTTCAACTGGTACAAGAATGGCAACAGCGGTATCCCATAATATGGGCACTGCACACTTAGTGGGATACAACAGGCCATCTGAAGACAATAGAAAGACTGAGAAAAGTAAAAAGAAATAGAATAGAGGAGGAGAGGAGGGGGGGAGGAGTGGATGAGGGGTGTGGGAAAGGGGGAGACTGTCAGGAGGGCTCTGAGGTGGGGTAAAGGGCCCTTGGTTAAGTCAGACCGATGAATCAAAGGTCAAGTAGACAATGATCAAAATTCCTTTTAAGGCAATGAGAAATCCAGGGATCCCAAACTTGTTTAAATTTTGACATAGCTTCTCATTAACCAGGACCCAATGCATATGGGCTTTGACTTCAGCTATAGGAATTGTATCAGATAACCATGCCTTCACAATCATCTTCTTCACGGCTGTCAAGACATGGGCCATCAGAGCATGCTGTTTCTGAGTAATCTCTGTTGGTTTTAGGCTAAGAAGGGCTGCTATGGTAGCATGGGTATTGCTTTTTGCAAAAGAACATGTAAAATGTCATAGACTTGAGTCCAGAATGCATGCACCACAGGGCACGACCACCATATATGAAAGTATGCCCCCCGGTCTGGACAGCCATGAAAGAGGATGGATTGGATGTGTATGCTTTAGCTATTCTGGCCGGCACTAAATGACAGTGAAAAAAAACCTTATCTCATTCGCTGTAGCCTGTCTAGAGCTGGATTTGCCAGTATGCCAAATTTGAATCAACTCCCAGGATTCCAGTTGTATGTCCCGATCTCTCTCTTAGGCCCGCACATAAGAAAATGGGGTGGATGAGAGATTGGAAATAAAAGTGGAATACAGAAAAGAGACTAGGCCCGGAGAATGAGTGTCCTTAAAACATTTAGAGTCAAAGGTAGTGAAGCTTGGCCTATCCCTGTGGAATGTCAAGGTTGAGGAAATATAACAGTTTGCGCAAAGATATTGAAACAGTTCAGATGAAGGTAAATTGATGGGAGATTTGTAGATTGGTAAAGGACTTCACTCCATTGGCAGTTATCAAGGCATGAAAATGGGTTAATTTCCAAACAGTGGAATGTCTGAAAGCCAAGGGCAATTTGAAACCAGGTGGAAAGGCTAGGTTATGCAGAAATGACTGTAAGGGGTGGTGTGGGGACAGCAGCCCCTCTGAGTAATTGGGGTTGTCTCAAATCCTCAGACAGTGGTGCAAAACCAGATTAGTGATTGAAGCTCTGTCTTACAGATGCATCCATACCAGATTATAAATAGATAATGGAGCGCAGTCCTCTGCCTCTAGATAGGCCCAGAAAGGGGTTTCATGACTAGCATGATATTTGGTTAGCTGGGAGATCTGTGCTGCCTGAAAATACCTTTGAAAATTTGGGACTCCCTATTCTCCTCCTGCAAGACTGGTATAGAATTTACTTGGAGATTCAGGGCCTACAAAATTGTAGCACCTATCTTTGGAGATCAGTCCCATGATGGTAGTAGACACCCGGACTGGTAACACCCGTAAGAGGTATAATGATTTGAACAAATAGGTTATTTTGATAGATGCTATATGGCTTAGGAAAGGGTGTGACTGGACCAGGTACAGTTTACATTTGGAAAAAAAGGAAGAATGGGTTTACATATTCTTTAATGCAAAGATCACATTATGGTACTCCTTTGTCCTGCATATTACAATCAGCAAATCTTATAATCAGCCAATCCCACTGATTTCTGCTCACTTGAAGAAAAACAAGAACAGTTTGATCAATTCCATTATTTTAAGCATATATTGTTAAAATGTTGCTTTTTTACATTTTGTACTAAATATAAAACATCTGTATTTGACAACTAAATATAGGGTGTACAAGATTCAACATTAGGGGTTTTCTAGAAAGAGAGCACAACAAAGACTGTTACTTTTCAGACTCTCTGATTTGAACTACATTGAACACCATCTAAACAAAGATGACACAGAAGGAGAGAGAGCACTGGGGATATGTCACTTCTCTGACTTATTAAGTGTGATTAAAATTAAACTTGAACTATTGAGCTCTGTAGACAGACCAAGAGAAAAGCTAGGAAGAGACAAGTAACTTTTTAATAGGGTCATAGAGCTACTCCTGATAGCTGTAAATGTATAAACATTAACACAGGCAAACTCATTTATAGGGCGTTAAATAGAAAATGTGTAGTCCTATCTAATGTAGACTTTTTCCTGCCATAGCAACTGCAGGAGTCTTGCTTGAAACTTAACCTATACTATTCTGTTAGGCAGTAATACTGCACAATCACCACGGCAGAGCTGGTATGTTTACATCAATACTGCCTGGACCCAGTATCTGGACCCCCTGGTCTTTCCTTGACCAGACACTGGCATTACATTTTAATCATTAGACAAAAGAACAGAGCGACGATTCTCACTTTAAGGGCTCTTTCACACAGACAATGAATATATATGGTTTTGCTGCATATCAACACAACTCAAATTTATTATAAAAGGGAGCAGCCTCTACAATTAAGCTCCTACTGGGCAAAACATTTTAGAGGGGATTCTCCTATGTGTAGGAGACCAGGTTGAAGCCATTTTTTACGAAGAGGTGCTCACTATATGCCTAGGCATTGTGAGGACAGGTGCCATTTTGTTGTCATCCTCGATGTGTCTGACAAGCCAGTATTCATACCAACCAGCACCTGCAAACATTGTGACCAGTCCGTTGGGATAAGAGATTGGGAAATTCAAGTGGTATCAATTTCTATTTGGTTTCTTGGTATACTAAGGGAGCGCAAGGAGATGTACACACTGCAGTGTTAGCTTTCCCTGGCATTGCGATGAGGAAAAAATAATGTTGTCTGCAGCATTTATGCTTTGCAACCGCCTCCGTTCACTTCTATTGAAATGTACTACAAGTCCACCATAACCATGCCTATGGCAGTTAGAATACATTTAAGATGTGGTTGTGAAGTGTCAAAAGGGTGTCATTTCCCATTTTAGCCTTGTAAAAAAATTAAAAACCATATCTCACGGGATGCTTGAGGAGCATCGCCTGACATCACTTGAACACTTCTACAACACATCCAAAATACAAATTGACGCTATAGGTGCATGAATGCACGGTTAAGGCTACTTTAGAGTTCAAGGCCTATGTGAAAGGACCCTAACTGATCAGCGCAGGGGAGCTGGTTCGCACTATAAGGAGAATGCATAACTTTTGAAACAGTTAAGACTCTTAGGGCTTGTTCACACTAGCAGTGTTCTCTAAAGAGCAGTCCATGTTCAGATCACTCTTCAGAAAGCATTTGACAAGTAGAGGGGAGGCATTGTATCTCCTCCTCACTGCCTGCTTTAACCCTTTGATGCATGTAGAGCGGCCCCATTCATTTGAAGAGGTCTTGTTCAACATGCGATAGCACCCACTGAAAGTAACAAGGGGTGTAATATTTGCCATGAAGCAAGGCATCACAGTCATGTCATGTCACAGCCATGTCATGTGTACATTGTTAGCAGGATATTGAAATAATGTGATTGAGGCTTCTTGGATACAGCAATAGCTTTGTTTTTTGAAGAATTGCAGAACATATCTTACAGCATGTCTTTATCAGGAAACAGGAGCTAGGAGGACACAGCTACATACACTGAGAGAGATAACACTTCCTCTGATTACATTACCATAAATAAGCACTACTGTGCCACCTGCTGGATAGAAAGGTATAATGCATATATATATGTAGTTCACAGTATATAAAGCTACTTGCTACTGCTTTTCCAACATACATCACCAGCCCCTGCCTCTGCAACTAAACAGTAAAGGGGGCAGCAGTTAGGGGGCATGGAGCTTTACTGTCCCCCAACCACTAGAGTGAACAAATCAATATCTTTAAAATTTTAATATGCAATAGTTCACGTTTACTTGGCTATAATCAAAAATAAATATTCTGAGGACCTGAATTTATAAAAATATTACAACAATTTACACTACCTTATAATTATATATAAGGAGCAGTTTTGTAAATGTATTTACTCTTTAAAATAATCCCCGAGGCGCAGTTTTCTGCAAGTGATGCTGGAATTTGTCACATCGCTTGCATTTATCAGGACATGTCTTTTTATCTGCTGAAAGCTGATGGTAATCTGATACTTTAATACATTCTGGAGGATAAGCAATATTCTCGATGTGCAATTATTTCTTTATCCTGTTTGTTACCATGTACACCTGCTCATGGGTCAGCTGTCTTGAATGATAGCACTGATACTCACTGCTCTTCATTTACTTGCTACTCTGGGAAATGGTTCGATTCACAACAAATTTACCATTTTTACTGCAGAAATATATAGTAGAACTTGTCAAGTAGCTGACACTCACATAAACCATGTACCTGTGCCCACCCCTCCACAATGATGAATAATTACACAGCTCATGCTGACTCAAGCAAAGACAGCTTCTAATCAGTCCTAAACTGGCAACCCAGGAACTTCAAATGATACCCGTGAGTCTGGTTTGTATGAGTGTATCAGTGTACTAGAG
This sequence comes from Glandirana rugosa, assembly GCA_018402905.1. NCBI lineage: Eukaryota > Metazoa > Chordata > Amphibia > Anura > Ranidae > Glandirana > Glandirana rugosa. The sequence continues at coordinate 498,435 of BLSH010075291.1, read as the reverse complement.
TGTTTACAAGTTACATATTTACGTATAGTAGAACAATGTATTAAAGCCTATACATACTGCATTGATGGCCCTAGCATTGGACTAACACTGGCCATACACCTAAATGTATGTAAACCCTAAAGCAAAAATGTTATATATTGCAGCTTACCTATCCTTACCTTCCTTAGATGTCATGGTTGCCTTAGATCTTATTTTAGATGCTTTTTTTAACTGTGTTTTCACCAGTGTTAATTTTGATGTCAAATTTCGATTTAGTTTTTGGTTTTAGTTTTAGTTTTAGTCATATTTTGGTTATCTTAATTGTTTTAGTTTTAGTCATATTTTAGAATCTTCAGTACATATTAATCAACCAAAATCGAATGGGTTTAGTTAAATTGTATTACAGGCGGTCCCCAGGTTACAAACAAGATGGGGTCTAGTAGGTTTGTTCTTAGGCTGGGTTCACACTATCCGACAAAAAAATGGTCAGACTTTGATCCTACTTTGCTGTGCGATTTACGGTCCTACATAGGGTCAAAGTCGGACCGATTTTCTGTGAACAGGGATCTGACTTTGATCCCAACAATACCAGGCACCTTGTGCTCTGGGGATCTTGAAGGGGAACTCAACTCCAAATTTAAAAAAAAAATGGCATGGGGTCCCCCTCCAGGAGCATACCAGGCCCTTTCGTCTGGTACGGATTTTAAGGGGAACCCCCACGCCGAAACAAAACAGCGTGGGTTCCCCCCCCCCGAAATCCATACCAGACCCTTATCCGAGCATGCAGCCCGGCAGGCCAGGAAAGGGGGTGGGGACGAGCGAGCACGCCCCTCTCCTGGACCATACCAGGCCGCATGCCCTCAACATGGAGAGTATGGGTGCTTTGGGGCAGGGGGGGCTCTGCACCCCCCCAAAGCACCTTGTCCCCATGTTAATGAGGACAAGGGCCTCTTACCGACAACCCTTCACATCCTGGGGCAGAGCTGTGACATCATGGGGGCGGGGCCCCCGGGTGATGTCAGTGGGTGGCCCCGCCCCATGCCAATATAAGGCACAGCACACAGCGGAGAGGGCATTCATGAAGGAGATTGCATCGTGTCAACATGGGAAGAAGAAGAGAGGAAGGAACAGGTGGAAGAGGACAGCGGAGAGGACTGGCAAAAGAGCAGAAGACACCGCAGAGAAGGAGAAGAAAGAAGACCCCTCAGAAGATAGAAGACCCCACAAAAGAACAGAAGAAAGAAGAGCGAAGCCGGAGCTGATTTAATAAAAGATTTTAAAAAACTGTGTAGTATGTTTTTTACTTTACACTTTTTTTCAGGGGAATGGGTAGGGGTACAATGTACCCCATACTCATTCACATAGGGTGGGGGCCGGGATCTGGGGGCCCCCTTGTTAAAGGGGGCTTCCAGATTCCGATAAGTCCCCACCCGCAGACCCCGACAATCACCGGCAAGGGTTGTCAAGAAGAGGCCTTGTCCTCATCAGCAGAGCCCCCCTGCCCCAAAGCACCCATACTCTCCATGTTGAGGGCACACCGCCTGGTATGGTCCAGGAGGGGGGCGCTCGCTCGTCCCCACCCCCTTTCCTGGCCTGCCGGGCTGCATGCTCGAATAAGGGACTGGTATGGATTTTGGGGGGTCCCGTGCCGTTTTTTTGGCGTGGGGGTTCCCCTTAAAATTCGTACCAGACCAAAGGGCCTGGTCTGCTCCCGTAGGGGGACCCCATGTCATTTTTTTTTAAATTTGGCGTGGAGTTCCCCTTCAAGATCCCCAGAGCATAAGTCGCATGCCAAAGTAGTGACACAATATAGGGACACAATTTCTGGTAACTCTGGCGACACACTGGGATTCCCTCACTGGCTATGGAATAGGAAGTAAAGGGAAATTTCCCTTAATGGGCCACAAATGGCAAAAAAAACTGATAAGGATTATAGCTCTCCTATACTTTATATAAAATGAAAAAAAAAAAGGTTTTCTTTAGTTACACTTGGTGGCTACATTCTGGTTTTTTTTTTTAGGTTTGCTTTCATTATTTCCACCTTGGAACACACTTCCTGTCTTATATTAGGGTGGCTCCAGTTGTTGCAAAGTTAAAGTTGTTGCAAAGGTTGTTGCAATGGCTAGAGGTTTTGTACCTTAAAAGAGAAGTTTGGGATTCCTGAAAAAACAATTATACTCACCTAGGTGGATGCAGCAGTGGTCCGATGCTGTATCTGTCCCCCGCTGGCTCTAGACCGAGAACTGAGTGATCAAATGCCACTGATCGCTCAGCTCTCGGTCTTCAGGTGACTGTCAATCACCGTATTTCTGCTTTGCCCTCCAGTGCTCACTGTAGCACTGGGCTGTGGAGGGGGTGGGAGGGGCTCGCTCAGGTCTCCCTGTGGCTCGCTGAGAGGCTGAGCCAGCTGTCAGCTGTCAGTCCAGGCATCTAGGTGGATCCCAACCGTATGGTCAGGATCTTTTCAAAGCCTGGACCAGCTCTGTAATGTCAGCCTTCTAACATCAGCCTTCTGTATTTCTGTGATTTATAGAAGTACAGCCAAAAAAGCTTTGGCTACACTTCTCCTTTCTTTTCAATCTCTTTTTATTAAAGTTATAACAAAGAACATAGATTTTCCTCCATAATGGAATATAACATACAGTATACAAACAATGGAAGTACTCCAATAAAATCATCAGTGCAGATCTTGTCCAATGTGTATGCAACTTACGTAACCAAAAGAGGCACTAGGCCTTTCAAGCTTATAACAAAAGTAAGTCAGTAACTGAAAGAACACATAATAGCTCACTATAACATGTTCCAGTGGGATGAGCTTTGAAATTACAACAATAACTCAAGAGAAAAAAGAAAGAATGTGGAAAACAGAGAAGGAAGAGAAGGAGGCGGCTGACAGCTCCCAGCCAGTGCAGAGCTGAGCTTTAATATCAGGCGCTGGTTCAGGGTTCAAGGAGAGACTCATCAAAACCAGGAGGTAGAAAATGTTCAACCCAGGGTTGCCAGATTTTGAGATGCTTGGGTATTTTGTCTTGGATAGTAGCTTTAATCTTACTAAGGTTCATGGCCTGAGTTATTCTATGTTTGGTTTCAGTAGTGCAAAGTGTAGGGGTTTTCCAGGCTCGTGCTATAGTTTGTTTGGCTGCTGTCATGACCTGTAGGGTAAGACGGAACTGGGCTCTGCTACAGTCCAGAGTATTATGGCTCAGCATCGCAAGTGATGGGTCTGGATTTATAGTAGTGTTAATCAGGGTGGAGGCCATTCTGAAAATTTTAGCCCTAAATTGTTGTACAACAGGACAGGCCCACCAGATACGGGCATGAGTGCCTTCTTGGCTTCAGCTCAGGTGCAAAAATATACAGGAGGGTATCCTGGTTGGAATTTATCGACCAAATACCATTGCATCATAACTTTATAATTGGGGCTACACTTCTCCTTTAATGCATTCTCTGCATTAAGGTAAAAACCTTTTAGGTGCAGGTTCCCCCAGCCCCCATAAATACTTACCTGAACCCAATCTCAGTCCAGCACTGTGCCGAGAGCAGCAGCACTGCTCTCAGACCCTCCTCACTGGACTCAGGGAGAGCAGCAGGAGAAATTGGCTCCGGCTGTGAGCGCAATGAAATCCAATGATGAGGGAGTTGGGGATGGGGCCAAGCCACACTGTGTATGGAATGGAACCTGCAAAAGTACCCCCTCAGCAAGTGGGTTACAACACACAGATGTGAACATAGCCGAACTCTGCTCATAAATCCAGTACTTGAAGGCAGGAGGAGCCAGGAAGCCCCGAGGGGTGGGGGTCCAGAAGAGGAGTATTGGGGCTGCTCTGTGCAAAACCATTGCACAGAGCAGGTAAGCCTGACATGTTTGTATTCTAGAAAATAAAATAAAATAAACCTTTATTATCACTTTAAGGATTGATAAACTGCAATATATTACATTTTTGTTTTAGGGTTTAGATACACTTTAAAGAGAAAGTAAACTCTGATGGGTTTCACTTACTTTTTAGTTACCTGCAAAATACAAGCATAATATGCTAGTATAAATTGCATACTAGCACATTATGTGACACTTACCTCCCCACTGGAGGCCACATCCATGTCTGCCCCTATTCCTTCCGGGGCAGGGGACTCCAGCTCTGTAACTGGGCAGAGTCACCAGTCACGGCACTCATGGCACTCGTTAGTGAAGAAACGGCATGGAGGGCCGTTTCTTCACAGCGCATGCGCCAATGCGCAGTACAAAGTAAATATCTCCTAAACAGCACGCATTTAGGAGATATTTACAGTACCTATAGGTAAGCCTTATTATAGGCCTACCTATAGGCACAACTTTTACATTAAGGTTTACAACCACTTTAACCGCAAAGTCATTTATAAACTAACAATGTTAAAAAGAATGGATAATATCTTTCAGAAGCTGATTACAACAAATGAACAGCTCAACTAATAAAGGGTTGTTTCATCTAAAGGTGCAATATCTTTTGAAATGATCTGATCTTTCATCTAGACCTCATGGTTTTGACTCTGTAGGCCCTCCGTCAATACCATCCACAGTCAATCCCTTTTCTTGGTTTTTATCACCCGTGTCCATGATTGCCATAGGATGGTCTCTTCCACTGATGGTTATAGCTCATCATACGCCACACAATTATATTGGATTGTACCCATTTTTTTACACCATCCTCTTATGCTTGCATTTTATTACTCTGAGCGACAATTTGTCTTATTCTGTTAGAATGCTGCATTGTACACTTTCAATGTAAATGAAAATAAAATCATCTGATCTTCTGTTCAACCTTTTTGTTATCAATGTCATAGTCAGGGTACATCAATAATTTGCCTACAAGGCTTCCTAACCATGGTACGCAGTATATATGGGTTACCTGGTCCCAGGTACCAGCTTTCCCCTTGGCCTGAACCAGTAGCAAACGATACTACGGTACTCCACAGGAAAAAACAAAGTACCTACTCTAGAGGTAATCCCTTTGTTAAACTTGTTTGAACTAGAAGTCCATACAAAGCCTGCCTGGCTCTCTTTCTGAGATGTTTCGCTCATTCAGAGATTATTTGAAGGGTTGACAACCTGTGCCAGTTCAGCATCTACCCCTTTTTAGGCACTTGTTTTTTGTGTGATTTCACCTCTGAACTCTATGTAACATTTTGCTGGACACCTAAAATGTACAGATGTGAACAGGGCCAAACTCTGCTAATAAATCCAGGCTGAAGTGCACCCATTCTACTGAGCTCAATGGACAGAGATTTAAATTGTTTCTTTTTTTCAAAGTTTTTTTTTTAACCATGTGACAGGAAAGGTGTAAGGCTATTTTAAATGGAACTTTTCGATACAAAGTGTTATAGTTACTCTACTCTCTAGAAGTAATCATGGTACATTATTCCAATAGTCTATACTCAATATGTATGGCTGTCTACGTTGCCTTGTGCCCCATTAATTATGGGCATTGCACTGAGAGCTCAGAACATGTCTTGTCTAAGTCTGTCACAATCCAATGACAGTGGAAAGAAATGATGTGTCACAAACTGACATGATAACCATTCACTCCACAGGCATCACATTGAAATATGCATTTTACTATATTTAAATCCGACACAATGAGACCAAAGTGAGATTTTTGTCACTTGCACCTTTTTCATTATCCCAAGGTATGTGGACATTTAATACTTCCATTAAAATGTATTTCATGCCACATAATCACTCCAGCTGGACAACAGATAGTTGATAACTTTGCATAGTAAGTATTCTGGAAATACTTTCAATAAGTATTAACTTATAAAATATATTGAAAATGAAGAGTTTCTTCCCAAATACATAAGGGTGACGTTAGCAAGTGAATGGGCCTAGAGTTCAACAATAAAGTGTGTGTGTGTAAAGGAGGCCACACACACATCGATATGATCATTGATAATTCAAACAATCATTTAATGTGACTAAAATGATCAAATTGAATAATACTGTAAACCACAGATCCTTCATTTGAGCATTTTAGTGAGCTTTTGATTGATTTTAACCACTTAAGGACCGGAAAGGATTTACCCACTTCCTGACCAGGCCATTTTTTGCAATACGACCCTGCATCGTTTTAACTGACAATTGCGCAGTCGTGCGATGTTGTATCCAAACAAAATTAATCTCCTTTTTCCCCACAAATAGAGCTTTCTTTTGGTGGCATATTATCACCTCTGCGGTTTTTATTTTTTGAACTATAAACAAAAACAGAGCAACGATTTTGAAAAAAAAAAAATATTATTTTTCTTTTTTGCTATTATACATATCCAAAAAAAATGTAAAAAACAAATTTCTTCCTCACTTTAAGCCAATATGTATTATTCTACATATTTTTGGTAAAAAAAAATCCCAACTAGCATATATTGATTGGTTTGCGCAAAACATATCACGTTTACAAAATAGGGAATAGATGTATGGCATTTTTATTATTATTATTTTCTTTTTTTACTAGTAATGGCAGCGATCTGCAATTTTTAGCGGGACCGCGACATTGCGGCGAACAGATCAGACACTTTTGACACTTTTTTGGGATCAGGGACATTTGCACAGCAATCAGTGCTATAAAAATGCACTGATTACTGTATAAATGTCACTGGCAGGGAAGGGGTTGACACTAGGGGGCAATCAAAGGGTTAAGTGTGTTCCCTGGGAGTTGTTTCTAACTGTATGGGGGCTGGGCTGACTGGAGGAGGAGAGATATTGCTGTTACCGATCAGAGCAGACAATCTCTCTCTACTCCTCTGACAGAAAGGGGATCTGCTTTGTTTATACTGGCAGATCCCCGTTCTGCCTCTCCCTGGAGGGATCATGGGTGGCCGGCGGACATTGAGTCTGCCGGACCCGCTAGTTGGCTCCCCCGCTTGTGAGTGGGCGTGTGCCCACAAATCCCAGTGTACGCGCCTGACGTACAACAATGACGGTGATTCACGCAGCAGTGCCAACCTGCCGTAGTGAAACTGCAGCGGCTGGTCGGCAATCAATTAATGCTGGCAGCTTGATCAGCCATTGTGGAGATTAATAAGGCCTTTATAACTGATTAAACAAATATTTGCACTTGTGTAAGACAATCAATCATAATACAAATTCTTTAAATTATAGTTTTTAATTGATGGTCTTTGATCAGCGGTGTCACTAGTACTGCCACCACTGCCCGCCACTGTAGTAGCTGGGATCACTGCCCCCCGCACTGCTTGTTAGAATTCCGACCAAAGGAAAGCTTCTTGAAGCTTCCCAGCTCTGACATTTTACATGGAACAAGTCAAGGGAGATCCTGGGAGCTATCCCTTTATTCGCCACACTGTGTCTGAGTTCTGGTAAGCTCAGGGAGAATTTTGGCTTACAGGGGGATTATGTGCTGGAGGAGGGGGAGCATACAGATCAATGCTGGATTTTTTTCGGTGGGAGGGGGAGATTTTTGTTTAGAGGGGAACGTCTGGGAGTGTATTGCTTGCTGAGAGAACTTTGCGCTCCCCCAACTCTTGTGCTCTGTGCGTTTCATGGCCCCTACCTCTACATTCTGTGCATTAGGTACACCTGTCCCCTACACTGTGAGGGACACACTCCTGCCCCCTTCACTTTCTGTGTTACAAACTCCTGACCCTGCACTTTGTGTGTTATGCACTCTCTCATGTACTCTGTGCATTACATACTGCTGACCCTTGCACTTTGTGTAACCCTCCATTGACCCCTGTACTCTATGCAATTTGTACCACTACCCCCTGCACTCTGCGCATTACATACCCCTGACCCCAGAACTCTGTGTGTTACATGCCCTTGGCACATGCACTTTTGTATAATTCATGCCTGGGCCCTGTACTCTTTGCACTAGACAGCCTAACCACTGTATTATGTGCGTTATACAGTCCTGCCTTTTTCATGTTATGCATGACACATCCCTGACCTCCACACTCTATGTGTTCCACATTCATGACACCAGCACTCTGTGCCTTATACACTTCTGCCCTTGTACTCTTTGCATTACACACCATGACCCTTTCATTTTGCGCATTACATATTCCTGACCCCTGCACTTTGTATATTGTGTACTCCTGAGCTAACCCCAACACTCTGCATTACATACCCCTGCCCCTGATCCCTGCACTATATACACTATATTGTACATTACATTCTTCTGACCAAAAGCTTCATGGCCTCGACAGTTGCTGGTTGCCACACAGTCCCCGACTATTTTATTAACTTCTTCTTTAAGGTATGCCCAGACAAAGCGTTACCGCTCTTTTTATTTTCAGTGTGCTCAAAAGCATATGTAATGGAAGCATTTCATTTTTTTAAAAAAGATTGTGCTGAGGTTTATGCATGTCTGTGAGTTTCTTGCATATGACAAAGCAATTATAGCATATTTTGTGGGTATAAGGAATGTGTTGTGTGTGCATACATTAAGAAGGCTCAGGTTTTATTTAACCATGCCCTTTTAAACCCTTGCCACTGTTGCCCCAGTTTGGCCACACTCACTGTTTGCCACAGGGTGCTATGTTTGCTGCATTCTTTTTTTCCTAGGCTTGCCCAAAGGTGTCCCTGGTCTGTTACAATCCTAGCATTGCCGTTGTCTCTCACAGTATGTATTTTCAATTTATAAGCTGCATTGTTAGAAATTTTAATCGATGACTAATAACTTGTTTGTTTTACTGTAGGTTATCCTCCAGAGAAGTATGTATGTGCACACTGTGTTGGTGAAAGGTATGTGATTTTTTTTTTATTTCTTTTGCCAGCATCTAGAAATAGTTAACTGATTGCCGACCGTATAGCATAGATATACGGGGGCAAGGCAGCTTGGCTGCACCAGATCACATACTAAGTGCATGATCTGACACTTCCAGGTAGGCGGCGAGTGCACACGCCACCAGTGACACAGCTGTACTGTGATTACACAGCAGATGTTGATCAGCCAGTTAATCCACGGCACCCGGCAATCGTCATGAATTTACAGAGGACAGAGTCCTGCCTATGTAAACAAGGCAGAACCCTGTCCTGTCAATGGGGAGAAGTAATAGATTTTCTTTCCCCACAAAGCAAGGAATAAAATTGATTACCTCCCCTAGAAAAAGCGACTAACACAGTACACCAAAAGACTGATTGGGCCCGCATTTAACCCTTTGATTGCCCTAGATATTGAACCCCTTCCCAGCCAGTGTCATTAGTACAGTGACAGTGATATTTTTAGCACTGATCACTGTATTAGTCTCACTGATTCTCAAAAAGTGTTAGTTAGTGTCTGAATGTCCACCACAATTTTGCAGTCTCGCTATAAGTCATTGATCACCACCATTACTAGTAAAAAAATAAATAAATAAAAATTCCAGTATACGTACCATAGTTTGTAGACACTATAACTTTTGCTCAAACCAATCAATATACGCTTATTGGAATTTTTCTTTACCAAAAATATGTAGCAGAATACATATTGGCCTAAATGTATGAAGAAAGTTGATTTTTTACATTTTTAATTGGATATGTTTCAGTCTTTTTTTGTTTACAGTGTAAAAAATAAAAAACTCAGTGGTGATCAAATACTACCAAATGAAAGCTCTATTCATAGGAAAAAAAGGACATAAATTTTGTTTGGGTAAAGAGTTGCCCGGCTGCTCAATTGCCAGTTAAAGTAATGCAGTGCTGTATCGCAAAAAGTGGCCTGGTCATGAAGAGGGGTAAACCTTCTGGAGGCCAAGTGGTTAAGTGAGTAATTTGTGACACCTGGCTTTGTTGCAGGACCGTAGATTCATTTATATACATGGTCTGAAATCTATGGCTATACCCCTGTAGCCTGCATCTTAGCTATAGCTACCTAGGACAGGACTTACTGAGAAGCTGAAAATTAAAGTGATTGTAAAGTCTCATTTTTTCTTTGCTTTAAAAAATAACAAACATATTGGCCCTGATTTACTATACCTCCCTAATCTACTCCAGCAGTGCCTTAAAATAACCCCCAATTAAAGGCAATTACAACTTCAGCTCTCACAAAAGGGAGTAAATTAACTCACATGCGGCGTCTATTTGCCTGTGAAGGTCCCGGTTATACAAACAATAAAAAATTTCGTTTCTTTTTTACTCTGAAATGTTAGTGAAATTAAAAGTCGAAGAGTCATTCAGGACAGGATCCATCGATATCGATTCTACGTCCGATGTCCCCATATCGGTATCTAAAGTCTGGTACATATATTTACTTAGATGCCAGGACGTTGTTTCGGTCCACAGTGTTTAATGAGTGAATTGGTGAACCGGAGGTCTTCCAAATGGGGAGAAGTACTGGTCCGGTGAAAAACGCTATGTCGTGACGTAATGAAATTGACCGTTAACTCGTCGGCCCGTTGAGAAATGGGTTTGTTTTAAATACAGGAAAAAAAGGATACTTATCTCGAA
>BLSH010075291.1:451360-479081 GCA_018402905.1 Glandirana rugosa | reverse complement strand
GCTCAAATTAGGATCATTTGAAAAGAATAAAAAAAAAATGGGACTCATTTTAAATTTCCATAAGCAATGGTATTGTTTGTGGTTTGTAAAGACATCTGTGTGAGTTTGGGGAAATATTTTTGTGACATGGACAGCAGCAAAGTGAAATTGACCGATTAAAAAAAAAATATTTACAAAACATGAAGAGATTTCATATTATAGCATTGTTAAAAACAAAATTGATTATCAAATGTGCAACATTGTTGCCAGGACAATTTATTTGACAGAAAGATGCATTTCTTTTCAACATGAAATGGATTTATTTGATAAAGTAACAATTGTACCATTAGAATGAATGGCAGAAACTTGCACTTGGCAAAATAACCCTCATTTTCACTCCCAAAAAATGTGCGTAAAATAAGTCACACTTTGGTATTTACTAACAACTCAAGGAATTACTCCATGAGGGTTATTTTGAGACTTGTTTTGTGTCTGAGCATGCTCAGTTGTGCTTAGCTGTGCTCTGTTCCTAGGAGTAAAAAGATGTTTTTTTTATCTCTTCTCAGACTTTTTAAGATATTTCTGTGTAGAAATCACTTTTTCACACAGTTTAAAAGCAGATTATCTTTAAATAATATACTGCATATTTTAGCACAATTTAGGTGATCATACCATGCTCCAAACATTATTTCCATGTACAATTCCCTTGCTTTTACCACGACTAGTTTTTTAGTCAGTCACTGCTGTTTGGGTGCTATAGTGAATTCGATTCTGCAACTATTTTCTCCCTCAGGGCTTTAGTGAATACCTTTTCTGACTAGATTTAGTCGTTTTCTAGGGATTTTAGTTGTTTGTGACCATTTGTTCCCCCATGGTGCTATAGTAAATAAACCCCATTATCTCTCTTCTGTGCTCCTGGCCCTTCCTCCTATCGAGTGCCCCCACAGCAAGCAGCTTGCTATGGGGCACCCAAGCCAAATGGAAGCTCCCTGTGTCCATTCAGACACAGAGCCGTGGCTAGGCCCCACCCCTCTCTCCTCATTGGCTCATTGACTTTGATTGACAGCAGTGGGAGCCAATGGTGCTCCACCGCAGTCTCAGCCAATGAGGAGGGAGAGTCCCTGGCCAGTCTCTCCTGCAACATTGCTGGATAGAGATGGGCTCAGGTATGTATTACAGGGGGCTGAGGGGGGCTGCTGCACACAGAAGGTTTGTTATCTTAATGCATAGAATGCATTAAGATAAAAAAAAACTTCTGCCTTTACAACTCCTTTAAGTTATGTCCTTCTGATACCAGGTATACATCAGGCCTTGTGTAGTATTTTTCAAATGGATGAGGATATAATAAATCACTTTAATTATTTCATTGATAAAAAATTACAGTACATGATAAACTGAATACTAATATGTAAAAGTTACACCACTATGCCCCTATGAAGTCCAAGGGTCTCCTAGGCCACACAGACATTTGTCTGTGTGGCCTAGGAGACCCTTGGACTCCATATGGGCGTAGTGGTGTAACTTTTACATATTAGTATTCAGTTTATCATGTACTGTAATTTTTTATCAATGAAATAATTAAAGTTATTTATTATATCCTCATCCATTTGGTATGTATTGCCCGTCCCTCACAAACTAACCTCTTGGTCCTTTGTGGTTCTCACAAGGACACCTTTGTTGTATATTTATGTAATTCTGGTTAAGCTGAAGGGCACCTTCCTAGGTGAGTGGCACAAGCTAATGTACCTATTAAGGTAATACCTTACCTGTCATCTGTTCTGTGTAGTGCCTTGTGTAGTATTTACAACTAGTGAATGGACTTGAGGGTATTTTGGAATATTTGGTTTTGTTATAGGACTGTGGATTCATTTGGAGGATTCACTGCTAACCTGCACTGCTTTATTTATGTATATATCTCCTGGAATTGATTACTACATCCTGCAACTAGCACCCAGGGTACAGCCGCCTATGGCAGGATCCATTGACGTTGCTGTCTTGTGATATCAGGTATATATTAAAAGATAATTTTAGCTTGTCTGTTGAATATCAGAAACTCAATAGATCATATTTTGGATAGCATGTTTGAACATGGGAGTGGGGGGGTGGTCACCCTGCTGTCAGAACACAGTAGCTCAATGGGGAGTATTCCCCCATCCACATCAAATGTATAGATGGAGGAATCAGTTCAGCAGGAGAGCCTGTTCTTTTAAAAAAACAACAGACTTCTGGCTGGATGACCAGGTGAAAATAAAGTAAAGAGCCTAAAAAGGAAAACCAATGCAGCCATCACATCTGAGGCTGGATTTACACCTGTCTGGTGCGAATTCCAGCCTGTCTGCTGCCGGGAAGGGGCAGAGCCACTGTTCGGCGGCTCCTGTCCGTTCCCACAGCGCAGCAGCTGCGGGGGGAGAGATGGGGGAGGGGCCAAGAGCAGGGGAAATATCCCCGTTCAGTGCGGAGTGCATCTCTATGTTAGATTGAACTCAACAGGCTGGGAATTCGCACCGTACTGCACAGAAAAGGCACACGTTTTTTGTGCAATGCCGAGTGCAAATGCACCAAACATATGTGAACTGGACACCTTGAAAACAATGTGTTTTCAAGTGTCCTGCGAATTGGATGCGGTTTAAGCCGCATCCAATTCACATAGGTGTGAACCCAGCCTAAGGATTGGTAAGCTGCAATAAAATAAATGCTTGCTTTTGGGTTTAATAAACTAGCAGGTTAAAATGCAGTATGTGAATTGTGTGCAATGTTCACACACTTGTGAGTTCACCATGAAGAGCATCAGAGAACAAAAGATCCTCTGTTCATTCTGAACCTCCAATGACGTGGGGAATTTAAAAAAAACTAAATGATTTAGTCCTATTTTGTTCTATATTTAACACCAGATGCATCAATAACATAAAGCTGAACAAAAGGGGATATTAGCAAAGCCCTACAGGTTAGATGAGTGGTTTTCATGTGGTTTTTGATTCTGACAATTAAGCAATGTGTGTTTATGTGAAACAGGGCATCTTGAATAAATTTTTTGCATTATTGGTGGTAATAATATTTATTATGGATATTTATATAGCGCTGACAATTTACACAGTGCTTTAAATATTGTACATTTACCATACCTTCTAACCATCCCAGATTCACCGAGAACGTCCCGGGATCTCAAGTAAATCCCAGTGTCCCATGAATCTGGGCTGAATCCTGCAGTGGAGCCCAGGGCCTGAACAAGTTCTGGCACTTGACTCTACTAGTCCACCTGGCAGGTATGCGCCGCCCTGTGCTGCAGCTGTCAAGGCTGAGACTCATTAGTTCCCCGCCAGCACAGCTCACCCACCTCCCAGTCACCTGCCCGCAGGCTCGCCCGCCCGCTCTACAACCCGTAGGAATGGGAGAAGAAGGAGGCTAGGTCAGCTCCACCTCCTCCCCATGTCCCCCTGTGCCCATCCCCAACCACTGGCGTGCAGCCAATCCTGTGCTTGTGAAGGGGTTGTGTAGGTGGGAATTTTAAAGCAATGCACATGATGTCACTGCCTGAGATTCTGGAGACCAGCAAGCCTCAGGTGAGTGAATATCTGTGACTGAACTCTCCCCTCTCTCTCTTCCTTCCATGTGCCATAGTGATCCCTCCTTCCTGCCTTCCATGTGCCATAGTGGTCCTTCCTTCCTGCCTTCCATGTGCCATATTGATCCTTCCTTCCTGCCTTCCATGCGCCATAGTGATCCTTCCTTCCTGCCTTTCATGTGTTATAGTGATCTTTCCTGCCCTCTGTGTACTATAGTGATCCTTCCTGCCTTCATGTACCATAGTGATCCTTCCTTTCTTCCATGTGCCATAGTGATCCTTCCTGCCTTTCATGTGCCATAGTGATCCTTCCTTCCTTCCTTGTTCCATAGTGATCCTTCCTGCCTTAAATGTGCCATAGTGATGCTTCTTCCTGCCTTCCATGTGCCATAGTGATCCTTTCTTCCTGCCTTCCTTATGCTTTAGTGATCCTTTTAAGGTTTATATGTATCCCTGAGACTTCACCTTGTGGCAGAGCAATCAAAGCATATTTTATAGGTACAAGGATGACCAGGTTTTGTTTAACCACTATCCTTAAGTCCCTCCCAATATCATGTTTGGCCACACCCACTTCTTGATGTGGTACGCATAGTGCACCGCAAGTCACTTTTTACCTGAAGTGTACCTCATTTTCAGGTACAAAAGTTGGGATGTATGCATTTAAATCAGCCTGTGCCCTCTAGGAACTTACAATCTACAGTTCCTATTTCACATGCATACACACAAAGACACATTCTAGGGTCAATTTAGGCCCTTTTCACACTGCCGCGACTTGAAAGTCATGCGATTGTGAAGCAATTTTGATGCAGTTTCGACAAGAATTCATGGAATGCCTGTGCAAACTTGAGGTCTATGGACCTTAACTTGCATGAAAGTCGGAACAAAGTAGTGCAGGGGCTACTTTGAAGTCAGCGACACTGAAAGTCATACATATATGAATGGTTGTCATTGAAAATCATGGGGAACAACTTGTCATGTGACTTTGCAGTCTATAGTCGCAGGAAAAGTCGCACAACTGTGAAAGGGGCCTTAGACATAAGCCAATTCACCTACCAGCATGCCTTTACAGTGTGTGAGGAAACCTACACAAGCACAGGGAGAGCATGCAAACTTCATGCAGATATTGTTCTGGATGGAATTCAAACCAATTGCCCCATTGCTAACTGGCAGAGGTGCCAGCCACTAAGCTAATGGGGCACTAGTCATTATTATGTCTGTGGTATTACCCTGCCTGGGGATTTTCAGGTTAGCTAAAGGTAAAAAATCACCTGCCATGAGAAAAAGGTTAGTTGCTTGACTGTGTCTGACTCACAGACCTAAAACAAGCATGTGAAAAATGAAAGTTAGAATGTCTTACCTCTATATTTGTTTCATATTCATGAAGTATTAAAGCTGAACTCCATGCAAACTGCATGTAAATGCACAGATGAAATCATATATGGGGGCTTAGATGTATGAAACTAACACATTGACTTCATGGACTATATAGGCACAAGCAAACAAAATACAATCATTTTACAAAACTTTATTAATACACAAAACAAGGAATTTAAAAACATAAAAAAAATTGTAGCATTTGCACCCTAGATAATTAAGGGTGGTGGCCTAGTACAGTTCCCCCCCCCCCCCCCAACAAATCTAAATACAAATTTTGGTACCTCCCCTTCACACAAAGTTCACCATGTTTTGCGTAATTCGCTTCCTTGGAAGCACAAGGTGCTCATATAGAAATGCTACAAATGACAGGGGTCAAGACCAAAAACCCTAGTATTGTGTACCACACAAAAAGTCACAGACTGAAAGCCCAGGTATAAACAAAAGGGGACAGCTGGATATATATCGATCTAGGTGTAGGTGTAGGTGCAGGTGGCATTATACATCAAATGTGCTAAGTGTAGCCAGCTAAGAGTCATGAACATGAATGACCATATAATAAATAAAAGAGTAGAAGCAAGCCATCATCAATAAATGTTTATACTGTATATACTAATACCAGGACTGGGGACCACCAGTCAAAAATGGCGGACGAGCCAACTATGTCATAGTTATGGTATAGCTAAGTGAGTGTCAGCAAGACATTCTCCCAGTATGGGGTTCCCCACCGACTCCAATGTTTTAAAATCACTTGTTTTGTGCATTAATAACGTTTTGTAAAATATTTTTTGCTTGTGCCTATAAAGTCCATGAACTGCAGTTCAATGTGTTAGCTTCATACATCTAGGATTCCTTAGGACATGCCATGGGTATTTTAATAGGATTTTAATTATTCATTATTAGGATTAGGATTTATTAGGATTGACGCCACTACCCAGTGGCCCTTTGTTTACCAATTTTCAATGTGTAGCTCCTGCCCCGATTCTCCAGAAGCCAGGTGGTGACTCACAGAGGCAGGGAGGGTTACACAATCCTCAGGGTGTAGAGCATGGTGGGTGATGAGCAAGAAAAGAAGTTGAGCGCCAGTCACTTTTATGCTTTAAACAGGAGGAAGTTTATCTCTCAACAGGAGAAATATGGGAGAGAGAGGACAGGGCACAGGACACCCTTAGTAACCCTTATCAACAGGTAGACAGACTCCTTAAACAAAAATTGGTGAGATAAGGTAGACAGCAGTACAGGAAAAAGAGCCTTTAAGCTGAACCAGCACATCTGTACTTTGTAGGACAGGCTGTCTCCTCTAGTAACTGAACTTTACTCACAGCTTCCTGCACATGGATTCACTTGGATGAGTTCTCTCCTGAAGTCCTCTCAGGCGCTTCATAGCCTCCAGCTCATGAAGGGTCGCCCCTGGTGCTTCCTCAGAACTCCATCCCTTACAGAATCACTTCCATATCTTTGGCAGGTTTTCATCAGCATAACTTGAACACCCGGATAGCCCTCGGACAGGCCTAGCAACCGGCAATCACCTGGATAGGCCTCAGACTTCAGGCCTAGCAGCCAGGAACTATTTTCTGCACATCCACCTAGGCCACAGCCCAGGGTGGGAACTCCCAGATCACCTGAATTCTTCCAGTTAAATACTTTTTCCCAGAATGCAATGCTATCAATCTGATTGGCTGAGAAAAGTATGTTTATCCATAACTTGCATATACTGTAGCTCATTACTGTACAGTAATGTCAGAGGCAACAGCACCACCTACTGACAGAAGGGAGAAACCACACAGAACTGGAATAAAGCCATTTAATCTCTAAAACACTACAAATCAGCCAGCTGACTACCACCCAGCATAGCTAAATTTACCTACAGCCCTATTCTAGGGCAAGGGTGCTACAAATGTATAGTATATGGGAGCTGGTATACCTTTCAATGAATATGCATTTCTATTTATCCACCTCTGAGATTTCCACAGCTCCATCATACAGCACAGCCTTGTCTGGTAGGGCATAAGGCCTGATTTATCCTCTGTTGCAGTTAAGTATCCTTTCCCTCCCCCAGCATATGTCTGGACAGTGAAAAGAGAAAGAGCAGACTGATTAGCTAATTTGTCACTCTGCTATTTCCTTCTTTCAGCATATTCCTTTTTAGCACATGAGCACTGCGGCACAAATGACTGCTTCTGCTTCTCCTAGGTCCTAGGCTGAGCTCTGCTGTACAGGGACTGCATGAGGCATATTGTATACCAGGTCAAGTTAGTACTTTTTACTGCTGGCATTAACCACTTCAGCCCCGGAAGGATTTCCCACTTTAGGACCAGAGCACTTTTTGCGATTCGGCAGTGCGTTGCTTTAACTGACAATTGCACGGTCGTGCGACATTGTACCCAAATAAAATTTGCATCCTTTTTTCCCACACATAGAGCTTTCTTTTTTTTTTCATCGGTTTTGGCTGATTTGTATTCTTCCTCATAGTTTTGGTTTAAAAAAAAACGCAATCGCCGTTTATTGATTGGTTTGCGCAAAAGTTGCCGTGTTTACGGATGATGAGAATTAATTTCTGGGCTTTTTATTTTTTTTTTATTTTTTACTAGTAATGGCGGCGATCTGCGATTTTTAGTGGTAATGCAATATTGGGGCGGATATGTCGGACATTTTTGACACTTTTTTGGGACCAATGACATTTATACAGCGATCAGAAAATTAAATATCCACTGATTACTGTATAAATGTCATTGGTAGTGAAGGGGTTAACCTGCAGGGGGTAGTGAAGGGGTCAACTGTGTTTCCTAGGCGTATTCTAACTGTGGGGGGGCTGGGCTGTTATGGGCATAGGAGATCTAACTGATCCCAGTGACAGGGATCAGTAGATCTCCTATGCCCACACTGACAGAGCGGGGAACCGCCGTGTTTACATCGGCGGTTCCCCGTTCTTTCTGCTGTTGCCGCTGATCGCGGCTCGCCGGTGGACATTGGGTCCGCTGGCGAGCCGCAGGCACACTCCTCCGGAATATGGCAGGCATATGTGCGCCGCTGGAGGCGCACATGCGCCCCCTAGCGACCACTCCGCAAATCGCTGTTTATTTATGGCGATTCACGGGACGCATCCACACTGCCGCAGTAAATATACTGCTCGCGGTGTGAAAGCAGTTAAATAAAATATATTTAATGATGTATTCATGAATACAGAGCTGCAATAATATGTGTCTTTTATCTCTGTCGAGATTTCAGCATTAAAGGGTTAGTTCACCTTTACCAAAAAAAGGTAAAGGGCAAATGTAGATAAAAATAAACTGTGCATCTTTGATTAAAGTATGATCATTGAATTGCTATAGGTGTAGTCAATTTACACACCTCCCAAAGCCTGACTGAAATAGTTCCAGAAATGTTATCATCATGTCCTGCCTTGTTGCTAGGATGTTGCTAAGACACTCCCAGCTGTCACTGCTCATCCTAGCCCCTTCATCAAATGAGAGAGCTCTACAATCCTCACACATGTGTGGTCCACTATATCCATCTCTGGAAAGTTTTTCATTTTGGCTTTGGGAAGGACATTAATGGCCAACACTTATAGCAAGAGCATTATCCAACTTTAGTCATAGCTGCAGAGTTTGTTTTATCTACAGACATCCCTTAACTGCACAGGCAGTTTTTTGGGTAAAGGTGAATTAATAGCAATAGCAGATTATCTGGTGACAGGGTAAGAAACTTGTGATTAGGTGAAATAAGTAAGCAACAATTGAAGTCAGACCAAAGTCAGAACTCTTGATCTGCATACTTGTTCTGATTAGATCACCCTGAGGCTGGGTTCACACTAGTCCGATTCTCGGACCTACATGAGGAGCACAAGTTGCATTACGTCACAAAAACAATGATTCCCTATGAGAGCCGTCTTAACTACTCCGACATGTGTTTTTCAAAGTCGGACCGACTTTGAAAAAGGTTTCTGTACTACTTTTGTCCGACTTTGATCCTACTTCAGCCCATTGAGAAGCATTGAAGTCGGATTAAAGTCATATCAGTGTCTTCACTGATCAGACTTTGGCATGTGACTTGTGCTCTGGGGATCATGAAGGGGAACTCCACGCCAAATTTAAAAAAAAAACTGGCATGGGGTCCCCCTCCAGGAGCATGTCAGGCCCTTTGATCTGGTATGGATTTAAAGGGGAACCCCCACGTCGTGTCAAATGGGAAGAAGAAGAAGGAGAAGAAGAAGAAGAGAGGGAAGAGGACAGCGGAGAAGACCGGCAAAAGAGCAGAAGACACTGCAGAGAAGAAGACCCCTCAGACGAAGAAAGACCCCGCAAAAGAGCCGAAGAAAAGAAGACACTGGAGAGGGGAGAAGACCGCCGGAGCAGATTTAATAAAATATTTTAAAAAGCTGTGTGGTTTTTTGTGTATATATTTCTTTCCAGGTAAATGGGTAGGGGTACGATGTACCCCATACTCATTTACATAGGGTGGGGGGCTGGCATCTGGGGGCCCCCTTGTTAAAGGGGGCCTCCAGATTCCGATAAGTCCCCGCCCGCAGACCCCGAAAACCACCCGCCAGGGTTGTCGGGAAGAGGCCCTTGTCCTCATCAACACGGGGACAATGTGCTTTGGGGTGGGGGGCGCAGAGCCCCCCCTGCCCCAAAGCACCCATACTCCCCATGTTGAGGGCACGCGGCCTGGTATGGTCCAGGAGGAGGGGGGGCACTCGCCTGTCCCCACCCCCTTTCCTGGCCTCCCGGGCTGCGTGCTCGGATAAGGGTCTGGTATGGATTGTGGGGGGACCCCATGCCGTTTTTTGGCGTGGGGTGTTCCCCTTAAAATCCATACCAGACCAAAGGGCCTGGTATGCTCCTGGAGGGGGACCCCATGCCAGTTTTTTTTTTAATTTGGCGTGGAGTTCCCCTTCATGATCCTCAGAGCACAAAGTGCCTGGCATTGTCGGGATCAAAGTCGGATCCCTGTTCACAGACAAATGGTCCGACTTTGACCCTATGTAGGACCGTAAATCGCACAGCAAAGTAGGATCAAAGTCGGACCGTTTTTTGTCGGATAGTGTGAACCCAGCCTCACAGTCAAGGAGCTAGCAAATTCAGTCCCACCTGCCTGAAGTCAGAAAAGTATAGGTTGGGGTCTGGAATGCATAGGTAAGACTGCACTACCCTGCAAAATGCATGGGGGAGGTTGGGCTAATCTTACACGTGGTCATAGAGCAAGCCAATGCTGCTTATCCTAGTCTGAGCTCTGCAAAACAGTGAATTTCAAGATGCTGATGTAGATAAATTGTAGGTACTTACACTGCAAGCCCACACCATAGATATACTGAGGCTCTGTATATATTAGACATCTGTCACTCTGATATCTCCTCCTATTGGCATGTCCTTTGTTAACACATGAGCACTGCAACGCAACTCACTGATTCCTTGTGCTACTTCTGTTTATCCCAGTCTCGGCTCTGCTACACAGATAATTGCAAGAGGCTGATGTAGGTCAAATTCAGGTACTTACACGGTTTGCATTAAAAAAAGAATGTTTAATTATGTATTAATGCAGCACTTTACTCTCTCAATCAACAGTGACTATTTTTAAACCTTAGCCTGCTAGCATTTGTAAATGGATAGGGAAGTATAACATATTTACTTGTTTTATTTACTTGTTTTAAACTTTATTTTTTACACTTCGGTCACTTCCTGGTTTCAATGCCTAGGCAAATGATGTCATACATCCCAGGAGTTTTCAGGAGGGGAGGAGGGGTTTTCTCAACTAAGCACACCCTCCTGCCTGCATAATTGAGCTAAGGGCAGGTAGATTCCAGGAAGTAAATGCTACATTAATCATCTGCCCTTACGCATGATGGCCATGGTCATTATTCTAGTGGAGTATTTTTCAAAGAGATTTTTCAACAAAATAAAGCATGGATACATGGATGGATGGGCGAGTTTTCTTTGAATTTTAAAAATGAATTAAATAGCATTTTAAATGAATATAATTAATGAATAACCCAAAGTCTTCTGCAAAAATAACACTTCTGGGAGTTTCAAACTCGTGGGTCCCCTTTGGTGCTCAATAGTACTTCCCTCTGACCTGACATTACTGTGAGAGCTGTGGGGGACCCTGCAGATTTCCATCTGACTTCTAGGGAAAATTTTACAGCATCAGAACGGTGTTTGATGGCACGGGCATTAAAAAAAGTGTTTTCTGCTTACTTTTATAGGTTTAAAAAGCATTTAACCACTACAGATCCGCGATATAGCCAAAAGATGGCTACAGCGCAGACCTGAATTGCCGGGGAGACGTCCATGGGCATCTGGCCCTTTGCACACTCCCCACGCGTCTTCACAGCCGCCGCCGGCATGCTCTCACGCCTGCCACACGCTACGTGAGCGTGCCCGCAGGTTGATGTAAACACAACGGTTCCCCATTCTGTCAGGGGACATAACAGAGATCTACTGTGAGATCTGTTATGTCCCTGCCAGCCCAGCCCCCACACAGTTAGAACACAATGAGGGAACACATTTAACCCCTTGATTGCCCCCTTAGTTTTAACTCCTACCCTGTAAGTGACATTTATATAGTAATCAGTGGCTATTTTTAGATCTGATCGCTGTATAAATGTGTCAAAAATGTCCGATATGTCCGTCGCAATATCGCAGTCCCAATAAAAATTGCAGATCATCACCATTGCTAGTAAAAAAAAGAAAATAATAAAAATTACATAAATCTATTCCAATAGTTTGTAGACGCTATAACTTTTTCGCAACTAAATCTATATACGCCTATTGTGATTTTTTTACCAAAAATATGCAGAAGAATATGTATCAGTCTAAACTGATGAATACATTTATTTTTTTTATATTTATTTTTTTTTGGATATGTATTATAGCAAAAAGTAAAAAATACTGTTTAATCAAAATTGTCACTTTTTTCTTGTTTATAGCGCAAAAAATAAAACCCGCAGAGGTGATCAAATACCCCCAAAAGAAAGCTCTATTTGTAGGGAAAAAATGCTAAAAATTTTGTTTGGGTACAACGTCGCATGCAATTGTAATTCAAAATGCGACAGCGCTGAAATCTGAAAATTGATCTGGGCAGGAGGGGAGTTTAAGTGCCCAGTAAGCAAGTGGGTAAAGTGGTTGTTAACCCCA
This sequence comes from Glandirana rugosa, assembly GCA_018402905.1. Classification (NCBI taxonomy): domain Eukaryota; kingdom Metazoa; phylum Chordata; class Amphibia; order Anura; family Ranidae; genus Glandirana; species Glandirana rugosa. The sequence goes on along the minus strand of BLSH010075291.1, from coordinate 467,033 downwards.
AAAAAATAAAAGAAAAAGATCCTGGCCCCTTAAAGCAGATTAAACAGCACAATGCTAGTGCTATGTAATCTGCCCCCCTCTAAACTGTAAAAAAAAACCTGAACCTGGCACTTCCTGCATCCCCTCTCTGCATAGACAACGGAAGCCAGGGCTTTTGAGTCCTGACCACCATTGTCTGTGACATCAGCAGCCCAGCTCTCAGCTCTCATTTCTCATCTCTCCCGCTCCTTGCTGCCTGTGTCTCTGTAACTGCCCCCCCCCACACACACTATCGCCACTATTAGCAGGACATAAATTTAAAAATTCTATGCCAGCCCCTCTATTAGAGCCTGGCATAGCACACTGTGTTAGTTGTTTGAAAAAACGAGGCTTGTAAATACCTGTTTAGCCCAATCTTCAAGCCGGTCACATGACTCTTGTTCGGTTTCCAGGGCTACTGCAGGAGGGGCTGAGTGGCCATGTGATCTCCCCATCTGACGTCAGAAGGATCTCAGTCCCTCCTGCAGTATCCATCCATCGGAGCTGAAAAGTGGCCGTGGGTCATGTGACCGGCCTGAAGACAGCTCTAAATAGCTATTTACAACACTCATTTTTAAATAAAACAAGCACAGTGTGCTATGCCAGCCCCTAATAGAGGGTGCCATAGACTTCATTATGTGAGTTCAGAAACACTTTAATTATAATTTATAGGTACAGGGTCACTTAAATTCGGCTATGTTCAGATTTGAGTAATAGCATAGTAGTCATGGACAATATTTAGAACATGGAACAGTGAAGATTATAATGGAACACTATAAGGCAGGGTTTCTCAACCAGGGTTTCATGGAATCCCAGGGTTCATCCAGAGGTTACTAGGGGTTCCTTGAGCAATAAAAACATTTAGGACTCTCAAATAAGTTCCCGCTGACACCATTGATCTTTTTAGCTATCTGCAAGGGGATAATGCTTCCCAATGACCACAAGTGTAAGGAGCATTCTTCCCACTGTCCACTGTTGTCCACCATTGTAGATTTAAGCAGAGGTTCTCTCTGACCTGGAAAGTTATTTCAAGGGGCCCTCTGCGTTGAAAAGGTCGATAAAGGCTGCAATAAGGAAAAATATGATTGGTTTAATTAACTAATAATTCCTGCTATAGACACTTTGTGAAGTGAACCGTACAAATTCTGATTTTATATCCTTCTAACTGAAATAATTATAACCAAGCACATAATCTACCATTGCCCTGCACAGTATAAATAAATGTAAAATCCAGCAAAAATGGCTTCTGCTGCATAATTGTATAATTAATGCAGAATAATATATTCAGATACCTGGTTAGGGCACAGATTTTGTTGGGATGTAATGACAAATGTATAAAATTCTGCATTATAACAAAAGATGTGACATTATGCTAGGAGGTATGGATTAAGGGATAAATGTTCACTTTACCGAAAATTCATAATTGTCATTGAGAGTTGTGTTTTCCAGTAAGAACATAATAGCTTCCAATCACTCTGCACATTTAATTATTCCGAAGATATTTACAGCTTTTTTTATTTACTTTTTATTGTGTTACCATTCACTTTTAGCATTGTACAGTCACTGTGTTACTGGAAAATGCAGCAGTTCCAGTCAAGGGAATGGAAAACCTATAGTACACTCATCAGGGACCGTACATTGATACACAGTCTTTCAAATACTTGCCAGTGGATGATACTCTGGGATACACACTAGACAGGAAATATAAAGGGCTCTAATTAGAGAAGAAAGGACATGATGTACAGACAAAACAAAATCACATCATCACAACTCACCAGCAAAACATAATTACTGCAAACAGAAGGTTCCCAAAAACGTCAAATTTAGTTTATTTTAATCATGTTTATGGATTGTGTATTGCTTTAAAGTGGTTGTACAGGCTGAGGTTGTTTTACCATTTTGCATTATATGCACGAAGGTAAAAAAACATTCTTTGTGCTGCTCCTTCCACAGCCCCCCCCCCCTAATACTTACCTGGGCCCCTTCTAAATCCAGCGATGTGCACGGGAGCCTTGGCTGTCCTGGGTCTCTTTCTCTTCATGGCAGAGACAGCAGTGAGAGCCATTAACTTCCATTGATGTCAATCATAGCCAGTAAGCCAATTAGAAGAGAGCAGGGGGTGAAGCAGACCCGCAGCTCCATGTGTCTTATGGATGCAATGATCAGGGCCGCTTGCTATGGGGGGCACTGGTCAAGGGGGTGGAGCCAGGAGTGCAGACAGGGGGCCTGAGAAGAAGAGGATCAGGGCTGCTCTGTGCAAAACCATTGCACAGAGCAGGTAAGCATGACATGTTTGTTATTTTAAAAAAAACAAGCCTTTAATATCACTTTAACTTTAAGCCTTAAAGTGGTTCTAAAGCTCAGTCATAGAATTTGAACTAAACACATATATCTGTAGTGTTTACTTATCTCCCCCCAAAGCTCTAATTGTGGTTTCTCTCTGGTGCTTTGTTCCTCTGTTATCAGCATGAGTTACTTCTGAGAAGTTTTCCTGACAAAAGAGTTAAATTTGTGTCTGGAAGGTGGGGAGTGGGAGCTCAGAAGGAGTTTGTCTATTCACAAAACAGTTCTTCTGCTGTGCAGAGGGGGTGTATGCCTTTCCTCCAATCAGCTCTCACACAGTGTAACTTTGGTCGCTCTGCCCTCTGTTCTGTGCTGCTGACAAGTGAAGAAAGATTTTTAAAACGAGATGCACTTTTGAAAGGGTGTAGGGAGGAGAAGACTGCAGATAAACAAGTAAAACCTATGTAGAAGGATTTGTTTCATCTCTGTGTATCACCTGAGGCTGTTCACTTCACTGGGTATATGTGAGGGGTTACAACTACTTTAAAGTGGTATTCAAAAGTACTTTTCTGATTTTCCCTACAAGTTAGCTTATAATAAGACCCCCTTTCGCACTGAGGCACTTTACATGTGTTTTTGCGCTAAAGATAGTGCTTGAAAAGCGCCTGTAAAATGCCTCTTCTGTAGCTCGAGTGCTTTCACACTTGCAGGATGGGAAAAAAAGTCCTGCAAGCGGCATCTTTGGGGCGGTGTGGGAGCCGTGTAAACCTGCCATTGAAAGGGATGGCCAGCACTTCAGAAGCGCCTGCAAAGCGCTTCAGAAGTGCCAACAACATGGGCGCATTTAACCCCTTGTTAAACCCTTCTGGGGGTTTAAAAGCACTGCTATAACAGCAGTAAAGTGCCGCTACAACTAGCGGTGCTTTACTGCTACCGCCCCCACCACCCCAGTGTGAAAGTAGCCTAAGCCTTATCTGTAGGTACCTCGAAAACAATCTAAACCGTCACCCTTTATCAAATATTGGTGTTGGCTCCAGCCAATGACTTCACTCACCCATGCGCAGTTACCTCTACATGCATGGCACACATGGAATTTGAATGATTTTGAATAGACTTTTATAGTCTATGAGTGTTAGATGCCACCCAGTGCTGTAATATCAAGACTGACAAAATTTAGTATATGGAATTAATATATGAAAAACATATATACCACTATTATTTATAACCTATCTTGTATTGTGATATACCACTTATGGTGACTTTGTTTTTTTTTAAATTTTGTGTTAACCACTTGCCGACCAGCCACTGGCTCGGTTGCAGGGCGGATGTGCACCGCCAGCAGCACATGATCACGCCTGCTGCACGCTGCAGGAGCCTGCCCGAGGGTCGGGCGGACTCGATGTCCGCTGATGACCCATGATTGCCTAGTACAGAGGCAGAACGGGATCTGCCTATGTAAACAAGGCGGATCCCCGTTCTGACAGGGGACAAGACAGAGATCTACGGTTCCCAGTAATCGGGAACAGTAATCTCTGTCATGTCCCTGGCAGCCCATCCCCTACAGTTAGAGCACACCTAGGGAGCACAGTTAACCCCTTGATCGCCCCCTTCCCTGCCATGATCATTTTTACATTGATCAATGCACTTTTATGGCATTGATTAATGTAATTATGTCACTGGTCCCCAAAAAGTGTAATTTGGGGTCAGATTTGTCCGCCGCAATGTCACAGATCATGCCATTACTAGTAAAAACAATAAAAATAAATAAAAGTCCTTAAATCTATCCCATAGTTTGTAGACGCGATAACTTTTGCGCAACCCAATCAATATATGCCTATTGCGATTTTTTTTAACCAAAAATATGTAGAAGAATATATATCGGCCTAAACTGATTAATAAATTTGTTTTGTTATATATTTTTTTCAATATGTATTATAGCAAAAAGTAAAAAAAAAATGTTCTTTTTTTCACAATTGTCGCTCTTTGTGTGTTTATAGTGCAAAAAATAAAAACCGCAGAGGTGATCAAATACCACCAAAAGAAAGCTCTATTTGTGGGGAAAAGAGGACGTCAATTTTGTTTGGGTACAGGGTCGCATGATCGCGCAATTGTCAGTTAAAGCGACCCAGTACCGTATCGGAAAAAATGGCCTGGTCATTAAGGGGGCAAATCCTTCCGGGGCTGAAATGGTTAAACATTATGTTTTTTAATGTATGGACTAAAGCTTTTTGTAATGTGCATCTGTTGGGTGAAGCATTTTACTTTGGGATTTCACAAATAATATTTTCTATGGAGGAGGTTGAGTCTAATCCAGGGTCTTTGTAGGCAGTTTGTTACTACGGCAACTCCCAGTCAAAACCCATTTTATTTGAACATTATGGGTTCCACAGTGGACACAATATATGAAATTCGAATTGCTGTTTTTGTTTTTTGCTGTGCAGTTTGGAAGAAAATTTAACAATAAGGGTGGCCATACATTATACAATTTTCTGATTCAATTTCCTGTAGGTTTATCTTCTACTATGTAGTGCAAAGGCACCTTGAAAGTGTTTAGGTTTGACCTCATATTATTTGGTTTTGGTAAATCTAAAGGAAAATTGCACAAGAGAATTGTATAATGTATGGCCATCCTAAGGCTGAATTGACATTTTTGCAATTCATTGAGGTACATTAACACATGTTGCCTTACACGTTACCATGCATCATGTTAAAGTGGTTCTAAAGGCTCAAGCTTTTTTACCTTCATGCATTCTATGCATTAGTTAGCTCCACAGTAATCAGAGGAGCAAGGGGTTGATTAATTAGTGCTGCTCAGTGTTTCGCAGGCTGCTGCTCCCTGTCTTCTAGAGCAGGGTTTCTCAACCCATGGTACGCGTACCCCTTGGGGTACGTGCAGCAAGGGGAGGGGGTACGCTGCCTCTCTGATGTCGGGTGAAAAGGCTGCATGAATTGAACAGCCGCCTCTGCTGACAACAATGCCGCTGCGGCCAGCAGAGGGTTAATGTCCAGGCAGTGGAGACAGAGGATGGAGCAGGGGCTGTGTCTTGGGGAGGAGCCAGGACAGCACTGTGGACACAGGGAAAAGACTCATAGCAGCAGCTGGAGCACTCGCCCCCCTCCCCCCACTAAAGTGCTTCACGGAGCGGCCCCCTGCACACCCGGAGGAGGCATTTGTGATGGCGAGGAGAAGAGGAGGGTCCCGCCGGGGAGGAAATCCAACTGGGGCTGCATGGAGAGATGGAAGGGGGAGGTAGGAGAGAAGGTGTCCCGCGGCCCTTCTCTGGGGCTGTCAATCAAGGTGAGAGAGCTACTATGTCAAAACCCCCTTCTGCAGGCAGTGACCACCAGCATGAGAGAGAGCCAGCCCCCCAATCCCTGCTCCTCCATCCTCCCTCAGCCATAGCCACTGGTCATTATATCCACTCCCCTCATCCTAGTTATGAGTGCCACAAAACAGTGAGGACAGCTCTGTCCTCTGCCAAGGTGCCCACCTGTGACTGACAGCCCCTGACCCCTCCCTGCACCCTGCCCTTACCCCCACCTATGTAGGGCTCCACTGCAGGGGTCAGGAGGTCCCATCCCAGTCCAGTGCTGATCTTCAGCCATGGTGGGTCAGGCACTCCGCATCCTGCGCTGGCACTGCCTGCTGTCCTGCCTCGTCGCTGCTATCTTCCTCACTGACACCAGCACTGAGATAGAGAGCACTGACACCAGCACTGAGATAGAGAGAACTGACACCAGCACCGAGATAGAGAGCACTGACACCAGCACTGAGATAGAGAGTACTGACACCAGCACTGAGATAGAGAGCACTGCCACCAGCACTGAGATAGAGAGCACTGACACCAGCACTGAGATAAAGAGCACTGACACCAGCACTGAGATAGAGAGCACTGACACCAGCACCGAGATAGAGAGCACTGACACCAGCACCGAGATAGAGAGCACTGACACCAGCACTGAGATAGAGAGCACTGAGATAGAGAGCACTGAGATAGAGAGCACTGACACCAGCACTGAGATAGAGAGCACTGACACCAGCACTGGGATAGAGAGTACTGACACCAGCACTGATATAAAGAGCACTGACACCAGCACTGAGATAGAGAGCACTGACACCAGCACTGAGATAAAGAGCACTGACACCAGCACTGAGATAAAGAGCACTGACACCAGCACTGAGATAGAGAGCACTGACACCAGCACTGAGATACAGAACACTGAGATAGAGAGCACTGAGATAGAGAGCACTGACACCAGCACTGAGATAGAGAGCACTGACACCAGCACTGAGATACAGAGCACTGACACCAGCACTGAGATACAGGGCACTGACACCAGCACTGAGATACAGAGCACTGACACCAGCACAGAAATATGGAGCACTGACACCAGCACTGAGAAACAGAGCACTGACATCAGCACTGAGATGGAGAGCACTGACACCAGTACTGGTGAGGCTGCATTGATGGACACTGGTGAGGCTGCATTGATGGGCACTGGTGAGGCGGCACTGATGGAGCTGCACTTATGGACACTGGTGAGGCTGCATTGATGGGCACTGGTGAGTCTGCATTGATGGGCACTGGCGAGGCTGCATTTGATGGGCACTTGTGAGGCAGCATTTGATGGACACTGGTGAGGCTGCATTAATGGGCACTGGTGAGGCTGCATTGATGGGCACTGATCAGGCTGCATTTATGGATACTGGTGAGGCTGCATTTGATGCTGATTTTGCACATAAAAACCATCACAAACACAAACCCAACAATAGAAATGTCTTTCTCGAGACAGGGGTACTTAGGAAATTTTTTTAGACCTGCAGGGGTACTTCACCGTAAAAGGTTGAGAAACACTGTTCTAGAGGATTCTACGGGGTGGGCCATTTATATGGATACACCTTAATAAAATGGGAATGGTTGGTGATATTAACTTCCTGTTTGTGGCACATTAGTATATGTGAGGGGGGAAACTTTTCAAGATGGGTGGTGACCATGGCGGCCATTTTGAAGTCGGCCATTTTGAATCCAACTTTTGTTTCTTCAATAGGAAGAGGGTCATGTGACACATCAAAATTATTGGGAATTTCACAAGAAAAACAATGGTGTGCTTGGTTTTAACATAACTTTATTCTTTCATAAGTTATTTACAAGTTTCTCTTTGTTTACAGCCATTGACATGTCGCTGAGGTTAACACGTGCGGAGCGGATAGAAATTGTATTGATGTCTGGTGAACGCAGTAACCGGGTCATTGCAGCAGATTTCAATGCAAAACAGCCTACGAGACCACCCATCTCCCATGCTACAGTTAGCAAACTGCTTGCTAAGTTTCGTGAAACTGGTTCAGTGTTGGATTTGCCAAAATGTGGACGCATGAAATCTGTCACTAATGAAGAAACATCAGTGGCTGTCCTAGCTTCATTCAGCAAGAGCCCACAGCGTAGCACTCACCGCATGTCACTGGAGCTCCAGCTACTGCAGCATCTCAACGAGGATGACCCAGATCGGCGCACTGAATTTGCAGAATGAGCAAAACAAAAATTGGAACAGGACTCTCAGTTTACGCAGAAGATTTTGTTCAGTGATGAGGCAAACTTTTATGTGAATGGTGAAGTTAACAAACAAAACCACCGCTATTGGTCTGACACTAACCCACATTGGATAGATCCCTCCAAGACTGTTGGAACCAAAAAATTGATGGTATGGTCTGGTATATTGGGTACAAAGATAGTGGGCCATTCTTCATCAATGGAAACCTCAAGGCCACTGGATATGCGAAATTGCTACATGATGATGTGTTTCCCTCTTTATGCACTGAAGCTGGCACGTTCCCTGAGTTTTTCCAGCAAGATGGTGCACCACCACATTATGGGTGTCAGGTCCGAGCATTCCTAGATGAACAGTTTCCTGGAAAGTGGATTGGTTGTCGTGGGCCAGTTGAATGGCCCCCAAGGTCTCCCAATCTGACCCCCTTAGACTTTTATCTTTGGGGTCATCTGAAGGCAATTGTCTATGCCGTGAAGATACGAGATGTGCAGCACCTGAAACTATGGATACTGGAAGCCTGTGCTAGCATTTCTCCTGCGGTGTTGCTATCAGTGTGTGAAGAGTGGGAGAAGAGGGTTTCATTGACAATCCAACACAATGGGCAGCACATTGAACACATTTTATAAGTGGTCAGAAACTTGTAAATAACTCATGAAAGAATAAAGTTATGTTAAAACCAAGCACATCATTGTTTTTCTTGTGAAATTCCTCTTCCTATTGAAAAAACAAAAGTTGGATTCAAAATGGCCAACTTCAAAATGGCCGCCATGGTCACCACCCATCTTGAAAAGTTTCCCCCCTCACATATACTAATGTGCCACAAACAGGAAGTTAATATCACCAACCATTCCCATTTTATTAAGGTGTATCTATATAAATGGCCCACCCTGTAGAAACATAGTGGGAGGAAAAGCAGGGCATACAGTCTGAATATTTATGGGAATCCAGCCAATCCCTGGAGAGGTGTGCCCAGAAGATGGTGAGAGAGCTCACAAACAGCCTGGGTCCTAAGCAGCAGCAGAAGTTCCTGGGTCCAGTCTTGCTTGAAGAATCCATTGGGAAGACACCAATGTCCCAGCTAGGCTTAGCTGTGGGCCTATTTGCAAGCTTGAATCCAGGGATCAAGTTGGGTCAGGAGAGAGCTCACTAGAGAGAGCCAGGAGAAAGTTGGTGGGAAAGAGTCCAGCTGGTCTATGGTGATGTGAGTTTACATCTCCCTCACCAGGAAGAGCCTGGTGGATATTGTCAGGAGGTATTCAATGATCCTGTGGCTAGGTGAGTAAGCAACCCCATTTCTGAGGAGTTAGTGACTGTGTGTAGCTTTTAGACTCTGGAAGGAATACTGTTCACCACCAGCATAGAGATCCTATGGGACTTTTATTTTTGTTCTGTGCAGCAAGAAAGTCAAGGGGTACTCAAGTTATTCAGTTCTATAGTTTTCTGGGGTATCCCCTGCGCCCTCTCCCATCTGCATGTGCACCATCTGTTCTGGCGATTTTTTACTTACCTCACTTATTCACTTAATGATATATACCATAAGTGATTACAACTAGATTTGAGCAAACACCTGGATGTTTGGGTTCGGTGGGTTCGGCCAAACTTCGGGAAAAAGTCCGGGTTCGGTAGCGAACTTGACCCGAACTTCACCCCGAACCCCACTGAAGTCAATGGGGACCCAAACTTTTTGGCACAAAAATTACTATAAAAAAGTCCTGGAAAGTGCTAGAGGGCTGCAAAATGATTTCAGAACAATAATCTGTCCCTTACAGCCACAGCAGGAACCTAACCCTATAGAACCAGAAGATGATTTTAGAACAATAATCTGTCCCTCTAAGCAGTAGACTCTACCTAGTCTAGTCAGATTGTTCTGTAATGCAGGATGAGATCTGCAATCTGTCCCTAAAAGCAGTAGTAGTAGTAATCTCTACCTATCTATCTATCTGCAATCTGTCCCTCACAGCACCGGCAGCATCCTCTCCCTACACTACCCAGAGAGCATGTGACATGCAGCACTAAGTGACTCCAGCTTATATGGAGGCTGGGTCACATGGTGCACTGGCCAATCACAGCCATGCCATTAGTAGGCATGGCTGTGATGGCTTCTAAGGGCAGACCAGTGAAACGCTTGTTGATTGGCTGCCCTGCAGCTATTCAACATGCGTGATCAAATACCCGAACCCAGAACCCGAACCCAAACTTTTTTTCAAATGTCTGGGTTCGGGTGCGGGTCACGGACACCCCAAAGTTCGGTACGGACCCGAACTTTACAGTTTGGGTTCGCTCAACTCTAATTACAACCTTTTGCCTATGTAAGAATTTAGATAGACCTGACTGCACTTTATTACTACAATTTAGAGGCTTCTCCCCAAAACAACAAAAGAAAACTAAAAATATATAGTTCTAGGGCACTCTCATAAATACGTACAATACATCGGTCTCTTAATAGTTACCCACATCAGGACAGCAACAGGGTGGAGTTTACTAAAGCTGTGGCCCTCAAGCTATACCTGAATACATTTTTCCCATTAAGAAACCTGAGCTTGAGATATTTGGATTAATCTATTTTGATCTTAAGATATCACCCAAATCGTCCACTCCACTCCTCCTAATCCTGATTTCAAGGTCCCTTGTTACCTCCTCCCATGCTCAACATCAGGACTGCTCCAGAACCTCTGAAACTCCTTACCCCAGTATGTCTAGTCAGCTCCTACCCTGTCCACCTAAAACTTTACCTCAGCCAGGTGCATTAGATCATTTACCCTTGCAGCAATTACTCTTTGTACCACCCCCTCCCCTTAGATTATAAACCCCTTGAGCAGAGCCCTTCTATTAACACCCTACACAAACTGTTAGTGCTAGCTACATCCTGTTGCCCATAGTCTAACTACCAAACTTTAAACTCCTCCCCCAAATCCCAACGGAAGTTTCAGTAAGTGTAAGGGGGTGTCAGGTTTGATATAAAGCCTTTTCTCAGGGGTACTAGAGATATGTCCCGGTGTTCCCACTATATCCATGTCAAGAACAAGAGAAGATGTACAATAGACTCCCCGAGGTAGTGTACTGCGCTAAGTACAATTTAACCTGATGCTGAATACAGTGCATCACTAGAATTTGATACCAGCACTAGTACCCTGGTCTCAAGTATTTTTGCTTTGTTTCGGACAAGTTGGGACAATAACTTGGCATCCATTAGACATGACCCCTTCTTGTGCCAGCATTGCTGTCTCATAATTCTGTCCTTTTCAATTGACATAGCACAACACCTTCCTTTCTCCAGCACTCACCAGTATCAATCATCTGAGGTTGTCCAGACTCAGACGATCAGAACAAGATGGACTCTAAGGTGTAACACAGAAGAGTCTGATAGGATAGTACCCAAATTGACTGTGGTGTATGCACAATGTTCAGTGCCAGCAATCAGGGATGAGAACAGTGCAAGTTAGGTCTTGACAACCATGAAACTGAGTCATTCACTAATCCACATGACTCATAGTAAACTTGGATACTACCCCCACCTGCCTATCTTTGCAAAGTGGAAATTGTTCCACTGAGAAAGAAACAATCACTTCTCTGGGGTCCTGGAGCTCCTCTCATTGTACCTGGGTGCTGGACAGAGCAAGTTGGATTTCCTAACCCCTCCACGACATGTAGCACAAGACCTCCCAATGTGTTCCTGAGTATCTATAGCTCCAAAGTGTTTAAGACCCGGTGTCCCACCCCCGGCTCCTACGGCAGTCTCCATTAAGCCTCTTTTTAACCTAAGTATGGGAAATAGTCTGAATACCCGGATTGAAAACAACCTTTCAACATGTACACTTGATTCTTTATAAAATCTGCACACCTTTTAACCCATTTATAAATCTGGCAATCAGACAATGTTATCCTTTACCCATACAACATAAACTGCCTACATTATTCAGACAGGGCTCACATGAATGGCCGGGGCATAGTGCAGCCCACAGACTCAGGATGCAGACTACTGGTCAAGGTACACAAGGAGTGTAGGACAGGAAGGACACCTATGGGTACTAACTAATGAAAATATGGCATGCCCATATGTATAACGAAGTTGAGGGCCCTTGGAACAGCCAAGGAACAGAGCCCAAAGCTGGCCACACACCATACGACTCTTATACAATTTTCCTGTACAACTCTTCTCCAGATTCACCAAAACCATACAATACGAGGCCAGACCTATACACTCTCAACTTGTATGCAACCAGGCAGGCCCTCATACTACATATCTGAAGGTAAATCTAAAGTAAACTGAACAACAAAAAATTCATAATGTGTATCCAGCTCAAGGACCTGTTGCTACCAGGCACATATGGCCAATAGACAAAGAAAAATCCCTTGCAGCACTGAGGCGCAGAAATCACTGAACAGTAGGGGGTACAATTCAAGCCGACAGGTATGCATGGAGACGCACAGATACTAGTGATAGATCCCCAAAAGACACATTAAACAACTAGTAACAAATAGCCACATAAAAACAGATAAGCAGGAATGCCTAGGAGCAGAAAGAGTTGCACGGTGACACTGGGCAGGAAGCAGGCTTGAAATGCACTGGGGGACACCCAGATAGACTGCTAGGGACATTAACATACATTAGCGTGAGGCAACGAGTGAAGTTTGAAAAGACAGGACTGACTGGGTGTGTAACGAATTGAATTATTCAAAGGGGGGGGGTTTAACTAGTACCTTTACAAGTTAAAGCCATGGAACTGCAAGTACCAACATGGCTATGAGGGATGGGCTTCGTGTTCGGATCACCTGTTCGCTATTTCGGGTTTTTCCGAACATTATGGGGCGTTCGTGGCAACTTTGTGCGCCCCATAATGTTTTAAAATGTCGGCGGAATGCCGCCGCTGATTGGCCAAAGCATGCACATGACCTGCATGCTTTGGCTAATCAGCGGGTGGCCTGCTGTGAGAGCTTTGAAGGCATCCTGCCTTTAGCCAATCACTGCACAGCAGTCTCAATCCACGCCCCACACTATATAGAGTCGCATGCACAGTGGCTCTATGATAGTGTGTTGGCAGTGGTGTTAGAGAGATAGTGTAGGTTTCTGAAGACAGGCAGCTTAGATAGATAGATTTTTAAATATGTTTTTAAAAAAAATAGATAGCTAACCAGATAGATAGTTAGAAATCTGTCAGTTAGTGCAGACAGGTTGCAGACAGGTTAGTGTAGGGAAAAATAATATGGCCTGATATATATATACACACACCGCGTATTGAGTGTCCACTATATATCTGTCCATACGGTATATAGTACACTTGACATGGTGTATTAAAATATATACAGTTTTTAACCCCTTAACCCCCAGAGTCCTTTTTTACATTTGTTGTTTACAAGTTAAAATCCTTTTTTTTATAGTAAATTACTTAGAACCCCCAAACGTTATATATTTTTTCAAACACCCTAGAGAATAAAATGGCAATCATTGCAATACTTTTTGTCACACAGTATTTGCGCAGCGGTCTGTCAAGAGCTTTTTTTTTTTTTGGAAAAAAAATCACTTTTAAGAGTTAAAAAATAAGAATACAGTAAAGTTAGCTCAATTTTTTGTATATTGTGAAAGAGGATGTTATGCCGAGTAAATAGATACCATACATGACACGGTTGAAAATTGTGCACACTCGCGGAATGGTGACAAACTTAAAAATCTCCATAGGCAACGCTTTAAAAATTTTTAACGGTTACCAGGTTAGAGGTACAGAGGAGGTCTTTTACTAGAATTATTGCTCACACTCTGGCGATTGCGGCGATACCTCACATGTGTGGTTTGAACACCGCTTCCATATGCGGGCGTGACTTACGTATGCGTTTTCTTTGCTGCACGAGCTCGCGGGAATGGTGGTGCCCCCCATCCCTCTTTTACACTTCACAGTATTGAGATCACCAAAAACGGCGGTTCTGAATACTGTCATTTTTTTTAAAACCAGCGCCGTTAGCTGCCGAGTAAACCAGAAGTGACGTTGTAATGTTGCTTCCGGGAATGTACGAAGGAGTCCCAATGAAAGCCAATTCCCGCTTCCACAGGGACTCCACACAGCGGCCAGAAGCGTCAGATCAGAGCTCCGGTCTCCCGGTCGGACGGGAGGCCGGAGAAGAGTGGTGGTCGGTGGCGGGAGGGGGGATGTCCCCTCCCGCTGCCTAGGATAACTGGAGCATGTCATCACAATTTTTAACCACTTAACGTGAATCGTCGTTTATAAATGGCTGCAGCTTTAAGTGTGGAAGTATCGAGATATAGCCTGCAGCTACAGGCTATACCCTGGTATCGTTTTTTAGAGCAAGCGGCCAGCTATCCGGTGATAATGACCGATCCAGCTCGGGAGCCACTTCGTCTTTATCCCAGGGAGTGGGAGGGGCCATCCCCCGCGGCTCTTCTCCGGTCTCCCGTCCCACCAGGAGACCATGCAGATAAAGGCACATTGAGGAAGATTTCTGCCAAATCCATGCATCGGATCAGGAGAGCAGCTGCTTAAACACCATTACATAGCAGCAAACAGATATTTTAAGCTGCTGGTGCCTCTGGAGTTCCACGGACATCAAGGTGTAGAGTCCTCCAGAGTCTTGCAACTGTGCATAAACCTTCCATTTGGCCACCACTAACCAATGCTCACAAGCAGAAACAGCTGCATTGGGCAGAAAAATACATGAAGACTAATTTTCAAACAGTCCTGTTCACTGATGAGTGCCGTCTAACCCTGGATGGTCAAGATAGATGGAGAAGTGGATGGTTGGTGGACGGCCACCCTGTTCCAACAAGGCTGCAACGTCAGCAAGGCGTGGTGGAGTCATGTCTTGGGCCGGAATCATGGGAAGAGAGCTGATCAGTCCCTTTAGGGTCACCGAAGGTGTAAAGATGACCTCTGCAAAGTATGTGGAGTTCTTGACTGACCACTTCCTTTCCTGGTACAGAAGGAACAACTATGCTTTCCGTAATAAAATTATCTTCATGCATGACAATGCACCATCTCATGCTGCAAACAATACCTCTGCATCAATGGCTGCTATGGGGATAAAAGGAGAGAAAGTCATGGTGTGGCATCCATCCTCCCCTGACCTCAATCCTATTGAGAACCTTTGGAGCATCCTCAAGCAAAAGATCTATAAGGGTGGGAGTCGGTTTACATCCAAACAGCAGCTCTGGGAGGCTATTCTGACTTGCAAACAAATTCAAGCAGAAACTGTTCAAAAACTCACAAGTTCAATGGATGCAAGACTTGTGAAGCTGCTATCAAATAAGGGGTCCTATGTTAAAATGTTTAAAAAGTTAAAATGTTGTTCAAAGTTTTATTGAAATAGCTTTTGATTTCAGTAAATATGCTGCAAACACAACAAATGACAATTTTCAGTTCTTTACAACCTATAAAGTGTTTTGAAACTTACTGTGCGTAATAATTTGGAACAGTGCATTGAAAGTTTTTTATTTTGAAAAAAAAAATACTGTTATCGTTAGGTTTGTTCGAATAAAATTTGTTTTTTTTTTTTCACAATAAGTTTATTATTTCAAAAATCAAGACAGAAGTTTGTTACAACTTATCTGGGACATATCTTGTAACAAAATAAAGCTGAAAGCAATACTTTAACAAAGTTTTATTTTTTGAAAGTTACGTGACAAGGTTTAATAATGCGTGTCATTCAAAGTTTTGTGAAATATCCAACATTTCTTGACTTTTAACAGTAAACAACACAAACGTCGTATAAATGACTTTAGTTTTCGATAAAGTTATTTTGAAACTTGTTGTAAAATTGAAAAATTTGTAAAATTGTATCCTGGGGAATAAACTATCGTCGAAGTGTTCAGAACGTA
>BLSH010075291.1:427536-438736 GCA_018402905.1 Glandirana rugosa | reverse complement strand
GCAGAGAGAAGAACAGGGATATGGGTTCGCTCTGCTATAGTTTCACATAGAGTTTTTAGATGATTTTAGAACAGTGATATCATATCACTGTTCTAAAATCATCTAAAAACTTATTTATGCTTTTTTGACACAGTTTGAAGATCATTTTAGAACAGTGATATGGCTTCTACCGTTAATTAATACTTTTCAGACACAGTTTGAAGATGGTCCACATCCACCTCCATTTTTGATTTTTTTATGAAATTATTTTTTTTAAAATGCTTTTAGTTATTTCCCTGTCCCCATTTCTTTGTAGGGCACTTGTCCCACCCTTACCCCAATTTTCCTTCCTTTTGCAGACCTCTAGGACTTTCCTGGACTTTTTTACAGCAATTTTCAGAACTTTTAGTAAAATTACCAGAACCCCGGACCCGAACCCGGACTTTTTTGAAAAGTCTGGGTTCGGGTCCGGGTCCCGGACACCCCAAAGTTCGGTACGGACCCGAACTTTACAGTCCGGGTTCGCTCAACACTAGTTATAACCAAACATAACTTAGATGGTAAAACCATAAAAGCAGTGATGTTGCACATTTAATTTTGACGTTACACATTAAGAAAGTAATGAAGATACAATACACAGAAAAACCTTACTTTACCCATGCTTGCTACGAGCCGCAAGAGAAAAGGGGGCCGTTTACTGCTTTTATACCCCGCTCCACTCCCTTTCATAGATCCTGGTACATTGCCACATTCAGTCGGGGGGGGGGTGAAGAGCACTTGGTCAGCTGGAAGTCATTACATGTCATAAAAGACAGATAGCCCCGGCTGTTTCCTTCCACCCATCACCTCAATTGAGCCTTTGATGAATAAGACAACCCCCACACATAATTCCAAGGCTAGTTATATTGTCTTTACTGAGATTGTCCAATCCCTGGAGTTTCTTTGAAACTGACCCCTATCAAAAGTCCACAACGATGTTCATTTTAGGTGAAATATCAATATTTCCATTACAATCGCCAAAACAGCACTTACTATGCAGCCCCCAGGGCCCCTCCAGATGCTAGATAATATGTTGCTTAACTACATGCTAGCTAAGGCAAGTGAGAGAAAATGTTTTTAAATTGGGTTCTAGATGTAAAAAAGTTTGGTTTATTTCGTTATTTTATAGCCATTTCAGTGCTGTGTGATTTTCAGTCCAATAATTTGAATGACCTGAAATCACGAATACACTATATTGCCAAAAGTATTGGGACACCTGCCTTTAAATGCACATGAACTTTCATTGCATCCCAGCCTTAGTCTGAAGGGGTTCAATATTGAGTTGGTCCATCCTTTGCAGCTATAACAGCTTCAACTCTACTGGGCAGGCTGTCCACAAGGTTTAGGAGTGTCTATGGGAATGTTTGACCACCTTGCTTTGTGCACTGGTGCGTAGTCATGTTGGAACAGGAAGGAGCCATCCCCAAACTGTACCCACAAAGTTGGGAGCATGAAATTGTCCAAACTGTCTTGGTATGCTGACGTATTAAGAGTTTCTTTCACTGGAACTAAGGGGCCAGGATTGCACTCACTTGGTGCGAGTTACTACTGTGTGTGTCATCCTTGAAGATACAGGCATCACCCAGGCTGTGGTGACTAGTGGATTGGGCGGCTGGTGTAAGATAGATTGATGTACACAGCATCTGTAAAGCGGGCAGTGGCTAAAAGAGGGTGTCAGGACTGCTGTGGTGGTGGTAGCGACTAAGGGAGGCTGGAGCACAGGCTGTCAAGCTGCATGGCAGCTTCTGGGTCCTGTGTTCCTTGATCAGTGGTTGGATATATGGGTTCGGGAGCTGCTAGGTTCCCAGGAGCTGGAACATAAGCTACCCTGTCAGCTACTTGTCAGCCAGCTTGGTATCGATCGATTGATGAGTTTTGGGTGTTGTTAGGAATACATTGACACCCACAGGAGATCACACACCCAGTGCACTTTGAACATGGTGCAGGAAACACAGAACGTGGGTTTCCTGCACTGAGTTCTGGTGTGAACGAGCCCTTAAACCATCTTAATTTTTGTCTGTGCTGGACACTTTTCTTTTTAATGCTCCATGTAGATAAAAATACCAAAGTAGCAATTTTCCTGGGATCTTCAACTATTCTTATTTTTTAAGTAACAGAGATACAGTCTACAATAATAAGCCAGCATGCTTTTTTACATTGACAATATATTACAGTTGAGATGTTCCTAATGTGTAACAAGAGCTGCAAAGTGCATTTCTGTTGAGGGCTGTATAGAAGTACTTATACTTACATTGTATAGGTTTTCTATTATTAAACCTAACCTGAGTCCTCCCAAAACAAAATTATCAGGTAACGGCTGTCTTACCCTTTTATCATTGGACTGTCTGGCTTGCTGCAAGCTTTTGTCCTAGGTCCTGTGAACACTGTGAAATAGTTCCTATCTAAAATCTTTTGAAAAGTCATTGAACAGGTCAGTTGCACAGAGAATTCTGATCCCATCTGTATTTCTCTCCGTGATATTTTCTTCTATGTTCATAACTGTCACAACTGTCCAAGAGACATAGAGAACACAAAGATTTAAAAAATGGCAATCCCCCTCCCTGAATATTCCATAATGGGGTCATTCTGTGCAAGGATAACTTGTGCATCACATCAGTCACCTAAATGAGCTTTTGGGATAATTTGCCTTCTTATATCTGCAGGTTGTTATAGCTGTGTGGCTATATATTAGAGGATATGCAAGATGAAGGTGGAAGATGCAGGCTCTCTGCATTCTGTAATGATAATTGTGCTTACTGTTATATATAGTATATTGTTAGTGGCATTACTTTGCTTTTCATGAGACAATGTCCACTCCAAGTTAAAGAAATAATGTATGTTTACTGTATGAAAACAATACACTGAATACAGAATACATTAAACAACATTAAAAGGTGGATAAACAGTAAATTAAAGATTAAAAAAAAAAAAAAAAGACGTGGGAGCGCCATCATGCGCAATGGCGTCAGACGTCAGGCTGCCGCTGGCGCACATGCATCGGCACCCATGGTCGATAGGCGGGCCTGTGGACACCATGACTGCATCACTGTGGGTGAACCGAAGGCCCCTCCCCGCTGGGAGTCAGATAGGGAGGGGCCTATGTTCACCAGGGAATGGTGCTGAAAACCCCACCAGTCATCCCAGACGAATGGAGATATATTCCCCATTGGTCTGAGGAGGACATAGCGGGAGGAGACTGCCCAAAAGTAGAAAATACTCTGGGTCAAATTATATATCTACATTGTGCTTAAGGCCGGACAGTAAACTCAGTGTTGCTGGGATGTCATGGGGATATTTGACACCTCGACCTGGTCCTGGTCTGCGCATTGGATCCACTGTGTAACCCCGCACACAGGTACAGCAGACCCATAGTTGTAAATAAAAAATGAAAACATGGACAAAGAGAACTGTTTTGAAGAAAATTGAATACTGTTCACCTCCAAGGTGACCACTGCCTTGCTAAAGAAGCTGAGGGTAAATGTGATAGATTGACCAAGCATGTCTCCTGACCTAATCCCTATTGAGCATCTGTGGGGCATACTGAAATGGGAGAAGGAGGAGCGCAAGGTCTCTAACATCCACAGTGATGTCTTCATGGAGGAGTGGAAGAGGACCCCAGTGTCAACCTGTAAAGCTATGGTGAACTCCATGCCCAGGAGAGTTAAGGCAGAGCTGGAAAATAATGGTGGCCACACAAAATATTGACACTTTGGGCCCAATTTGGACATTTTCACTGAGGGGTGTACTCACTTTGTTGCCAGCGGTTTAGACATTAATGGCTGAGTGTTGAGTTATTTTGAGGGGACAGCAAATTTACACTGTTATACAAGCTGTACACGAACTACTTTACATTGTTGCAAAGTGTCATTTCTTCAGTGTTGTCACATGAAAAGATATAATAAAATATTTACAAAAATGTGAGGGGTTTACTCACTTTTGTGAGATGCTGTATATTTTTTAAAGCAGAGGCCCTACAGATTAAAATGGTGGGTGGTGCAATTTTTTTTTTCACAAAGTATTTGCACAGTGATTTTTCAAACGCAATTTTTTGGGGAAAAAAACACTATTTGGAATTTTAATGCACAAAAACACACCATATGTCCCAAATGGTTGGTAAAATAAAAAAGATGATATTATGCCAAGTACATAGATACCAAACATGACATGCTCTAAAACTACGCACAACCGCGCAGCGGCGACAAGCTATATACATTTTTAAAATCCTTTAAAAGCCTTTACAGGTTACCACTTTAGATGTACAGAGGGGGTCTACTGCTAGAATTACTGCCCTCGAACTGACGTTCGCAGTGATACCTCACATGCAAGGTGCAATTGCCGTTTACATACGACATGTGACTGATGCTTGTGTTCACCTTTATGTGCGTGCTCGGGGGGCAGGCGAGCTTTAATTTTTTTTTTTTTAATTATTCATTTTGCTTTAGATTTTATTTTTACACTGTCCCTTTTATTATTTTATTTTTTTTGTTTTTTATCATTTTTATTGTTATCACAGGCAATTTAAATATCCCCTATGATAGCGATATCTAGTGACAGGTACTCTTTTTTGAAACATTTGGGGTCTATTAGATCTCTCCTCAGCCCTTAAAGCATCTGACCACACCAAGATCGGTGTGATAAGATGCTTTCCCAATTTCCCAATAGCGCTGTTTATATCGGATGAAACCAAAGTCATGAAATGCTCGTAGCTAGTGGTTTCTTAGGCCATAGAGATTATTGGAGCCGTTCTAGTCTCCGATCAGCTCTATGGTCAGCTGGCGGAACCACCGGCTGCATTCTTGGATTCCCCAGTGGCACAGGAGAGTCCAAGAACACCATGGAAGACAGCAGGAGGGGGTTGTTCCCTCCTACTGCTTGTAAAAGCAGTCTAGCAGCTAATTAGCCACTAGGATTGCTTTTACATGAAAGCTGACCGCCGTCTGAAAATAACGATACCAAGATGATACCTAAACCTGCAGGCATTATTCTGGTATAACCACTCAAAGTCCCGCAACATATCAGGACATCGCTGGTCCTTGTTGGGCATTTATTGTAATGTGCTTTTTTTCACGCAGCCTGTGGGTTGAATGAAAAAAGAGAACCTTATAGATTCCTCCATTCATATTGATCAATCGGTGGGGTAGACCAATATCTTCAGCCCCTTGTCAAAAGGTTGCCAGGGTACATTATCGATACGTTGAACTTTTTATCTAAAATCAGCCACTTAAAATTTGCCAAGCCACGTTCCTTTGGGTTACTATGGACGTCAAGTCCTTACATTCCTGTATCCCCCATCATCTTGCCCTACGAGCTCTGGAGTTTCATCTGAAGTCTTATAGTATGTACTGTATGATCAAAACGTACAGAAGTTCATATTGATGTGCGTGACTTTCCTTTTAGGACATAATTCCTTTATGTTCAACAACAAATTTTACTTAGTGTAAAGGAGCGTCTATGGGGGCAAAGTTTTCCCCCTCCCTTGCCAACCTCTGCATGGGTTGTTGGGAGGAAGAATTTTTGTTCTCGCACACCAACCCATGTAGGGGTGCCATCAAGGGATATGGTTGCTATATAGATGACCTGATCCTAGTATGAGATCAGACCGAGGGTGACAGATTTAAACAAATTTGTCAATTCGAATGACCTTAATTTGGAATTTACTTGTGATACCAATGATAATAGGATTCATTTTTTAGATTTGACCCTTTTAGGGGAGGCCATCTCCGGATCCATACATACTTGCACATTCCACAAAAAATGTGCAGGCAATTCTCTTCTCCTGGCCAGCAGCTGTCACCCTGCTCATACATTGAGATCTGTACCAGTAGGTGAATTCATTAGGGCTAAATGCAATTGCTCCAGTGAGGAACTTTTTGAAAAAGAGTGTTCTATCATCTCAAATAGATTACAGCACTGAGGTTACAGTCCAGCACTAATAAAGAGAGCTTTTGACATTGCTTCTATGAAGGATAGAAGATATCTCCTTCCAGACAGCAGTAGCACTCTTCTGTCTACTGAAGCTAATATAGAAAGTTCATCTGACAGTACCAAGATGAGACACATGACCAGAATAAGAAAAAGTATTGATGGTAATTTCTCCCCTGTGGACAATGCTGTTACTTTGTTACCACCTACTCGAAGGAGTATCATAAGATTACGGGCCTTATTTCCAAATACCTACCAGTTCTCTATGCTGATGAAAGTCTGACCAAAATCTTATCTCGGGGGTGCAGATTCTCAAGTCGCCATTCCCAAGCTGTGGGAACGGTTCTCTCCCATAGCATGTTCTCTTTTTCAAAAAATAAAAAGACCTGGCTACACACACAGGGATCATACATCTGTGGCTCCACAACTTGCAGGTTTTGTAATGTACGCACTGACACTCACAAGTCTGTGGTATCCTGTGCCACGGGGAGAGAATTTGATATCCGCAATTACATTAACTGTGGATCGCAGAATGTGGTGTACATGGTGTTGTGCACTGAGTGCAGTTTACAATATGTGGGGTATACTACACTCCCACTCTGCACTTGTATTAGTGAACACAGGCCCCCATTGCTGAAGAAGTCCACACCCTGTGCTAGGATGTAACGCGTACATCGGGGAGGGGTTACGTCTGACATCACCTGTGGCCATCTTGGAGGAGTGTGTTTGCATACAAATTAGATTTTGTGCAACCTTTAGTACAAGCATGGTCAAAAATATTGCACTCGGCCTCGGTCAGCCTGCAACCACCCAGTCCTGTGGCCAGACACCTGGCTGCTGAAATGTCCTTCTCTCCATTGCCCATAGCAACCACAGTTGCAGCCCAATATACCCCACAAAAATCCTCCTCAACAACTGCTCCCTCTTTTTTACCATCCTCCTGCTTTTCTCCTCCATCAGCTGCACCCACTACTTACAGCCCTGCATCCCCATATAGAATTGCTGTGACTAAACCCAAAAAGAAACTGAAGTTTTTCCCAACCTGCACAATCCTACCACTATCCAATCCTGCCTCCACACGTGCCAAACTGATAGAGTCTGCTTCAACAACAACTGATCTGTTCCAGTTTGCCTCCACACCAGCCGATTTGTTCCAGTCTGCCTCCACACCTGCCCCCTTGGTTCAACCCATGAAAATTGGACCCTCTGCTTCCCACCTGCCTGTCGCTATTTCACCTAACTGTACCGGTTCTCTGTCCTTCACCCAGTCTGGCCCTATGGACTCTTTGCCGGCTATTCAATTTGACTTCATTGTGCCTGATGCCCTCTTTGTGGCTATTCCTGATGCCCAGCCTGCTGTCCCAGTGCCCACTGCCATGCCTGCCACCCAGCCTGTTCTGGTACCTACTGCCATGCCTTCCATCCAGCCTGCTGTTCCAGTGCCCGCTGTCCAGTCTGCTGATCCTGTGCCCGCTGTCCGGCCCACTGATCCTGTGCCCACTGTCCAGCCTGCTGATCCTGTTCCCACTGATCCTGTGCCTGCTGTCCAGCCTGCTGATCCTGTACCCGCTGTCTGGCCTGCTGATCCTGTGCCCGCTGTCCAGCCTGCTGATCCTGTGCCCGCTGTCCAGCCTGCTGATCCTGTGCCCGCTGATCCTGTGCCCGTTGTCCAGCCTGCTGATCCTGTGCCCGCTGTCCAGCCTGCTGATCATGTGCCCGCTGTCCAGCCTTCTGATCCTGTGCCCGTTGATCCTGTGCCCACTGTCCAGCCTGCTGATTCTGTGCCTGCTGATCCTGTGCCCGCTGATCCTGTGCCAGCTGATCCTGTGCCTACTGACCCTGTGCCCGCTGACCCTGTGCCCGCTGTTCCTGTGTCCGCTGATCCTGTGTCCACTGATCCTGTGCCTGCTGATCCTGTCCCCACTGATCCTGTGCCCACTGATCATGTGCCCGCTGATCGGCCTGCTGATCCTGTTCCTGCTGCCCAGTGTGACGACCCGGTGCCTGCAGCCCAGTGTGACGACCCGGTGCCAGCTGATCCAGTGCCTGATGACCCGATGCCTACTACCCAGTGTGATGACTCTGTGCCCGCTGATCCAGTGCATGATGACCCTGTGCCTGATGACTCTGTGCCCGTGATCCAGTGCCTGATGACTCTGTGCCTGCTGATCCAGTGCCTGATGACTCTGTGCTTGCCAATCAAGTGCCTGATGACTCTGTGCCCGCCGACCCAGTGCCCACTACCCAGTGTGACGACCCGATGCCCACTGATCCCGTGCTTGATGACCCAATTCCTACTACCCAGTGTGATGATCCGGTGCCCGCTGATCCAGTGCCTGATGACACTGTGCCCGCTGATCCAGTGCCTGATGTCTCTGTGCCCGCAGATCCAGTGCCTGATGACCCGATGCCTACTACCCAGTGTGATGACCCGGTGCCTGATGATCCAGTGCCTGATGACCTGGCACCCACCGACCCAGTACCTGATGACCCGGTGCCCACCGATTCAGTGCCTCATGACCCAGTGCCTGCTGATCCAGTGCCTGTGGATGTTTGGCTACCTAATGCCCAGCTTGCCACCGTTTTCCCCCGGCTTGATGCCCAGACTGATTTTGATGTCCCTGTGTTGCCTGCCGATGTCTGGCTAGCTGTTGGTGCCGGACTCAGACCTACAGACCCTGGTGGTGGGGGGTTTATTCCAGTACCTGACTTGGGGGACACGCCGCCCAGTAGGTTAAAGGACTCTGGTTGGAGAAGTGTAATAGAGTCCACAGAACGGAGGGGAAACTTTGCTGGACTGTTCCTGCACCCACAAGGACTATCCAGTTAACAACAAAATGGAGTGTCCGGAGGCCGCTCCTCAAGGAGGGGGAACTGTCAGGACCTGTGTCCTTGCTTGGGTCACCTGCTGGTGGCAGTGTTTGGAAAACCAACTGGTGTAGTTCTGGTGGCCACCAGCGGGTGTCTCCCAGGAGATTGAGCATACTGGTCATTAAGCTGCACCTGATGGGTCTGCTGGGTCTATATAAGCCCGTTTTGCTCCCTGTCCCAATGCTTCGGTATTTTCCCTGCAAGCTGTGTCCATGCCTGAACCTGACCTGCTCTGATCCCCGATCTGTAATGCAGACTCATAGACCTGATTCCTGAACCTGCTTCCTGCTCCCTTGCTCTCCTTCTGCTCCCAGTACCTGGCTCCCTGTTCCCCTTATCTGGTATCCCCATTTGCTTATTATATATGTGTGTTTTTTCTTCACTTATATTTAGTTAGTCAGATAGTTAGGTTTTTATTTTGGGGTTTGGTGTGTTTTCATCTTTTACTTGCTCATTTATGTTTGCTGGTGTTTGGTGTTGGAAGTGTGTTATTTGTCTAATAAATTTATACATATTTTCACTTTACACCTAGTCCTGATTCCTTTAAGTGCAGCCAACTGATCTGACCATCCCTGCTGGATACCTGCATATGGTATCCCTGACAATATCTATCATCAAACTTCATTTTAGCGCTGCACTTTTTGTTATAATTATTAGTGAACACTGCCATGGTGCTGGTTATTCAAATGAAAAGGGACTTTCCAATGTCTCAAAACATTTTAAACACATGCATGAAGGCAAAACCAATCATTTTTTTAGGTTTTATGGCTTGGAGAGGGTCAGCGTATCCCCTAGGGAGGTGACACCCACCAGAGGCTTCTTGATAGGGAAGTGTGGTGGATTTACCACCTCCACACGAGGTCTCCGGTGGGTATGAATCATAAATATGACATTGATCTTTTCCTAAAATAGCCTGTCTGTATCCTGGACTTATTTTTCATCTTTTCATCATTATTTTTATTTTTTTTAAATTACTTTATATCGCATTTATATTTATTCATATGGTATTTTTATACACATGTGTTTTACGAAAGTATTTTGCGATTATGGGGTTAATGTTAATGTTCATTACTGTCAGTTGTATTGATTTTGGATTGTGTATCCCTGTATGTTTTCTTTGTACATTTTTGTGCAGGTCAATCCATTTGTCTTCAAGGAGCACAGGCCTCCTCGCAACTTCCACCATAATATCATATGATAAGTGATTCCATCTTGGTCCTAAATGTACACCTGTTCGCTACATATACCTCTTGAATACCTGTCTGCCACACCTGTTGGTTTTATGTCTGTGTACTCAGGTATTGACAAATAGACTTGTGCATGGCTGAAAAACTTGTTTCTTTTTCATTTTAGTTTATTTAGTTTTTTTTATTTTTCCGTAAATTCGGAAATTTGAAAAATTCGGAATGAGAAAATTAGAAAATCCGAAATTCGGAAATTCACGGTAATTCGGCAATTGCAGTGATTCGGAAATTTGCGGTAATTCGGCAATTGCGGTAATTTGCGGTAATTCAGAAATTGCGGTAATTGTGGAAATTTGCGGTAATTCGGCAAATGCGGTAATTGTGGAAATATAGCAATTGGAGCAGCCGAAAATCTGAAATTCAGAAAATCGAAAATACGAAAATTTGAAAATAACAAAGAACATTTGAAATAATAACTAACTAGTAAATAGCTATTAAATTGTAGGTATTGGAATTTCCTTGAAAATATGGCTGTTAGTGATAAATTTCATATTTAAGTTCATTAACAGCCACATTTTCAAGGAAATTCCAATACCTATAATTTAATAGTTATTTATTATTATTTCAAATGTTTTTTCTTATTTCTGAATTTCAGAAATTCGGAAATAAGAAAGAACATTTAAAATAATAATAACTTATTATAATTTATAATAAGTTATAATAATAATTCAATAACTTATTATTTCAAATGTTCTTGTTTCCAAATTTCTGAAATTCAGAAATAAGAAAGAACATTTGAAATAATAATAAATAACTATTCAATTATAGGTATTGTAATTTCCTTGAAAATAGGGCTCTTAGTGATAAATGTAATATTTAAGTTCACTAACAGCCTCATTTTTAAGGAAATTCCAATACCTATAATTTAATAGTTATTTATTATTATTTCAAATGTTCTTTCTTATCTCCGAAATTCGGAAATTTGGAAATAAGAAAGAACATTTGAGATAATAATAAATAACTATTATATTATAGGTATTGGAATTTCCTTGAAAATGTGGCTGTTAGTGAACTTAAATATTAAATTTATCACTAACAGCCATATTTTTAAGGAAATTAAAATACCTATAATTTAATAAAAAAAAAATTTATTATTATTTCAAATGTTCTTTTTTTTTTTTTTTTTTTTTTAAAAAAAAATAATT
>BLSH010075291.1:386536-400497 GCA_018402905.1 Glandirana rugosa | reverse complement strand
GACACGCCCCCACTCCACATAGGCAGAGGAATGACGGAACATGCAGAGCTGTAGTCTGAATAAACAAGCTCTCTGCCTATCTCCCTGTAAAGCTCCCTCCCTGACACAAATTTTCGGCAGCTGTTATCTCATGTGTGGGAGAACTTGTCAGAAGTTACCATGTTGATAACAGAGGAATGAAGCACCAGAGAGAAACGGCACTTAGAACTTTGCAGAGAGATACGTTTACAAACTTTTATTTGGTACAAACGAAAGGGAGGTACAAAGATCAAGATTCTGAGGTAGTACATGAGAAAATGGCAGCAATATAAATCCAATTACTAATTGTTCTACATTCTGTGGTATATTATATCTACACAGTTACATTCAAGTTATCATTGTGGACAATAGGCAAGAGGGGTATTGCATTACAATAAAATATATGAGCGTGGGGGTTAAATCTAATTTAAAAAATCGTTTGAAGAGGAGAACCAAGGATCCCATTTACTGTTAAATATATGCATAGTATTATATAAGGTGTGAAAAATTCTTTCCACATTCACCATACTGTTTATTCTTTCGCGCAATTGGGGGAGGGGAGCATCTGAGGATTTCCAATTGATTGCTATTAGCCAGTGAATGGAGACACAAATAGAATGTATTAGGCTTTGGTGATTTACATGCAGAGAGATAAGTAAAGATTACAGATATATGTGTTTAGGTCAAATTTCATAAATAAGGTTTACAACCACTTTATATGTACAGTGAAGACATCATAAGGCTGATTGAAAATTTGGATCTTATGTCTGTCTACACATACAATGAAAATTGCTTTTGTGCAAGTAAAAGTGAATCTTAAATGTGCCCCAAGCTGATCTCAAACAATTTCTCCCTGGAAGCATAATGTCTTTAACTGTTGCATGTGTGCACATGCCCAAAACATTATAACAAAAAAAGAAAATGATAGAAAATAGCAGAAAGCAAACGTTATGTTAATATACATTGGCTTACTTTAAACAGTGAAGTGTAAAACATTTATGATATTCATGGGATTCTGGGATCACATACAGTCAGATGCCCACTCTGCTCAAAATGTAATCTGCCACTGAGCACTTGTATCTTTTACTGTAATGTAATATAAAAACACATGTGACTATGTATGCTGCTTTCAGTTGTGAGTTGTGAGATAAAAATACTGTATCTCACAAAAGTGAGTACACCCCTCACATTTTTGTAAATATTTTATTATCTTTTCATGTGACAACACTGAAGAAATGACACTTTGCTACAATGTAAAGTAGAGAGCTTGTATAACAGTGTAAATTTGCTGTCCCCTCAAAATAACTCAACACACAGCCATTAAACCGCTAGCAACAAAAGTGAGTACACCCCTAAGTGAAAAAATGTCCAAATTTGGCCCAAAGTGTCAATATTTTGTGTGGCCACCATTATTTTCCAGCACTGCCATAACCCTCTTGGGCATGGTGTTCACCAGAGCTTCACAGGTTGCCACTGGAGTCCTCTTCCACTCCTCCATGACAACACAGAGTTGGTGGATGTTAGAGACCTTGCGCTCTTCCACCTTCCGATTGAGGATGTCCCACAGATGCTCAATAGGGTTTAGGTCTGGAGACATGCTTGGCCAGTCCATCACATCTACCCTCAGCTTCTTTAGCAAGGCAGTGGTCGTCTGGGAGGTGTGTTTGGGGTCGTTATCATGTTGGAATACTGCCCTGTGGCCCAGTCTCTGAAGGGAGGGGATCATGCTCTGCTTCAGTATGTCACAGTACAAGTTGGCATTCAT
The DNA here is from genome assembly GCA_018402905.1 of Glandirana rugosa. Lineage (NCBI taxonomy): Eukaryota > Metazoa > Chordata > Amphibia > Anura > Ranidae > Glandirana > Glandirana rugosa. The sequence goes on along the minus strand of BLSH010075291.1, from coordinate 398,714 downwards.
GGTTCCCTTAATGAACTGTAGCTCCCCAGTGCTGGCAGCACTCATACAGCCCCAGACCATGACATTCACACCACCAAGCTTGACTGTGAGCAAAACAAACATGGGATTCCTCACCTGGTTGCCGCCACACACGCTTGACACCATCGGAACCAAATATGTTTTTCTTGGTCTCATCAGACCACAGGACATGGTTCCAGTAATCCATGTCCTTTAGTCTGCTTGTCTTCAGCAAACTGTTTGCGGGCTTTCTTGTGCATTATCTTTAGAAGAGTCTTCCTTCTGGGCACGACAGCCATGCAGACCAATTTGATACAGTGTGCGGCCTTTGGTCTGATCACTGACAGGCTCACCCTCCACCCCTTCAACCACTGCAGCAATGCTGGCAGCACTCATACATCTATTTCCCAAAGACAACCTCTGGATATGATGCTGGGCACGTGCACTCAACTTCTTTGGTGGACCATGGCGAGGCCTGTTCTGAGTGCAACCTGTCCTGTTAAACCACTGTATGGTCTTGGCCACCGTGCTGCAGCTCAGTTTCAGGGTCTTGGCAATCTTCTTATAGTCTAGGCCATCTTTATGTAGAGCAACACTTCTTTTTTTCAGATCCTCAGAGAGTTCTTTGCTATGAGGTGCCATGTTGACCTTCCAGTGACCAGTATGAAAGAGTGAGAGGGATAACACCAAATTTAACACACCAGCTCCCCATTCACACCTGGGACCTTGTAACACTAACCAGTCACATGACACCGGGGAGGGAGGGAACATGGCTAATTGGGCCCAATTTGGGCATTTTCACATAGGGGTGTACTCACTTTTGTTGCCAGTGGTTTAGACATTATTGGCTGTGTGTTGAGTTATTTTGAGGGGACAGCAAATTTACACTGTTATACAAGCTGTACACTCACTACTTTACATTGTAGCAAAGTGTCATTTCTTTAGTGTTGTCACATGAAAAGATAGAATAAAATATTTGAGATACTGTAACAGAAATGTGGACTGTCAAATGCAAAAAAAAAGGTATCGGATGCAATTTTAAAACACTGCTTTCACTTGAGCATTTGTCATAGAACTGAAATAGAAAACGGCAAGCGTTTAAATGTATTAGCTCTATTCCACACAATGATGAGTTTTGATGGCTGTTTTTCAATCCACAAATGAACATTATTATTGAGGAGCAAATTTTGTTGAGATGGTAGTTTCACAGCATGAAAACCTATAATGAAACGGTAGGCAATTTAATATTCACTCACTTAGTATTATCTTTTTTAAATACAACAAAAACATGCTGCTACCATTTTGATTTCTTTCCGGAAGGGTGTAATAAAGAATATCTACTCAGTTTCTAATTTAAGAAACCTGAGGCATAAGGGCATCCTTTACCATTGCAATAGTTTAATTATTCTGTTTATCCTGCAATTATATATTTCTGATATCTACTAATAGTAAAATGCTGCAAAGCTTGGAGATGGAAGTGACAATGATTCTCTTATGTAGTCTAGGTATAACAGACAGCAAGGTGTCACTGCCCTCTACTGGCTGATTGAATATTACAGACAGAGGTAAAACCAACATTTGCTGCAAAATTGTGTTTTAGCAAAAGGGAAAAATATCATTCATATCAATGTTATACCTTGACCTCTACCATATTACTAAAAGCCTGTGCTGCTTCTGTACGTTAAAATCCATCTACAGCCTCTTGTTTTTTTGTTCCTTTCAGAGTGATAAACAGGCATTTGCGGTTCATGTTGGCTTTTTAAATGTCTAGGAAGAAATGTAATTTGCCTCTTCTTAATGGCGAATGCAGCTGGGAAGTTGGATCTCTCCTCTGATAGACAGTGATTGAAGGTGTGGGAAGGATCAGTGGGAATTTACATAATTTCCATAAGCTTCTGCAGATATGGCAATTTGCTCTCAATCTAAGGGGCTATAGGTGGAGTTAGTTGTAGCTATTCAGTGATAGGGCTATCAATGGTTCCAGCTTCTAAACAGTTGCACCAACAGCAAGAACATTTTAAAGAAGGGCGCAGGATTAAAAAAAAAAAAAAAAACATTCATACTCCCCTAGGTGTATTCAGTATCAATCCGCCTCTACACCAAGAACTGAGCAATTTAAGACCACTAATCTAAGGTCTTGGGTCCGCTCTGTGCTCTGCCCATCCAGCGCTTGCTGGGGTGTCAGGCTGTGGAGGGTGCGGGAGGGGCTGGCTCAGGCTCTCAGTGGCGCACTGAGAGGCTGAGCCAGCTGCCAGTCAGGCATCTGGCTGGATCCTGACATTATTGTCAGGATCCCTGCAGAGCCTGAACTTTAGCCTACTGTCAGCTGAATATGGGTCACAGGAGTGCAGAACTAAGTGCACTCCTGTGACCTACAGGAGAATTGGCCAGAAAAGCTTTGGCTATACTCTTCTTTAAGGAAACACTTCACGAATGGATCTACTGGTAGAATCAACAGGTATTTGTAAAATGTTCTAGGGGGTACTGAGAAAAACAGAGAGCTCAGTCTTAGTGGTGTGGGTAGACGATATCACATATGGGATTTTAAAGTTTGACCATGGTTCTACTGTAACAAATTGGGCTAAAGGTTTTACTTTGCTAAACTTTTTAATGATGTTACTTTTTTGATCTTGGTTAGAGTATAAGTGATGTCGGCAGACGAGGGCGGAAATGACGCAACGGCGCATGTGCACCATGGTGACATGATGATGGCTTCCGCCCTGTGCAGGGCAGAAGTGATGTCACAGGCCAGGGGAATCCTCCATGTAAGAGGGATATTTAAACAGCTCTGAAACTTCTAAGGACCGTTTTTTCTTTTCGATGGAGGGACGTTCACGCCTAGGCTTTTATTAATATAAACATAGTGTGGGTGCAGGTTATTGTGGAGCTTTGTGAGACTGATGGAGATACACTGGACAAGATATTGTGCTTTGTACTTAATGGGCATATTTTTAAAATTTTACGCTAAGGATGAAGCACGGTGTGAGTTATTATAATTTCTATAGTTCTGTGAGTTCTCTTTTATTTTATGAAGACTTACCTAATGGTTTATAAGAACTTTTTGTAAAGGGGCTTTGATGGCAGTCCCCATGGGGGAGTTTAAGTGAAATTTGGGGACAACCTATAAGGTGTGTCAACATATTTGTTAACAAGCCTGGTATATAAGTATAGGAGCTTGGCAAAGTTTGACATATGATAATCTGTTTATAATAATATTTAAATGGTTGCAGGCAGAATCCATCATATGGTCTCTCCGTAAAGGGAGGTGTACGTTCGGCTTAATACCCCAGGGTTTTTTGGACTAACAGAGTGCAATTTATTTTTTTTGACTACCAGAGTGACAAGTGAGGAGTAGTGTTGAGCGAACCCGGACTGTAACGTTCGGGTCCATACCGAACTTTGGGGTGTCCGGTGGTTTTGGGGTTCGGTTTCTGGGTTCTGGTAGTTGATCACGCATGTTGAATAGCTGCAGGGCAGCCAATCAACAAGCATGTCACTGGTTTGCCCTTAGAAGCCATCACAGCCATGCCTACTAATGGCATGGCTGTGATTGGCCAGTGCATCATGTGACCCAGCCTCTATATGAGGCTGGAGTCACAGTGCTGCATGTCATATGCTCTTGGGTTAGTGTAGGGAGAGGATGCTGCCAGCGTTTTTTATGAGGGATTGCAGACATTTTAACATCTGATCCTGCATCCTGAGATTGCTACTACTGTTGCTCTGAGGGATTGCAGAAATTTGAGATTTCACATACTGCTGCTTTGAGTGACAGATTGCAGATCAAACTCTGCATAAAACAACGATCGATATGATCGTACACAACGATCAGATTGTGGGATCGTACACAACGATCAGATTGTGGGAGTAATTTGAGATTTCACATACTGCTGCTTTGAGTGATCTGACTGCACTAGGTAGAGGCTTCTGCTTAGAGGGACAGATTATTGTTCAAAAATCGTCTCCTAGTTCTAAAGGGAGAGGGTTCTAGCTGCAGCTGTAAGTGACACATTATTGTTCAAAAATCATCTCCTAGTTTATTTGATTTTTATTTATTTTCCCTATCCCCATTTTTTTGTAGGGCACTTGCCCCACTCTTACTTGCTAGGACTTACAGCCATTTTTGTGCTAAAGGGTTCGGGTCCCCCTTGACTTCAATGGGGTTCGGGTCCGGCATAACGTTCGGGCAACGTTCGGTGCCGAACCCGGACTTTTTCCCAAAGTTCGTTCGGACCCGCAGAACCTGAACGTCCAGGTGTTCGCTCAACTCTAGTGAGGAGTACAGATTTCTCATCTAAACCTTTTGGGGAATGCAGTAATTGGAAACTCCCATTGAGGACAGCATACCCCCCCCCCCCTCTTATTTGGTAGTGGTATGTAGATATTTCCCTCTTTCCCTTTTCTTCCTCCTCTATCATTTTTTTTCTCCCTGTAAGGTTCCCCTTCTAGGGGGAGTCTTTGTGTGGATGGTGGTCCCCAAGCGTAGAGTTCTATACACAATAACTAAAAAGAAAGATATTTATAATAGTTGATTTGGTAAAGATATTAACCACTTGCTTACTGGGCAATAAAACCCCCTTCCTGCCCAGGCCAATTTTCAGCTTTCAGCGCTGTCACTCTTAGAATGACAATTGTGCGGTCATGTAACACTGTATCCATACAAAATTTGTAGCATTTTTTTCACACAAATAGAGCTTTGTTTTGGTAGTAGTAGTATTTAATCACTACTGAATTTTTATTTTTTGCTAAACAAAAAAAGACTAAAAATTTGAGAAAAAAAAAACTGTTTTCATGTTTTCTTATAAAATTTTGCAAACAGGCAATTTTTCTCCTTCGTTGATATGCACTAATGAGGAGGCACTGATAGGCTGCACTGATAGGCACTGATAAGATGGCACTGATAGGTGGCACTGATGGGCACTGGTGAGGTGGCATTGGTGGGCACTGATCAGGAGGCACTTATGAGGCTGCACTGATAGATGGCACTGATGGGCACTGATAGGTGGCACAGAAGGGCACTGATAGGGGGCACTGAAGGGCACTGAGATGTGGCCCTGATGGACACTAATACGTGGCACTTATGGGCACTGATAGGCACTGCTAGATGACACTGATAGGCAGCACTGTTAGGTGGAACTGATTATCAGGCACTGATAGGCAGCACTGAAGGGCACTGATAGGGGGCACTGAAGGGCACTGAGATGTGGCACTGATGGACACTGATACGTGGCACTAATAGGCACTAATAGGTGGCACTGGTGGGCATTGATAGGTGGCACTGGTTGGCACTGGTATGTGACACTGGTAGGCACTGCTTAGCAGTGCTGCTATGCACTAGTAGGTGGCACTGGTGGACACTAGTTGGTGGCATTAGTGGGCACTATAGCAACAGTGGGTGTGGAGTGTGTGAGACCAACGTCCCGTTTACACAAGCCGATTACCGGCTTCTGTTTACATCACGTAATCAGAAACTATGATACACTGTAAAACGTACTTTTATGTTATCTTTCTGAGTACAATTTATGTATATGTTTTAAAGTGGATGTAAACCCGATTCATGAAATTTGAGCTGAGCACATAGATCTGCAGTGTTTTCTTATCTCTCTTCTAAGCACTTCGTCTCGTATCTGTCTCTTGCTTAGTAGCTCTGTTATCAGCCTAAAAAGTTCTCACACATTCTCCGAGACGGGAGATAGAAGTGTGTGTCGGGGGAGGTTGCTATAAATAGATTAGCAGAGAAATTGCTATCTAAGAGCAGAGCTATGCACATTGCTTTCTGCCTTAGCCTAGGAGAAGAGAGGGTGTGTGCCTTTCCTACAATCAGCTGTCTTGGGCATATGCCAATGATCCACACCCAGAGGTAACCAGGAAGAGAAAAATTTTAACACAATCTCCACTTTCTAAAGGATACATACAGAAGAAGACAGCAGATATACATGTAATACTTATATAGGGAGATTTGTTTCATCTCTGTGTATCATCTGAGGCTGTTCACTTCACTGGATATTTGTGAGGGTTTACATCTGCGTTAATGCTTTTATGGCCTTAAGGCCATTTCACACCACATGCAAGCCAGTGTTTTTTTTTTTCTGCATCAAAAACGCATAGAAAGTAAGTTATATGGTTTCCAATGGTATTGTCCACACCATTGTGGTCAGTGCCAGGGCTTTCCAGTTCCAGAAAAAAAGTAGAACATGCTGAATTTTTCCTGCACTGGACTGTACTGGAATGCAATAAAATGCATCAAAAAATGCACCGGAATGCACTGTAACGCATCAAAAATGTGCTGGCGCCAGTACAGTGAAAAAAAAAAAACAAAGAAGAAAAAAAGCATCCGGAATGCATCCAAAAACGCATCAAAAATGCATGAAAAACGCACCGGAACGTGCCAAAAAAGTGGTATGAACCCGCCCTTAATGAATGTTGGTATTTTAGTTATTATGTGTATTTGTGTATAAGTGGGCACCCAAAAAGTCTTTTTTTTTTTGTAAATTGTGTTTATACTTCTCTAATCGGTCTGTTTAAAGTGCTTTCACCAACCTGTAGGCAGGTGCATTTGATATAATATGTTCATATATTCTGTTGCTTTAAGCCTTGGCTGCTGCATGTAGGAATAATATATTTTGTGGTATGGTTTCCCTTGCATGTGTGTCACTTCCCATTCTTTAAGGCATATATGCAGGGGAACTGATCTCATGGTGGAGGGTCCAGTGTGGGAGCTGTATAGTGAGGACTGGTGTGTTATGTGATCTGCTTCTCTGGCCGCACTCCCATCTAATGGGACCCATATCTTAAGACAGCCATGTGTATGGGTTTTCTGCTATGGACTTCCAAAGAGTATGGGCAATACTACTAGGGACAGCACAGCCAATCTATGCACAGCCAACTGAATACATTGTTAAGGCATGTATGTAAAGATGATATTCTGCACTGTGATGTTCCACCACAAGTGTAAATTAAATACAGTAACTGTCCAGTAAATCAAGTTTTCAAAGGAGAAGTCTGCATCATTTACTGGGAAAGAGATGATTAATGAGTCATATCAATGAGTAGTCTTGGTGTATTACAAAGAACTGGGATTAAAGCCATAGCTAACCCTCCGGGTTTTAATCAAGAGAGAGTTGTACATTAATACGTGTAACCAAGTTAATTATTGATGTTATGAACAAATGTGAGTGTAATATACCATAGGAAGAAGTGGCCAGCTGACAGAGGAAGTGGTGATGGTGGCAGGTGACAGGGGTCCTGGTAGTGAGGGAACAGTTAGTACTTCATGTTCCCGACTTAGTGGTAGGATCTCCATATTGAAGCCTGCCGATTAGAGTTGAGCAAACCCGAACTGTAAAGTTCGGGTTCGTACCGAACTTTGGGGTGTCCGTGACCCGGACCCGAAACCGAACATTTGAAAAAAAGTTTGGGTTCGAGTTCTGGGTTCGGGTATTTGATCACGCATGTTGAATAGCTGCAGGACAGCCAATCAACAAGCATTTCACTGGTTTTCCCTAGAAGCCATCACAGCCATACCTACTAATGGCATGGCTGTGATTGGCCAGTGCATCATGTGACCCAGATTCTATATGAGGCTGGAATCACAGTGCTGTATGTCACATGCTCTCTGGGTGGTGTAGGGAGAGGATGCTGCCAGTGCTGTGAGGGACAGATTGCAGATAGATAGATAGGTAGAGATTACTACTACTACTGCTTTTAGGGACAGATTGCAGATCTCATCCTGCATTACAGAAATATCTGACTGGACTAGGTAGAGTCTATTGCTTAGAGGGACAGATTATTGTTCTAAAATCATCTGCTAGTTCTATAGGGTCAGGTTCCTGCTGTTGCTGTAAGGGACAAATTATTGTTCTAAAAGCATTTTGCAGCCCTCTAGCACTTTCCAGGACTCTTTTACAGTCATTTTTGTGCCGAAAAGTTTGGGTCCCCATTGAATTCAATGGCGTTCGGGGTAAAGTTCAGGTCAAGTTCGGTACCGAACCCGGACTTTTTTCCGAAGTTCGGCTGAACCCACCAAACCCAAACATCCACAGGTTCGCTCAACTCTACTGCCGATATACAGGTCCTGGGATCATGGCTGGGGACATGACTCTGCAAAATTAAATATGGAGGCCTCCCAAGGGTGGAATATAGTTAACAGTACAGAGTGAAAATGTGAGACAAGCTAGTGGGGTAAAGTACTTGCTCAGTAATACTTTCTCAAAGGTTTCAAGTCATATGTCAAGGCAGGTAGGAACAGAGTCAGACCATGTCGCCAGCTAATAAGATGAGGAAAAATATGTGGTCCTTCTGTAAGGGCGTGATGCTGTAAAGACATGGAAATCTCCACTGTCAGTGAAATCAATAGTCAGCAACTTCTTCAGATTCCAAGCTTGTGATATGGATTTTATTATCCTTTCTGTTTGTAGCACCCTGGTTTTGAACGAGAGTGCTGTCAAATTTAGTTTGCTGGGTGGTAATTAGCCTGGCCAATTGTTAGGGGATCTCCTGATTCTTTTCCTAACTCTGAGTTTGATGCACCTCTCTCCTCCTGATGGCATTGGTAAGGTAAGGTATATATTAACTTGGAATATGAATGATAGGCTGCTCCAGCCAATGGGCAGGGGCTTTCTTTGGCCTCACGGCCTGCTGGGAGAACCTATATATTTGGGAGGAGTCAGGTGATCAGGGTTCGGTGCCTGGGCAGCTGAGCTGTCTAGGTCGATGTATGTTAAAAACTGCTAAGCCAGAAATCCAGGGCTTATCTGGGAGTTCCTGGATGCTAGGCAGTCTAAACCTACCCAGGACAAGAAGCAGCAGCGCGGGGTTGGGGCTACATGCTGGAAGCCTAACCAAGTTGCACGGGTTCTACCGGCCAGAGAACCCCTCGTTGTTGGAGGTAAAGGGACAGAGTTCTAACAGAAGACAATCATTTCTGTCGCCAGAGACAAAGTGTGCAAAGAGAAGTAGAGTTTGATAGCGCTCAATGGAAGTAAAGCAAATATTGATTTCAATCAGATTATGACTAAGCGAACGGAGGTTTGTGAAACGCGTTAATCATTTCATATCTGTCCAGCCTGTTCCCTGTACATGGATTTTATGGATGTAACTATGGATTTGCCAAAATAAAATCACTATTTGCTTTACTTCCATTGAGTGCTGTCAAACTCTACGTCTCTTTGGATACTTCCCAGCTTACGGACTGGACCTGCACCTGGGAGGTGAGGCTAACATCAACACACCTGAGCGGCATACCTTTTGTTGAATGAGGAGACAAAGTGTGAACCAGGGTCAGAGGTAAAGGGGAAGCTGTCGCCTATGAGGGACAACGTTCCTGTTATCAGAGGCCAGAGTGTGGAGAGAGTACCAGAGCAGCCTTTTTCACTAGCTGGGGGACAGTGGAAAAGTTGGGAAAGTCTCAGCAGAAGTCAAGGTAGGAACCTAGAGGAATACAGGGGGTGACGCTTGCAAGTGAGTCCAGCAGTCGGGCTGAAGTAGCCGAGGAAGGGACTCAGCAAGTTGGCATAGGGAATACAGTAGTTGGCTGTATGGAGCACAAGGGAGCAAGTTGCAGTGAGAGTCCCAGAAGTCTTGTTGGGAGACTGTGAGTGTAAACTTGTGAAGCTACAGTGGGAGGCTGTGAGACGGAGGCCAGAGCTGCACAACGGGGATACCAAGTTTGGTATGTGTATCAATCTGTGTTGAAGTCCAAAGTGCAAGTTCAGTGCTCGAGGAAATAGTTCTAGTCAGGCGAAGTTCAGTTGGAAGGCCTGTGGGACTTTATAACTACCTTGAGAGCCTTATTCCAAGAGTCTCAGAGTCTGCTAAGTACTGTTGCACCTAGTTCCCAGTTCTTGAAGAGAAAAATAAATCTCTTTTGTTATGCTCCAACAAAGTGTCTGGCACTCAACTCAATTCTTCTATCTGCACCCACCATGCCTAGTGACCAACTCTGTGAGGATGGATGTCAGCTCTCCCTGGCCCTGAAGGGTACCATCAACTCTTCAGAGGTCGGGGCTTGGGCTAGAACTGTGAGATTTTGGCAATGCACATAATAGTTGCTGCATGACAGACTGAACCCTCCTTCAGTTTTTGTTGTTTCAGCCAAACATGGTAGTACCTACAGCGCTGAAAAGTCCATCTCTGCACACAGGAGAAACAATAGTTATGCAAATGAGAATCTAATTGTTTTCTTTGTGTAGGTATGAATTCTTGGCAGCAGTTTTAGGACATTTAATTAGGGACTGGTTTGCATCTCCTCTAATCTACATCGCTCAGGATGGTGTGTATAACTTAACTTGCAGCTCATCACATGACCTGGTGACATCTCCATGGTTTATTTCCATCTTTTTTCTCAAGCCGTGCAGAGTGAAGTGAAAGAAACCTAATCGTACAACTTCAGTAAGCAACACACACAGATTTCTGACAGTGAGGCTCCCTGTAGAAGCTACTCTCAATCATGTACTCTGGATCACCCTGGCAGGTGTGGCTGCCTGTGGCATGGGCCGCTAGAACAGGAGCAATCACACTTTGGTGGCAACACTGCAGACGCTAGATCAGCCTGCAGAAGGTAATGTTAATGGCAGAAACAAGAGGTATTTTCTCCATAATGAGCCTTTAAAAAAAGCAGTGGGCACACATAGTTATAAAAATGTAACAGGAAGGTTTTTATGGGAATTTTGGGCATTTACTTTAATCCCTAATGTGCTTTTAATTCTGGATAGAGTGAAGAAGGGTTAGAAATGTTGTTAGGTTAATAACGTTGTGTCCCCACTTGGGAGTTTCCCTTTACTTATTTCTGACATTCATCACCTGAGGAGTAATTATCCAAAGGAGTTACAAAATGCATTCAAAACCGGACAGAGATTTTTACCCTTCTCTACTTTAAGGGCCCTTTCAAGGGCCGGGTTTGCCTGTCAGTTTTTCAAGTGGACCTAATCGGACCCTATATTCACCCCTATGGAGCAGTGGATGACATGTCCACTGACATCCGCCACTATCCAATCCGATCCCGTTCGCAAAATCCAGACAGATGGTGGTCCTATTTTCCATCCAGCCAGGATGGCTGGCAGGGCCTAAAGAGGTGGTACTGGGAGCAGATGGCTAGCACTGGGACTTACTTACATTATTGCTACATTAAAGGGATCCCTGCCTGCAAAAGGCATTCACCTTAGGCCTGGCGGAGTTAGTGCCTGGCCTGCAAATCAGTGCTAGTTGGTCTGAGAAGTTCAAGCAAGTGATGCGCTGGAGGTGTTGAGGAGTAATAGTCTGCAAGCAAGTGTTGTGTTGGAGAGAAGACTGGAGTATATATACAGGGAGTGTATATAGTTGGTCAATATTTTGCAATCAAGTGGGCATTCCATATTCCTTTACCCCATCCAAGTTAATTCCCCTCAATTAAAATACAAAACAAAGTACATGGATGGTTTTCTGTATAAGAGTGACTAGAAATTGTGTGCCTGGCTGGGCAGGGTCACTGGTGGACTACAACACTCAGCAGCCCCTACAGGGGTACTGCTACACATATAGAAGATTTCCACATTTCCTCCTCCCACAAAATAGAAAAGAAGTGATATGAAATCCCCACAGTCGGAGATATTAAAATCTTACTGAAGTTCTAACATTTGTCCACTCTACCAAAAATACAAAAAAAGGTGGGCTTTAAAGAATGTAATTCCAGGTAACAAATGAAATATTCAGATGCTAAGGGATGTTTTGAATTTGTCTGGTGGCTATGAGAAATGACATTATTTCATCAGGGAATTTGTATGTGAAAAGCATCAAAGATCCTGAAGTGGGTGTTTTGGGGAATAGTTTTCTCTACAATAAGCAGAGATTCTCAGATCACCAGATTACTGACAGTATAGACCGGCATGGGCTGGGGAACTGCAGCATTGGCTAGATGTTATTGTATTGAAGCTTAGCAATTCTTATATGTGATAGGTGCATGTGTCCATTTTAAGACATTTGCTTTGTTTTTACCTTTTGTTCTGTCCAGTAAATCAGTACTTTTTCAACTTTCTTTAACAGAACAAGCTGCCCAGCACAAGAGGCAGTTGGGGGTTGAGACAAACTACATGGACAGGGGTGCTTAAAACGGTCAGCTTTTATTCATATCAAACCCTTATCCCATAAGGAAAAAAAAAATCTGTTGCTTTGACTACTTAACTAATTTTTTTTTGGGGGGGGGGGGGGG
>BLSH010075291.1:373531-386526 GCA_018402905.1 Glandirana rugosa | reverse complement strand
GTGTGTCCCCAGGTTTCAGAGGGACTTCCTGTCCCTCTTCCACCTTCCGCCTCTTGGCCGCCTAGGCGACTCCTCCTCTCCTCCTAGGCGGCCCCTCCCTCCTGGCAATCTTCTGGGACACGTCACAGGTCCCAGAAGATTGCCTGGCCACTAGGAATGCGCAGTGGGTGCCCGGCCGTGAAGCCGGGCCGGGTGCCCACACTAGGAATGGCGGGGCCGTCGGGAGGAGCGGGGAGACGAGCAAGGCTTCGGGAGCAGCCATCGCTGGACCGGGAGACAGGTAAGTTACTGTTTATTAAAAGTCAGCAGCTACACTTTTTGTAGCTGCTGACTTTTAATAAACACAAAACAGTGTGGAACTCCGCTTTGGGATAAAAACTTCTTCAAACATTTAACACAAACAAAATGTATGTGATATTCTTAGGGTCCATTCACACTGGTATTAAGAGCAGGCATTTGAGAGGCATTTGAGAGGCTTTACAAATGCCTCTCAAATGCCTATGCACAAGATACAATAGACAGCACATTGTGCTGTTCACACTAAGCATTAGCATCGCGTTGCTCAAAATGAAAGCCTCATGTTGAGCTGGGAGGCGTTTGAAGCATTTCAACGCCTCCCATTCAAGTCTATGGTAACGGCAGGCATTTTCGTGTGTTTTTGGCGCAGTTGTGGCGCGTTAAAATTAATCATTTCCGTTGTGGAGCAGTTTTAATGCTCCCTAATGCTCATCAAATGCTATGAAACCGCGCATAGAGAGTTTAGAGAGCGTTGTTAACGCTTGTAAATCACCCTATGCTAACGCTCATTGACGCCTGTCTGATGCCCATACTAACGCCATACAAGCGCTATAGGAGCGTTGATCGAGCGTTAGACATTTAGTCCAGTATGAACGAGCCCTTAAAGTCGTTGTAAAGGTTTAACGTTTTTTACCGTCAAGCATTCTATGCATGAAGGTAAAAAAACTTTCTGTGTGCTGCTCCCCCCCACAGACCCCTAATACTCACCTGAGCCCCCTCTTGACCCATCGATGTGCACAAGAGCCTCAGCTGTCCCGGCACTCCCTCTCCTCATTGGTTGAAACAGCAGCCACTGGCTCCCACTGCTGTCAATAACAGCCAGTCAGCCAATGAGGAGAGAGCATGGGCGGGGCCGAGCCACAGCTCTATGTGTCTTATGGATGCATAGAGCGGGGCTCGGAAGGGAGCATGCACCAGTGCCCCCAGTGAGAGCAGCTTGCTATTGGGGCCCATGATCCCCATTATTAAGCACCGGAGGAGCATAGCGAAACACGTTGGGGGCATGGCCTGGTTGAAGTCCAGGCTGAGGTTGTCACTCTCATCACCAACGTAGGACTACATGGTTGTGTGGCATTAGGGATCACCTCTTTCTTCTCCTTCGAGTTATAGCTAAGAGCCAGGACGAGCTCTGTCCCTTGCCAGCACTCCCTGCAGTAGAGGCGGAGAAGACCACATACATTCCTTATATCGGCGAGCCTGAGTGGCACACAAAGCAACGCCAGGGTCACAGTTGCTATTGGGGTCATTGGTCAAGGGGGAGAAGTCAGGAGCACTGGCGGCAGATATGAGAAATGGAGGATCAGGGCTGCTCTGTGCAAAATCATTGCACAGAGCAGGTAAGTATAACATGTTTGTTGTTTTATTTTTATTTTTTTTAAAGCCGATACCTTTAATACCACTTTGGATACATCTTAGTTTGTCCAGAGACTCAGTAAATCACAGAGCTAATGGCAGTATTTCCCCAACCTTGAAAGGACAATCATGCTTTCCAAGCTGCTGCGTCCATTACATCTCTGTGTATTGTGCGGGCAGTACAATGATCATTCTCTTCTATGAAAAAGGAACTAGAAAGCAGTGATGACAAGAAATTTTCCATCTCATACGGTTTCTAAGCTCCAAATTTTTGGCATGCTGCTTGCCCTATACTATGCAATTGTCACAAGTGAGGCTGGAAGGGGTCATATTGATTCTTTGGTTTTTACAGTGTTTCTAGCTACAACTGACATTTTCAAGCTCGTCTTTAGATTACAGGGAAATTCACACTACAATAGACATCTCAGTCATTTTTATAAATGTATGAAAGTCCATCACAGTAAAAAAAAAAAAGTTTTAACAGAGAAAAATGCTCTATCATATTATGAGCAAATAGAATCTTCCTTCTACAGACCTATCATTTTATGTCCTGTGAAATCACCATAGAGAGCCGAAAGTCTGGCTGTTATTTAAAGAGGTTCTAAGGTCTAAACTTTTTTTTACATTAATGCATTTTAAGCCCCACTACCTGTCTCCCCCCCTCCCCCATCCCTAAACACTTACCTGACTCTCTGACTCCTCCTCCGTGACTACTTTCAGTAGTCTCCCTTAACCTGTGATTTTCCTTGGCCTTGGGACTTTATTGATGGTCCCAAGAGCAGCACCACCTTGGCACTAAATTCTTTTTTCTGCTACTGGAAGTTGAGAAAAATATCAGGGTAAGGGGAACATATGACTCACCTCTCTCCCATTTTCTTGTTGACTGGATTCTCAGGCACTCATTTCTCTGATATATAGGGGCAAGGAGAAAATCCTCAGCCCTGTGTAGGATCCAAGTTGCAACTTGCAGTTTTCTATGGGCATCCACATGTTACTCTTGTGGTCTTTTGCGTTCAATGGATCAGCATGGAAGGGACCCGCGCCCACGCGTGGGAGTGACGTCACACGACTCCGGCCAGACACAGAGCTAGAGACGTGGCCCCCGAAGGAAGAGGGGCTGAAGATGGACACTGCCTGCACAGGGGACAACGCTGGACATCGCAGGCTTCGTTTGCAGGTAAGTGACACATAGTGGGCTACTATGCGATGCATAGTAGCCCATTATGCATCTACTTTGCAGGGGAATATAGAGGAAGTAAACCCCATCTGAGTTTACTTCCTCTTTAAGTTTTTTGGATAGCATAGGGAAGGGGTAACGCCCCTGTAACATTTGTTTTGCTGTCTGTGCTTCTGTTTAGAGGATTTCACCTCACTTTACACCCCGGTGACAATTGGATTTTGAAAATTTTGGGTTGTTGTGGAAACCAAGATTGGTGATTAAGCTTCAGTGGAGACATCTTTTTCCCATGATTCTTACAGGAGTGAATTTCCTCTCACTTCCTGTTGTCTCCCTCCGTTTGCAAGTAGGAGTCGTTTGTAACTAGGGGACCGTCTGTGTTTAGAAATTTACAGGCATATTTTCAGAGAAGAGTTAAAAGGCAGAAGAAAAACCCCTTCAGAATCACATTTTTGGGCAGAAAAGAATGCTTAAATAAATGTGGCATTTGGGAGCATTTGGCGTTTTCCAGTGTACATTGAAAAATGAGCAGAGGGGAATGTTTTGGAAAAAAACACTTGTAAAAGCAAATGCCCATAAATTTGCATAACCTGTTGTGACAGTTGAGAGTTTGACAGTGAACTTCTGAGGTTCTGCCATTTATTTTTATTGTGCATGGGCCCTAAAGCACCTGTTTAGGAAATCCCCTATTGCAGTACCTATTAATCCCTAGCTTGAAATTAACTCATTATAAGGTTTAAATAAAAAAAAATCCAAGAGTGTTTTTTACTTACCAGAATCAATAACTGAAAAATATGTATTAGAAATATTAACAAAACGTTGTGCAGATGCACTCATGTTTATTTGCTTTGTTAGTACCTCACAAATTCGCAAACACGGCCTTTTAGGCCATCTACTTTTTCAAAGTCTGCTGGAATCCATGTGTATCCATGTGTAATCTGTCAACACATTGGGATTGATTAACCAAAAGGAAATAGGCTGTTTACATTACAAGGGAATTTTCACTTTGCAAAGGAAAAAAGGAAAATAAAATAAAACGGTAGGCATGATTGGATGATAGAAGTCAGCAGAGCTTCACCTCATTCACTAAGCTAAGTGAAATTTCCCTTGCAAAGTGAACAGCCTATTTGACTTTTAGTAAACCCCACTGAGTCTACTGCACTGCATGTTACATACAGTAAAGAAGAAAAGTACCTGAACATGGTAAAAATACTTCATGTAAAAATGTTTTAAATATCTGTATAAGTATTTAAAGGGTATGTAAACCCACCATTCCATATTCTGATATGTGCCTGTTATACCATGTACTTGTAAGAAAAAGTATCCTGCCTTCTTTGTATTGCTTTCTATACCTAGCATTTCTGTCAGTCCCTATGCTTCTCTATTAAAGACTGACCACACTAAACAGAAGAACACACCATGGTCAGCTCTCTATATTTGCTGCTCTCCTCCAATGATAAGACTTGTCCTGACTCGCCTACACCCCCCCCCCCCCGCACAGCCTTTCACTGGGTGTTTCTCCCTCCCCCCAGCTCATATGCAGCTGAGATCATATGGACTGTGATCACTTATATAAAATGGAAAAAAGATATTTACAATGTTTTTTAAATCTATACACAAATGTTTTGCCTTTCATTTTTATTTTAAACCGAATGGGTTGTTGTACAAGGTGACGGGTTACAATCACTTTAACCACTTCACCCCCGGAAGGATTGCCCATGTTAGGACCAGAGCACTTTTTTGCGATTTGGCACTGCGTCGCTTTAACTGACAATTGTGCAGCCATGCGACGTTGTACCCAAATGACATTTGCGTCCATTTTTCCCCACATTTGCTAAAATACAAACCCAAAAAAAAAATATAAAAAAACAAATTTACTCATCGTTTTTAGACGATTTATATTCTTCCTCATATTATAGGTAAAAAAAATCGCAATCGGCGTTTATTGGTTGGTTTGCGCAAAAGCTGCCACATTTATCATTTAAAAATGTGTAAAATAACTACAGAGGAAACCTACCTCTAGTTGAAAGGTCTCCATGAAATACCCCCATACACCCTTGTCACCAAAATTGTGGTCATCTGATGAGTGACTATTTGACAAAAATGTTGGCTGAAGTTGTACTTCCTTGGTCACCTGCCCACCCCCATCCTGTGTTTAAACAAAGAAGGAGTAGCAGAGTACAGATTAGATTATACTTCTGACCTCTCCATCTCCAAACATGCGTCTTGTATTAGACTAACAACATTGCCTAATGCAGTGATGACTGTTTGGCTTCTAGCTCTGGTATTCCCCTTCTCCCCTATTTTATATTTTGGAAACCTGTACATATTCATATTAACAATGAGAAATGTCTACAAATGTCTTTAAGTGTCTATAATTCACGTACTGTCTATATATGACACTTTTAATAAAATATAATAAAATACAATAGTGGAAATCACTCAGCAATTGGTAAAAAGCAAAAGAGGCAGAACAATCGATTCTGCTGGCAAACAAAACCATAATGCATTCCGTGCATTAAGATAAAAAAAAAACCTGTGTGCAGCAGCCCCCCTCAGCCCCCCTAATACTTACCTGAGCCCCCTCTCAAAACAGTGATGTCCCCGAGTGCCTTGGCTGTCCGGGACTCCCCCTCCTGATTGGTTGAGACACAGCAGCAGCGCCATTGGCTCCCATTGCTGTCAATCAAGGTCAGTTGGCCAATAAGGAGAGAGAGTGGACAGGGTCGTACCGTAACTCCGTGTCTGAATGGACACACGGAGCTGCAGCTCGACTCGGGTGCCCGCATAGCAAGCTGCATGCTGTTGGGGCACTCAACAGGAGGGAGGGGCTAGGAGTGCCAGCGAGGGACCTGAGAAGAGGAGGAGACTTTAGTATAACTTTAAAGTGTTTCTAAAGCCACTAACATAAAATCAGTCTGTATATGTAGTAAAGCATGCTTGTTATACTCATATAGAAAAAGTGGGGGTTTGTTTGAGACTTTAAATGAGGTTTCTGGCATTTGGATCAGAGGCACCTCCATTCCTATTACATAAGAAAAATACAAGGTGGTTTGAGACTTTAAATGAGGTGCGCTTTATGGACAGCAGGAGACATAGTAGTCTGAAAAATAATTTTATTTCATCTGTCAGAGGACAGAGGTCTAATGACCACATATATCAAAGGTAATACATATAGTAATAAAAAATAGGACATATTTCATATATATACATACCCATACATACATGCATGAAGAGACATTGTTGCATGAAAACTGTATAATTGTATTTAAGTAAATAATTAATGGTCTCAGCTGAAGATTTTTACTTTTCATCCAGGCATGGTCACTCCTGCTTGGTCAGTGGCTTGGGCTAATGTGCTTAATGGAGCACCTTTCCTCTTACATGGATACTCCAGGTTTGCTTACAACAGCGCTTCTTTTTTCCTTTTTTTACCCAAACCCCCTCTTTTTGGACACACAGCTTCTCACACTCATTATAGTCACTTTAGTTTGGATACATGATTCAACAGCCATAATTTTCTACTACCTCACACCAACATTTTTAGTTCACTATCACATTACCTTTCATTATATACACCAATCCTTCTTAGCACAAGCACTGTTTAACCTTCTTTTCCCTACATATTCTGTACCATTTTGCTGACATCCCCTAAGCCACCATATCCATACATATGTATGTTGTTTTCAGATTCCTTGGGTGATCAATGCTATATCCCCATGGACCCGTCGGTGGTACACATCATCGTTAACTACTTATCTACTCCTCTCTCTCCGCTGTCGTGCCACCTCAATTTACCAACTCAGCTCTCGTGCTGGATATTGATGCCCGGCCTGCCTCAGTGTTTGCTACCACACCCCACAGTCACAGGTGATCTGTAAGTATGGGTTGGGTATTCTCCCAACCCCCCCCCCCCATTACTCTATGGCTTAGCATGACCCATTGCTTATTGATCTTTATACTCTTTTTTTAGACATTCTATTGACATATGGCTCCTGATGAGTGACAGCATGGCCACAAAACGCGTAGAGCCTTCAACCTCACAACCAAGCGTCATACTAGAATTATTTACCTGTACCAGCATTTTTTGTATATCTTCTTGTATTTTTATTATGATTATCCCATAGGTATACTGTTAGTCATTAATTACTTACTTAAATACAATTATACAGCTATAATGCAACAATGTTTCTTCATGCATGTATGTATGGGTATGTACACCCTGTTCCAAATTATTATGCAA
The DNA here is from genome assembly GCA_018402905.1 of Glandirana rugosa. Taxonomy (NCBI): domain Eukaryota; kingdom Metazoa; phylum Chordata; class Amphibia; order Anura; family Ranidae; genus Glandirana; species Glandirana rugosa. The sequence goes on along the minus strand of BLSH010075291.1, from coordinate 379,456 downwards.
ATTCTATTTCAGTGTCACAAAGATTAAATATTTTGTTTTTCAGTTTAAATCATGGATGGCATTGTGTCTCAGGGCTCTTTTGATCACTGAAAACAATCTTGGACACCTGTGATAATTAGATTGCCAGGTGAACCCAATTAAAGGAAAAACTACTAAAGGAGGGTGTTCTACATTATTACGCAGAGCACCATTTTCAAGCAATATGGGGAAGAAAAAGGATCTCTCTGCTGCTGAAAAGAGTGAAATAGTTCATTGCCTTGGACGAGGTATGAAAACATTAGATATTTCACGAAAACGTAAGCGTGATCATTGCACTATTAAGAGATTTGTGGCTGATTCAGAGCACAGATGGGTTCGTGCAGATAAAGGCACATTGAGGAAGATTTCTGCCAGATCCATGCATCGGATCAAGATAGCAGCTGCTTAAACACCATTACATAGCAGCAAACAGATAGTTGAAGCTGTTGGTGCCTCTGGAGTCCCACGGACATCAAGATGTAGAGTCCTCCAGAGTCTTGCAACTGTGCATAAACCTTCCATTTGGCCACCACTAATCAATGCTCACAAGAAGAAACGGCTGCATTGGGCAGAAAAATACACAAAGACTAATTTTCAAACAGTCCTGTTCACTGATGAGTGCCGTGCAAGCCTGGATGGTCCAAATGGATGGAGTAATGGGTGGTTGGTGGAGGGCCACCCTGTTCCAACAAGGCTGCAACGTCAGCAAGTCGGTGGTGGAGTCATGTTTTGGGCCAGAATCATGGGAAGAGAGCTGGTCGGCCCCTTTAGGGTCCCCGAAGGTGTAAAGATGACCTCTGCAAAGTATGTGGAGTTCCTGACTGACCACTTTCTTCCCTGGTACAGAAGGAAGAACTATGCTTTCCGTAATAAAATCATCTTCATGCATGACAATGCACCATCTCATGCTGCAAAGAATACCTCTGCATCAATGGCTGCTATGGGGATAAAAGGAGAGAAAGTCATTGTGTGGCATCCATCCTCCTCTGACCTCTATTCTATTGAGAATCTTTGGAGCATCCTCAAGCAAAAGATCTATGAGGGTGGGAGGCAGTTTACATCCAAACAGAAGCTCTGGGAGGCTATTCTGACATCTTGCAAACAAATTCAAGCAGGAACTGTCCAAAAACGCACAAGTTCAATGGATGCAAGACTTGTGAAGCTGCTATCAAATAAGGGGTCCTATATTAAAATGTTTAAAAAGCTAAAATGTTGTTCAAAGTTTGATTGAAATAGCCTTTGATTTCAGTAAATATGCTGCAAACACAACAAATGACAATTTTCAGTTCTTTACAACCTATAAAGTGTTTTGAAACTTACTGTGCGTAATAATTTGGATCAGTGCATTGTAAGTTTTTTACTTTGAAAAAAAAATACTGTTATCATTAGGAGGTTTGTTCGAATAAAATTTGAATTGTACTCTTAATAGTTGATAACATGAGAATTATGCTGACTGTTGTTTACATCAATTATTTAGGTAAATGAGAAAAATATCATTGGCATTATAATTTGGAACAGGGTGTATATATACGAAATATGTCCTATTTTTTATTACTATATGTATTACTATTGATATATGTGGTCATTAGACCTCTGTCCTCTGACAGATGAAATAAAATTAATTTTCAGATTACTATGTCTCCTGCTGTCCATATAGCGCACCTCATTTAAAGTCCCGAACCTCCTTGTATTTTTCTTGTTATACTCACTGTGGAACCTAAGGGGTTAATCCTGTGCATTGTGTAAAAAGGCTGTTTGATCCTGTCTTCTCTGATTCTCCCCTTCTTCCACAGTTCCCAATCCATCTGCTGAGAGTACAGGGACTGGGGGGGGCACTCTGCACATGCTCAGTTAGGTATGTATTGCTAGAGAGTTTTATTTTTCCGTGTTCTCTGTACTGTGGGAGACCAAATATAGGGAATGCGGGTTTCTGGGTTTAGTAACACTTTAAAAAAGCCTTAGTCGTGCTTCTTTTCTGGGTCACAGGAGTACACTTACTTCTGCAATCCTGTGATGCAGAGTTGGCTGATGGCAGGTTATTGACAGCTATTGACAGCTGATATGGCAGAGCCTCTCCAGGCTCTGGAAGGATCCTAATCACATTGTTCAGATCCACCATACTCCCTGATTGACAGCTGGCTTCAGCTCTCAGCACACAGCTGAGAGTCAAAGCCAGTTCCTGTCTGCTCACCAGCCTGGAGGTCCAGTGAGTGCTGCAAGAGCAGAGAGAAGACCTGTGACTGACAGTCACTGCTCTCTGTTCTGAACTGAGCGATCAGCAGTCATGTGGTCACTCAGTTCTAAGTCTTAGCACCAATGTAGGATACTGATGCAGGTGAGTATGGATGTTTGCTTGTTATACACCCTAAACTTCTCTTTTAACATAAAATGCAGAAGCCCAGCCTCTATATCTTCAACTCATTGTTGGGACAGACATTGTTCAATGATAGTTTACAACTGATAACAAAATCTGCCAGCATAGCATAGACGGTTTTTTTGTGTTATTTTTAAAGGAATATTTTATTAAATAGTTTGTAAATATAAACATAAAATAGGTTTACACAGTAATAATAACATTGAGCTCTTAGCATTGTGCAGAGGGTAGCATACAATATGGATATAAACTGTTAGGAGACAATACACAAGAAGAACAAACCCACAGTAGCATAACAAAATGCATAATAATTTCATGTATTAAGAAGGCCTGGAGGCATGGTGCCAACTTGCTGCCTGGAAACATATGGAATTGTTCAAGCATGACAACAATTGAAACTTTGATGAAGAGAAGGATAAATTCAACATATAAATAACATACAAAAATGTAAGTCTTGAATAACCCTATAGTGAGTCCAGATATCAGGATCATTAGTATATAGGAGTAATTGGATGCTCATTTACTGCGGTCAAAAGCATGGATGTAAGAATTAATTGGAAGTATGCACATCAGAAGGTGATATGAAGGGTCTCTAAGGGGAGACAGATTGGTCTGGGTGGTTTTACTGTTGATATCTGAAAAACCATTTGGAATAGAAAAACAGGTGAATACGTTGTTACACTTCCTCTTCTTTATAAGTAGCCTCTATACAACTCCTTTATCTAAAGAAGAATTTGGACATTTTCAAGTTTTTATATAGTGAGTCGAAGATTTAATTTCATAAATAGTGGGGGCCTGTTGGTCACTCCATTTTTTCATAATGCATCTTCTGGCTGCTAGAAGGCAGATGTGGATCCAACTGTGGTTGGACATCGTTAATGTCCCAAAAACTATAGTAAGCCTTTCCTCATAGCTAGACACTATGAGCAGAAGATCATTGAAAATGGGGATATTTGTAATAGTTTGGATGTATAATCTTGAGATCGTAGTACAGTACCATAGACAGTGGGACAGAGTGGATTTGGTCAGACTGCATTTAGGACACCTGTATGCTCTCTGACTCATGCCGGAGAAGTGGTTGCAAAGTAAGGAATATAGGCACAGTGAATCATTTTAAAATGTGTCTCTCTCTATGTTTCACTAAGAATAATTGAAGCAATGGTTTTGTAGCCTGCAAGTAGCTTTTCCACTGTATTATTAGAGGAAAAGTTCTAAGCCCACTTGGCCAAGTTGGATCCACATAGGGTTTTAAAGAACTACAGAGTAAAGATCTGACATAGAAGTTGACAGCCCTCTTAGGCCTCATACACACGGACGTTTTTTGAAGCCGGCGTTTTCTGGCGTTTTTTGCAGCTCTCCATGTTAGTCAATGGCCCCATAAAAATGTCTGCGTTTTTGAGCTGTAGATGACGTCGGCGTTAGTGAGCTGAAACTAGAACCCACAGCCATCGCGTTCTGAGGCTGTAACGTTTTGGCATTTTTTGATGCCGACACCACAATATGCCAACAAACGCCACCTAATATTATACCGGCGTTTTCCGGCGTTTTTTGACGCCGACGTTTTTAGGTTGAAAAATAGCAGAGGGATGATTTTTTTAAAAAAACGCCTATTGACGCCGACGCTCACTAATGCTCAAAAAATGCTGATGCATAACGCCGAAAAACGCCGACTTTTTTTCCTTGACGTCGGGCCCGACGTTTTGTTTATTTTTTTAGAAACGTCCGTGTGTATGAGGCCTTAGTAGAGCATCTAGAGCAGTGGTTCTCAACTCCGGTCCTCGGGACCCCCCAACAGGCCAGGTTTGCAGGATAACTGAAATGCATCACAGGTGATATCATCGGCTGCTCAGTGATTACAGTATTCTAGTCTGCATCTCCCCAAGGTAATATCTAAAATCTGGCCTGTTATGGGGTCCCGAGGACCGGAGTTGAGAACCACTGATCTAGAGGATTGACTTGCAGGTTCACAAAGTTACTTTCCAGTAACTAGAAAATTGAAGGAGGTGAAGAAAATGACTGGAGAAAATGTGGAACTCCTGTGCCAGGGTTTGAAATTATTTAAGTTGAAAAATATCAGTTGAGAAAAAGGAAAGCATTGATTTAAGCCCAAAATGATTTAAATTAAAGGAAACCTAGCAGCCCATGCCCTGTGGGAACATGGAATTGTTTCGGTGGGAAATGTAGCAAGAAATCTGTGGTGAAAGTCACATTGCGTTTTGTATCTCCCTCCAGGTAAAAAAGTGTCTCTAACAACCACATTGTTATGTAACTCTTAGGGCAACAAGGAAATTTTCGTATGCAGAATCCCTGACAGAGACCAGGGAGAGGTCATATTTGGTTCCAGTTGAAAATTAGAATATTTGGATAACACAGTGAGCTGCCAATCTATTGTGGCCTTCACTCCTAGTTTAGATATAGTCAAGAAAATACAGGGACATTTACTCTGTCAAATCAAAGAAGATAAGGCCCTCCATAATCGGCTGACATCTTAACAAAAGTGATAGTGTCGGAAGAGGATAAAGAAGATGGGCAAAACTGGCCATTTTATAAAGACAGCATAGCGTAAATAATGTGATAGGCAATGCCCTCCATGCCTCCAGTTCCTTAAAATATTTCAGATTAGTGGGAGGAGGTTGAGATGGTACAGAGAAGCCAGGGTCCTGCCAATTGTTATTCCCAAATAAGTGATAAGCTCTTAACGCGGAGTTCCACCCAAAAGTGGAACTTCCGCTTTAAGTAACGGTGACCCCCTGACATGCCACCATTGGCATGTCATTTTTTTTGAGGGGTGGGTACCCTTTTTTCAGCGGTACCCAGCTCCCAGTTCCTTTCCTGGCACCTGGCAGTAAAACATATTTAAAAAGTAGAAAGCCACACACATTTAAAACAAATTTTACGCATATCAAAGAAATGGCGCCAGGTATCACCTAGTTTGGTAATAGATTGGAAAGTCTCACACCACGGACGGCATTCCACGTCACTTCCAGTTCCGGTCATATTCCAAGACTGTTATTACTTTGTTTATATTCATGTATGTACCCGTTCTACCATTTATAAAGCTTGCTTGTGAGGGATGAATAAGAGAGGAAGAATTAAGGCTAATTGGGTGATCACGATTTTTTAAAGAATCTTTATTAGTGTTGAGCGAACCCGGACTGTAACGTTCGGGTCCGTACCGAACTTTCGGGTGTCCGTGGCACGGACCCGGACCCGGACATTTCAAAAATCGTTCGGGTTCGGCTTGGGCTTGCTAAAAACTTTACAGGCCCAGGCCCAGGCACGGTGCCTGTGGGCTTTCAAGCCATGCCTGGGCTTGCAATGTCAGGCCCAAGCGAGTTGTGATTATTTCTAAGAAATTTTTTAGCACTAGTGGGTTAATCGGAATTAAGAAGGAGAGAATAAGTAGGGAGTGTTCGTTCGAAATATTTACCATCTTGCCCATGTATGTACTTATATTTGTTTCATTATTGTCAGAACCTTATACTGGCCTTGACCTTCACTGCACCTTACGGCAGGCACCACACTCTGAAAGG